>CM042190.1:19232315-19266587 GCA_023539305.1 Ilex asprella | reverse complement strand
TATATATATATATATAAATTTAAAAATAAATTTTTAAAAAATAAAATAAAAATTTTAAATTTAAAAAATATTTTTTCCATCTTAAGTAGGGGTGAAAATTTTTGACTCAACACGATGAAAGGACTCGAACTCGACACGAATTTTAGGATCTGAACTTGATTAACTCAAACACGAACGCGACACGAAAATAAACAAATCAACTAGCAATTCGGCACGACACAATTAATTAAATGAGTTGAGTTAGATGTGACTAATGTTCGACACAAACTCATAATGATTCAATACGAATCTGATACGACACAACTCAATTGTCACCTGTAATCTTAGCCAGCACAAAAAAAAATATTTAGCCATTTTTATTTTCTATCCATTCAACCAAACACAAAAGGAAAAAAACGTATCATTTCTACTTTCTTTCCTTAAAGGATAGAAAGTGTATCCCTCTTATCTTCTATCATTCCTACTTTCTATTCTTCCTACCAAACGGAGCATAAATAAAAATAACAAAATGCTCCAAAAGTGTGATCCTTCCCCTCAACAAAGAGTACACTACCTCAATAATGCGAGAGAAGAGCAAAAGGTAGAAAGCTAAGATAAACTCATAGAGCCCACTCACGAATTGGATTGAAATCGAAAATAAAAATTCGAAATCCAATTGAAAAATAGTTGGTGAATTGTACGAATTCTAAAATGAATCGCCTTTTCCAAAGTAGTGTCGGTAAACAAACCAGCTACTTGCTATTACTTCTGCAGTCTCAAAAGCTTGCTTCAAATCACAGGAGCATACAACAAAAATCTTAGTCTCCTTGGAGAGTCATCAACCACCTTCAACAAAAGCATATAATTTATTAGTCTATATAAAGGTCACATAAAAATATATTTTTATACAAATTATAACTTACTTCAACTACTTGCTGTCTCCCAAGTCTCAACCTCATGTAAGTGAACATCTAGGCATCCCTACTAAGAAATCAATAAAGTTGAGGCAAATTCTGCTTGTACCTCTAATTTTTTGGATTACTTCCTCATGCAACAGAATTTGCTGCACGGCTGTACCAGCGAAACCATGTAACGCCTGTCAGACCCACCCCAACAAATATCCGACCATTTGACTGGCAGCAAGCAAGTTGTTGCCAATTTACTTATTTGCGTCGACCCTTGCCATTCTTTTCCTTGAAGCCGCTACACTTGACCACTCCCACTTCCCTTCATCCGTTTCATCTTTTTGGTAAATGGGTTCATGAAAAATGAGAATTAAGAACAGGTAAGACAAATGAACTGTGAAACTTTAATCCTACTGTCGGTTGTAGAAAACAAAACTGAAGGCATTAATTTTAATAGATATAAGAATGGCATATTTGTTTTTCTGCAAGGTAAAAACGGAAAAAAAAATAATATTTTTCAAATATGTTGATATTTTAAAGTAGTATAGATTGGTGGCAAGAAGACTTTTACCTATACCAAGGCTCTTATGGTGTGCAAACAGTAGATGAAATTGAAGCATAAGACACTTCTACTCAGTGTGTTTGTAATATGCAGAGAATCAGTTGATAATATTTACAGATGAAAAAAATCATGCTTCAGTGGAGGAGGTTACAAAGAGACTTGTAGATGTGAGGGAGAAAAAAAAATAAGAGTAAAAAAAAGAAAGAAAAAAAATACTCGAAAGAAAATAAAGAGGAAAAAAAAAGCAAAATAAAACAAAATTACATGTGGTTATTTCATGTTCATTCACCTCGATATGTTATTCAGTGAGAGTTTTGTCACTAAAATTACATCATCCAATTGACAAGTAACCACCCCATTCTAAATTCTCGTTGGATAGTTTAACTGATTTTGGTGTACAAACTTGAGGAACAATATAGAGATATGATACGATCGGGAAGAATTCATCAATATCCAAGTAGAAATAAAATAAGATCCAAAGAGATCAATTAATATCTAAGTTTATTTGGCTAAGTAGAGATGATGATAGACATGTGTGATTTATTTTTATCTTATGTAATTCTCGCTCTATAAATAGGGTTGAGACCAATTTTTTTTTTTGTTTGAACAGTCAGACATCGTTCACATTTCATTAAGTAGGACAATTGAGGTTACAGACAGTCAAAAGAAAAGTCTTAAATTTGGGGGCAGGGGGAGCCAACCCAATCCAATGGGAATGAATTGTTTAACTTAGCGGCTGCCACCTAGTGAACAGTCTTGTTATAAGCCATAGGCATATATAAAAAGCTAGTTTGCAACTTTAATAATATATATTAGAAGTAGTCCATAGAAACCACGTTATTTTTGTGTCTTATTTTTATATAATTCTTCTATCTTCAATCTTTGTCATTTTCTAAAATTTGGAACCCGAATAAGTGGTGGACTGATGTAACACAATTGTATCAAATGTCAGGTGTGAGGTCGCACCCGAGTCAGGAATCATTTGGCCTTCAGTTGGTGGCTTGAAATCTGGAGCTGGCAATGACAGCTGAATACCAGAAAATGCCTGTTGGAGGTTATTCATATTGATGTTACGACTGGGACTGGGAGCGTAACAAAAGCGGTATCTATTAGCGGCGTGACCAAGTTTGGAACAAATTTGACATTAAACTCTCATGCGGTCATTGTTGAAGATCAACCCCAGTTCATTACAAAGCCCGAGGAAAATAAAAGCCCAATCTATTTTATCTAAGCCCAAGACAATGGAAGCTTCTCAACAAATGTGGAAGAAAGACAATAGAAGCTTCTCAACAAATGTGGAAGAAAGATATTTTGAAGAGAAAATTGTAGAAGGATGTAGAAAGGAGATTTTTAGGAGAAGTGTGTAGAATGTGGTAATAATATATGACTAGGATTATTTCTCAATAATGAGAAATTTAATATTTGTATGGTGTAGATTGCATGGTGAGAACTATAAATACCCTCCCTTGCATTTGGGTTAGGCATCCTCCAAAAAAATTAAGTCTTTGTATTCTTAGTTTGAGTGTGGAGTCTTGAGTGTAAGTTGTGAGCTTCCTATTAAGTGTCTATTTCTCTTCAAATTAGAGTGGTCTTTGGAAAGTGTTGTAGTGTCTTTTATTGTGGGTACGATACAAGTAATTTGTTTACTTGTTTGGGTCCGACACTAGTAAGTGTAGAGTTGTGTACTCAACAGTCATTTGCATTAGCGGCTAGAAATCCAAGTGATGAATTACCCAGATGACGATTGGAAGAAGTACGATATGGGTTAGTGGATGACGATCCACATGGAGAAGATTGGGATGTAAACATAGGACTGCTGGTATTATATTCGCAACACTGAGAACATTGTGAAGATGAGTTGTTGCGAGACTGTTTGCCTTGGTGGAAGAGAAGTAGAGGGAAAAATTTTGTGGATTAGAATTGGAGGCATGGAGAACTGTGTGAGGATCAAGGGTAAATGACTGGAAATTTCCAAAGCCGCATGCAAGGTGCTGTTCATGTATGAGAAGGCCGAACCGGAGTTCGGAAAAGCTTATGGGTGGGTTGCTAACTTGCGATGCTCAATTTAGTCACGAACTAGCATAGTTTTGAAAAACGATCGGAAGACATAGTTTCGATTACACGGGTAGAATGAACTTAATGTTCATAATGGTCGTTATCAGGTTGTAATGGCTGTTACCGGGTGTAACGGGTTGACCCATGACAATTTTTGCTAATTTTTTGCCCATTTCTTTTTTTTTTTTCTCAAAAAATTGAAACGATTATCAAAAAACACCCAAAATTGCAAGCATTGTCGAGATAGGCCACAGTTTTCAATTAAATCAATTGGGTTGGTAAGTAATAGCAAAAAAAATTAGTTTGGTAAAAAAATTCTCACAGAGTTCACCTATAGATATCGATAGCATAATCTTCTTCGACAACGACCCTAATCTCTCCAACCCGACATTTTGAAGTCTCTTTGCCATTGGCACCATGCATTGGCCATAAAACCCTTTATTTCATGGAGTTTACAAATTAGAAAGTGGTTTCCTCCATAGTTTATTCTTCCTTTTAGTTTAGTTCATCAACTGCAGCTTTTGGGGCACAGACAATGGGTAGGCACCGAGAGAGAGGAAGACGAATAGAACAACATTTTACATTTTTGCAAAGGAAGGGTACCGAAAAGTAAGTCGTCTTCTTTATTTTACACATGTCCCTAAAAATGACCAGCCAAAACTACTATTTGAACCAAAAAAATTGTAAACCAAAAAAGTGGTAACCACCCCAAAATGTTGTATCCAAACCCGAAAACTTGTAATCCAAAAAAGATTGTAACCTAACTCCAAAAATTGTAATATACGCTCAAAAAATTTGAAACCCAATCCCAAAAATTGAAACATATTCAAAAGGTTGAAACTGAATTCATAAAAGTTGTAACCTAACCTATAAAAAGTTGGAACACCACCATTACTCACCCTGTAATCATATAACATACTAAATAATTTGATGAATTAAATATTAATTTTTTGTTAATTTAATAATTGAATATTTATTGGATGAATTTAATGTTAAATAGGTGATACTGAATGTTAATTTGATGAATTAGATTAGATAAAATTGTACGTTAATTTGGTAAAAAAAATGTTAATTTGGTGTTGATTTAATGAATTAAATGCTTATTGGATAAAATTGCATATAATGTTGGTCTGACTTCTCTCTAGAATTTTCCCTCTCATGAGTTCATCACCTAAGCAACACCAAATGCCACCAAAACCTCCAGATTTAACCACTACTACATCTCAATCTTTTGTCTCTTTATTCAAAAATCATACACAACAGACTACCAATGAACCAATACAACCAATGATAGACAAACCTATAGTATTTTATGAAGGTGAGCCAGCCTTCTATTTCACCAATGAAGAAATAAAGCAGTCAAGTCAATCCTTACGGTATGCGTTGATAGGCAAATGTTCTTATGGAAGACCTTCTCTAGGAGTCATAAAAGAAGTAATCCGATCAAAGTGGAGTTTGAAAGGTTCTTTTGAAGTGGGATCAATTGATCAAAGGCATGTGCTGTTGAGGTTTGAGTTGCATGAAGACTATGTGAAGACTTGGCTCAAAGATGCTACTTTGATAGAGGATTACCTCTTCAGATTTTTCAAATGGTTTTCAGTCTTTGTTCCAGGGATAGAACCTTCAATTGTACCTCTTTGGATATCTCTGCCTGGACTGCCTTTGAACTTCTTCAATAAACCTTACCTGGAACTTTTGGTAAAGCCCATAGGAAGGGTTTTGGCCTATGACCAGGCGACACTCTCTTTGTCCAAACCAGGAGTAGCAAGGGTATGCGTAGAGGTTAATTTATTACTTAACAATCCAAGCCGGATTTGGATTGACATGGGGGAGGAAGGAGCTCGCTGGCAGAAGATTATCTATGAGAGAATCAGGCTTTTCTGCAAAAACTGTAAGAAATAGGGCCATGGCGAGGAGGTATGCAGAAAAAGGAAAGTGATTACTGCTATGGATGATGCACAAGGACAGAAGCAGGATTTGGAAAGAGCAATTGCAGGAAAGGCAAATGAGGAGAAGAATAACGGGAGGGAGATTTATCAAATCCAAAATCCACATAAGGCTATTCCAGGTCAAGTTCCATTACAGCTACAACCAAAACAGATGTATCCAGCTCAACAGACGAAAGGCATTTGGAAAAAGCAGCAAAAGAATAAACAAGTCCAAAATACAAATAAGGTAACAGTAAATAACAGTGGTACAGTAGCATATATTGCCCAGGAATTAAAGGATATGGGGAATAACGAATCCTTTATAAATATGGAAAGGGGACAACATTCGGGAAAGGATAACTTGGGAGATATTGGAAAATCAACTCTATCTAAGGAAACTGAATATGCCCAAGATTCAGAGAATCCTTTAGTTCGCCAGAAGGTTGTCAATGCTGAAGACAGGCACCGTGAGCAGGTAGCTAATGTAGATCATAATACTCTGCATTCTAATGGTGTTCTTGAGATCCAGCCGAGTAAGGTGCTTGATATCACTCGGGTTGATCAGGAAGTAAATGACATTCAGAGTAGTAGGGATTGCGCACTTCCTGTAAATGAATGTTTAATAGTACATGATGAGAAAATTCATACAGAAATACATAAAGGTAATTTGAGCAATAAAATTAAAGAGAAGGGTCAGTGCTACCTAGATAAACAATATCCGACTGTGTTGGAATCCAATTTTTTGATAGAGCATAATTATGTTCGCATGGAGATCCCTAATATGAGTTTGGATGATGATAGAGGTCTGCAAATACAAAAGGAGCCCCCAGATAGGATTCAGATGGAGAAGTCTCAAGAAGTATGGATTGCGTGGAAGTGGATTCGCAAAAGTCTGATGAAACAGAAAAATCTGATATGGAATACAACCTACATGATGTCAGTTTGGTTGTGGAATACAACCTGCAGGATCCACCCAAGTTAGGAGTTGTTACTAGATCGAGGTCTAGCAAAGTTTCCTCTTCAATCAATTAAATGGTTAGCACAATCATTTGGAATGTGAGGGGAGCTAACCAAGAGGCCTCTAGGCTGAGGCTGAGGCTGAGGCAATTAATTAACATACATGATGTCAGTTTAGTTGTTCTGTTAGAACCAAAGTTAAAGCCTTCAAAACTAAGTAAGTTATGTAGAAATATGGGTTTTTCATCATACTTAGCTAATCCATTAGCTGGTAAATACATGTGGGTGCTTTGGGATCATAGAGTAAAGGTGGATATGGTATCTCCTCATGAACAAGCTCTCACTGTGGAGGTGTCGTACTTGGGATCAGAACCTTTTTTCATCACTTTTGTCTATGCTAAGTGTGACCATATTCAGAGAAGGGCTCTGTGGAGTTATCTAGCTGACTTACCTATTGTTTCCAAGCCATGGATGGTGGTTGGGGATTTTAATGCAATTGTTTCTTCGGAAGAGAGGAGAGGAGGATCTATTCCTAGCTTTTCTATTATGAATGAGTTTGTTTCAGTTATCAACTCACTGGATTTGAAAGATTGTGGTTATGTTGGTTCAACTTTTACCTGGTGCAACAAACACCAGGGGAGGACTAGGATGTGGCAGCGATTGGACAGAGCATTGATGAGTGTGGAATGGGTGGAAAAGTTCTATACAACATCTGTTGAGCATGCGGGTATGGGTCAATTAGACCATTGCCCACTTATAGTAAAGTTTGTAGAGTCTAATTTTGTATCAAGAATTTCATACTTTAAATTTCAAAATATGTGGATTGAGCATGGGGATTTTCAGAAACTGGTGGAAGGGAACTGGTCTGGCCATTATTCTTCAAATCCAATTGAAAATTTCTTTCTTAAGTTAAAACTTTTAAAAGGGATCTTGAGGAGGTGGAATAAAGACACCTTTGGTAATGTCTTTGACAATATTAAAAGGCTTGAGGCACAGTTAGTTTGTAAAGAGATGGAATATGAAAGAGAAGCTTCTGAGACCAATAATCAATCACTGCTGAATGCCAAAGAAGAACTGGAGAAAGCTTTAAAGATTGAGGAAATATTTTGGAGGCAAAGGGCAAATGTGAAATGGGCGGTTGAGGGGGAGAGGAATACAAAGCTGTTTCATGCTATGGCAAAGAGCAAAGCTGTTAGAAACAGAATAGCAAGAATCAAGAATGAGGAAAACCAATGGGTGGAGGAGGAACAAGGGATTGCAAATTGTGCTGTGGAGTGTTTCTCAAAGTTGTATAAATCTGAACCCCATAGACTGGAGGAGGAGTTATTTGAAGTTATTCCAAAATTAGTTACTAATGAAGATAATAATATGCTCATTGCCCCAGTCACTCTTGAAGAGCTTAAAGAAATAGTTTTCTCAATGTCTATCTGTAGTGCTCCTGGTCCAGATGGTTATTCAGGTCAATTCTTTCAGAGTACTTGGGACATTATTAAGATGGATCTGCTGGTAGCTACTACCTCCTAAGATGATTTCTGAAGAGCAACAGAGATTTGTTAAGGGAAGGAATATTGGGGATTGCATTGTACTGGCACAGATGATGGTGAATGAGCTGGATAGGAAGGTGGAAGCTGGGAATGTTATTGTGAAGCTGGATATGATGAAGGCATTTGACAGGCTAGAATGGGACTTTCTACAACATACTCTAAGTAGCTTTGGGTTTTCATCTTCTTTTATGAGAATTATCTCCAATTGTCTTCAAAATCAGAATGTCTCTGTAGTGATTAATGGCACTAGGCATGGCTTTTTTCCAAAATCAAGGGGACTTAGACAGGGGGATCCTTTGTCCCCTAGTCTGTTCATTCTCGCAGAGGAGATTTTGAGTAGGGGTTTGAAGGATATCTTCCAGAGGGGTTTGGTGAAATATTACCATGCAGGGAGAGGTTCTATTCCACTTACACATCTGCTTTTTGCAAATGATACACTTATCTTCTTGAAAGGTAATAAACAATCTATGATAAATCTATTGAAGTTTATGAAGAGGTATGAAGGTTCATCAGGACAGCTGGTTAACACACACAAAAGCTCTATGTATTGCTCAAAGAACATCACCTTGTCAAGGAAAAACATGTTATCTCAGTCTGCCCACATTCCTTTGAAGGTGTGTCCTTTTACTTATTTGGGGTGTCCCATCATAAAAGGCAGGGTTAAGCTGATATACTATGAGGAGTTGCTGAGGAAATTCCAAGTGAAGCTTGAAGGGTGGTATTCAAAAATGTTGTCAGCCATGGGGAGGTTGGTATTGATTCAGTCAGTCTTGAATTCAATCCCAATCCATCTAATGGCTTCATTAAATCTTCCAAAAGGTATACTCTCTAAGTTGAATTCCACTATGGCAACCTTTTTATGTTCTGGAAAGTCAGGGGTAAGGAGAAGACATTGGGTTTCTTGGAAGGTAATTACCATGCCTAAAGATGAAGGAGGTCTTGGTCTGAGAAAGTTTGAAGATGTTCAAAGTGCTTTTCGTATGAAACAGGTATGGAACCTTCTAAGTGCTAAGTCTTTATGGTCTAAAGCATTTTCTAGTAAATTCTTGAAGAATCAGCACCTCCTAGCTAGCTCAGCAGGAAAAAATTTTAAGAGTTACAGGGATTTGGTTCCATGGTTTGACCTGGTTATGGAGAATACTCTAATGCTAGTTGGTACCGGATCCTCTATAGACTTCTGGTGTGATAACTGGTTAGGTGGTGGTCCTCTTATACTTCGAAATTCGACAAGTCCTGTAGTGTTCCCAAAGCTTTCTCAATTATTTGTGGATGGACATTGGGAATTGGGAGATATTCAATATTCTCTAGATACTGATTTGTTACATGAGGTGTTATCTGTTCAGATACCACAGATTTTAGCAATGGATAGGCTTATTTGGCAGCCTACTTCTACGGGTCAATTCTCTATAAAATCAGCTTGGCATATAATAAGGACAGGAGGTCAATTTAATGCTCAAGCAGCAGCTATCTGGAAGCAATATGTTCCTCCAAGTGCCAAATTGATAGGATGGAAAATATTACATCACTCATTAGCTATGGATGAAACAGTTCAAAAGATAGGGGTTTGCTTAGCTAGCAGATGTATTTTATGTCAAGCTGACTGTGAAACTATGAGCCACATTTTTGTTCAATGTAGATATGCAAGGGCAGTATGGGATTTCATCTCAACTCAATTGGGACTTCGATTGATTGGAAATGAAAAACCCCTTACCAGATTTATGAGATATGTAAGAGAGTTTAAACATGCTTCAGTCAGTCATGCTTTACAAAGGGGGATAGCTTTGATAGTGTATTGGCAGCTATGGCAAGAACGATGCAGAAGGATCTATGAAGAAGAAAGACTGCACCCTTACACTTTAGTAAGGAAAATTATACACTTGCTGAGATTGCAGGTGTATACCGTTGGACCAAAGGCAAAGGATTCAGCTCAGGAGAAGGAGTTGCTTCACTCACTAAATGTGTTTAAGTTTAAAAATGTTAAATTGTTTTCATGGTGGATAGCTTGGAAATTTCCAGTTGAGGGTTTGCTCAAGATCAACATTGATGGAGCTTTTAAAGGAAACCCTGGAGAATCAGGAGGTGGGGCAATTTTGCGCAATTCAAATGGTCAATTGGTTCTTGCTGGTTCCTATTACTATGGAATATGTACGAATATAGAAGCAGAAATAAGGGCTTTGCTCAGTGGTCTTCAACTCTTATATGATAATGGGATCCAGGACTATGAGGTAATTATTGAGACAGATTCTAAGCTACTGGTTGACATGGTCAATCAGAAAATTAAGGCACCATGGAAATTCTGGGCGCTTTTGGATCAAATATCCTCTATTCTTAGACAGTTTAATTTTCAGATGTCATATACATATCGTGAAGGTAATATGGTTGCGGATTCTTTGGCAAACAAAGGAGTATCAGAGAAGCAATCAATCACTTATGAATCTACGGATAATCTTCCACCACAAATAAAAATACTCATGCTGCAGGATACAAGGAAAATCAGAAATTTAAGAAAGAAAATCTTATCTGGATGAGATACAACAAATCTCTATGGTATTCATCCCAAGCAAGCACGCATCCATGAATATTCAGATCTGTTTTTGCTCTTCCTCAAGGTTCAGCATCGCTGACGGCTAGATATTCATCTTCTACGACTTGGTGAAGTAGAGGATGATTGGCATCTCCATCTTTCATCTCTGTATGCTGTGGATCCAGTCGATGATGTTCAATGACAGAGATGAGAGGACTCATTTTCATTCTATCTTTGCAATTTCATGGCTGGCCTTTCATCTTCCAATCCGGTCAAAATTCTTGCAGGTTTTCCCTTCCATGGTGGACTTGTGCTCGATATTCATCTTTTCTGCATTGGTCTTCTCTGCAGTAGGTTGCTCTTTGCTGGATATTCATCTTCAACCTGGTTAGATGATGGAGAGAAATTGGCAGCCTGTTTTGTGGTTCAGCGATTTTCTCTGTCGCTAGCAATGGGATTAGCATCTTGTCTCTTGAGCTCCCTTATCCACTCATTCTCCCACCTCATTTTTTCAAGCTAAAATGCTATCAGCTCATCCTTCATTCAGCTGCCAACGCTCTAAGCTCAATCTCACAATTCGAGCTAACAGCTCATCCATTCTTTCATTTTAGGTTGCAGTTTTATTCAAAGAGATCATCTCCAGCTCAACAGATTTTTCAGCTAGTTCGTGTTTGTAGGACTTTACTTTAGGCTGGAGTCTTCCTCTAGTTCAGCTGGGCTCTTTTAAATACACTCCTAGTGCATCTTTCAGCTGGTCTTTCCAGCTGCTTGTTTGACTACTACTAGGAGTCCATTCGGTGAAGAGGCAGCAGGACATCACTATTGGCAATTATGCTTCATGTTCAGCTGGAATGCAATCTCCAATTCAGCTGGAATGTTCCTACATCAGTTGGACTTTTTTAGTTAAGAAGGCAACATGCTTAGGATAAATTTTATTTATTATACTAAGCATGCATACTTTGCTTTCTTTTATTTATTTCATTTTTTCATGTAACTAGGTTGCATCAAGGGGTAACGTTCCCCCTAACTAGGTGAAATTTTATTTGAAATCAATAAAACTCCCTCGTGCCATCGAGGTTATCTTAAAAAAAAAATATTAAAAAAGTTAAGTACATTTTTATCCTAAAAGTTATAAGTATTTGTCAGTTTGATTACTAAATTATTAATTTATCAATTTGATCCCTAAAATATTAAATTTTGTGTTTAAACAGTCCCATACGAACCTTTAAAATAAAAAATCATCTAATTAAAATTAAATTTATGAAATTAAAATCATAATAACATGCAATTTAATCCAATTAATATTATATTCATCAAATTTACACAAAATTAACATTGAATTCTTCAAATTAACGTTCAATTGTTCAAATCAACATTCAAAATTTGACTAATAAACATTTTTAATTCATTAATTTAACATTCAATTCATCAAATTTATATAAAAATTCATTCAATTAATACTCAATTAATCAAATTATCAAATCAACAACAAAATAACATGGAATTTCATCCAATTAATATTCAATCAATCAAATTTATACTAAATTAACATTTAATTCTTCAAATCAACATTCAATTTCTTCTAATAAATATTTAATTCATCAAACTAACATTAAAATTAAACCAATAAATATTTAATTCATCAACTTAATATTCAATCTCATTCAATTAATATTTAATTTATCTAATTTATATTCAAATTCATTCAATTAACACTCAATTTATAAAATTAACGTTGAAAATCATTCAATAAAGATTCAATTTAACAAATCAACACCAAAGTAACATGCAATTTCATCCAATAGATATTTAATTTTTCAAATCAATACCAAGTTAACATTTAATTTTTCAAATCAACATTCAGTTTCATTTAATAAACATTTAATTCATCAACTTAACATTCAAATTAAACTAGCAACTTAATATTCAATCTCTTCCAATTAAAATTTTCTTTTCTAGTGAACCTCGACGGCACGAGGGAATTTTATTGATTTCAAATAAAGTTACACCTAACTAGGGGGAATGTTACCCCTTGATGCAATCTTGTTACATGGAATAATGAAATAAATAAAAGAAAGCAAAATATGCATGCTTAGTACAATAAATAATAAAATAAATTTATCCTAAGCATGCTGCCTTCTTAACTAAAAAAGTCCAACTGATGTAGGAACATTCCAGCTGAATTGGAGACCGCATTCCAGCTGAACATGAAGCCTAAATGCCAAAAGTGATGTCCTGGAATTAAAAAAAAAAAACCAGCAGCAGTTCCAGATGAACAGGAATTGAACAGTGAGTACCTGCTGCCTCTTCTCCGAATGGACTCCTAGCAGTAGTCAAACAAACAGCTGGAAAGACCAGCCGAAAGATGCACTAGGAGTGTAATTAAAACAGCCCAGCTGAACTATGGGAAGACTCCAGCCGAAAGTAAAGTCCAGCAGACACAAACCGGCTGAAAAGTTTGTTGAGCTGAAGATGATCTCGTTGAATAAAATCTGCAACCTAAAATGAAAGAATGGATGATCTGTGAGCTTGAACTGTGAGCTTGAGCTTGGAGCGTTGGCAGCTGAAAGAAGGACGAGCCGATAGCATTCAATTCATCGAATTAACATTCAATTCATCTAATTTATATTCAAATTCATTCAATTAAAACTCAATTTACCAAATTAACATCGAAAATATCCGATAAGGATTCATTTTTACAGATCAACACTGAAGTAATATGCAATATCACCAAATAAACATTTAATTCATTAAATCATTACTAAATTAATATTCAATTCAACAAATTAACATTAAATTTCATCTACTCACATTTACCAAATATACTTTCAAATTTAACTATTTAACATTAAATTCATCAAATTAACATTCAATTTAATTCAATTACTATTAAATTTATCAAATTAACACCAAATTAATATTCAATTCATCAAATTAAGACTGTATTAACACTCAATTTCATCAAATTAAAATAAAAAAATATTCAATAAAGATTTAATTTATCAAATCAACACTAAAGTAACATGTAATTTTATCCAATAAAAAATTAATTTGTCAAATCAATTATTTAACATTAAAATCATCAAATTAACATTCAATTTCATCTAATTAGTGTTCAATTAATCAAAATAATATTCAATTTTTCAAATTCAAACCATATTAACATTCAATTCATACAATTAATATTCAAATTCATTAAATGAACACTTAATTCTAACATCGAAAATCATCAAATAAATATTTAATTTAACAAATCAATACCAAAGTAACATGATCTCCAAAACATAATTATTTTTTTAAATCAATACGAAATTAACATTAAATTCGTCAAGTCAATATTCAATTTCATCTAATACACAATTAATTCATCAAGTAAACATTCAAATTTAACTATCAACTTAGCATTCAATCTCAACCAATTAATATTCAATTCATCAAATTAATACCAAATTAACATTCAATTTATCAAATTTGTATTAAAATTCATTCAACTAACACTCAATTTATCAAATTAACATTAAAAATCATCCAATAAAGATTCAATTTAATAAATCAACAACAAAGTAACATAGAATTTCATCTAATAAACATTTAATTCAGCAAATTAATATTGAATTCAACAAATTAACATTCGACTTCATCTAATAAAATTTATCAAATTAGCATTCAAATTTAACTACTTAACATTAAATTCCTCAAATTAACATTCAATTCATCAAATTTATATTCAAATTCATCAAATTATTTTCTAAAATCATCTAATAAAAATTTAATTAATCAAATCAACACCAAAGCAACATATAATTTTATCCAACATTCAATTTCAATAATAAATGTTCAATTAATCAAATTAACATTCAAATCCAAGTTTTAAAACTTGACCTTGACACCAACCCGGAAAAGGGACTGGGTCAATGGGTTACTGGTTCAACCGTTGGGTCAATGGTCAAACCGGTCAAATAATAAAAAAAGAAAAAATAATTATAAGAAAGCTAAAAAATCACAATAATTATGAAAGTAGCATGATTCATATATATTAGATCAAACAAAATCCCCCAAAATTATCAAACTTGTATCCAATGAATTCAATTCAATGGATAATGTATCCAAAGCAAGGCATATGTAAATTGTACTACACTTGAAAGTACCAATACTAGAACTATTATCAAATGACTAATTTCAACGGTGCAATTCAATTATTTATAATGAACAACAAGAATTCTTAATATTTAAAGCTAGCATCAAGAATCCTCGCATCACATTTCATAACAGCAGTATGAAATAACTAATATGATTTATCCTCTAAGCCACCTATAAATTGTCAATGTATATGAAATTATGAATGCATTCATGGGATGTCAAGGACATTCGTATGGTTTGTATAATTATTAAAATGGATAATCTGATTATCAATGAATACAAAATATGACAAATGTTGAAATTAAAATAGGCCAAAATTTATATAAATACAAATTAACTAAATCTGAAAATAGACCCAAAAAAACTACATATAACATAATATAATAACACACACAGAAAGATACAGAGAGAGAGAGAGATCTAATTCTAGATGATGTGCCTCACATTTTCAACTAAAGGATGAAGAGGATGAAGATCTGTGTGTGTCGAAGAACTGAGTCGAATATCTGAGAATCGTAGTAGTTTGAGTCTTCGATTGAGTTGTTGAGTGTTGCAATCAGCGAGCATGTGTGTGTGTGTGTTTGAGAGAGAGAGAGAGAGAGAGAGATGGTTGACCTGTTGAGGAGCAGTCAGCGTTGAGGAACAGCAGAGGGCAAAGGCAAAAAAAACAAGGGCAAAATTTAGTTTACCCCTTGTGGTTTGGGTGTTTTGCACATGATCCCCTTATGATTTGGAAATAACCACATTACCCCCTTATGCTTTTGGACCGATATGCACAATTAACACCGTAAACAAAAGTGATAAAATGATTTTAGTACCCTCAACTATTCATCATCTTCTTCCTCCCTCTCAATTGTTGTCTAATTTTTTAAAAAATCAACCAACCACCCAACTTTACAAATTTTTCTCTCTCGCCACAAAGCACCAAACTTCTCCAAACCAATGTCAATACCCTCCACTCTCAACCTAGTTTTAAATCCCCCACAGACTTGTTTCCTTAAATAGCCCCCATGACTTATGAATTTAAGCTCAAAAGTAATCACAAACTCATTTTGACAGGTTATGTACATACCAGATTTTTTTTCAACAATTGGGCCAACTTTGGCCCTTAATTTTTTCCTCATTTCTCAACCTTTTTGGGTGATTCAAATGCCTAAATTTAACCTATTTCTACCCTCCTTCCAACCATGTATTTATTTTGTCCAGATCATGCACAAGGTAAGTGGAAATCAAGCTCCAAAGTGACGGGTTCATTATTTTCAAAAATTGTCACGAATTTTAATTCAATTTTTCACCCACCAAACCTCATTCTTTCTCAATTCTAACTTCAAAAATGGATTCATTGACCCTAAAAATGGTGGATTGGATCCCCTTCACCTCCGAAACTCAACATTTTGAATACAAAAAAATTCAAGTTTCAAGCTTAACACAATGGTTTTGATTTTCTCTCACTATACATCCCGACCACTAAAGAAACTTTAAGAAATTGTTATTGAATATGAAAACAAGCTTACCCTATTACAGAATTATAGATGACGCCTTGTAGCAAAATTTCTTTTTGCTCAGGTTTTACAATACACATTAGAACTCCCTTCAAATAACAGCTCAACACTCATCTCAAAACCCACCATTTGCAATTTGGCATTTGAAGCTTCCGATAGAAACTCATACCCAACACTGAGTGTGAATATATGAAAATTAAATAGTGAGTATGTTTTAAGAGGTTATTGAGGTAGTCAGCGTATTTGGAGAAAGCGTCTTTCATAGAAGAGGACTCAATGGTCACTGGTCACTGTTCTTGGCTTCTTTGTTGCGCTTTGTAAGGTCAATTGAGAGAGAGAGAGAGAGGGAGAGAGATTACATTGACGGAGGTGTTAGGGTTTGGAATCCATGAGGATGACATAACATAAGAGGGTCATTTTGGTATTTGGGTATATTTATTTTGGACAGAAGCTGATAACTTTGTTGATCAATTGCCAAACTGGCGCATCCTCTCCACTTTTGTCTGTTCTGATGAAAAAATTAAATGGTACAATTTAGTCCATAACTGTAACACCTCAAATACCACCTTGGACGGCATTACCTTCTAACATCCATTTACATCATCAGAGCACTAAATAATCCATCCATAAGTAAATTTCATTCATAAAAAATACAAAATGTTCACAATATTGTCCCAAAAGAATAGATCCATCTTGGCCTTTACATTCCCAAAAATTAACAAATGTAGCGCAGCGGAATATAACAAAATTTAAACTAGACTTTACATGGTTTCAAAAGAATATCCTAGTCTAGTACAAAAGAATGTGTCACTCTAAGCGTCCACCTCGGGATCCACCTCCCCGTCTAGCTGAGTCTCCCAATGTACGGGCTCCTCGACTCCCAACTCCTCATTTAGTATATGATCTGAAAATATGTAATTTGTAGGGGATGAGCACGAAGCTCTGTAGCAAAATCTTCTCAAACTCAAACAAGGTTTAGAAAAATATAAAACAGCTCGGTCTCATTTAGCAAAATAACATATATAACTTTTCAAATAAAACAAGGACATTTAGATCGATATCAAGTTTATACAACAGCGATAAATACATGTAAACATTAAAAAGTATGTCTCAAAGGAAACCATTCCCAAATGGTTAGGAAATGCGCTTGTCGTTGCATTGTCCCATATCAATGCACCGGCTCCCACTTAATCCAATTCATGTTCTCATCTAGATATATTGATATATATTAGTTTATCTCATATCATGTACGTTGATTGTTTCTCAAGAATCTACCCAACGACTATACCTAGTTCACCAATCATAATCAAAATCACAAGCACTTTGGGAAAGGACGTCTACCATACTAATGGCAGTGACGAGTCCCTTCCCAGGAAAGGTATACCAACCCTAGTTCGAACTCCAGTGAACGATAGTGGTGTCATTACCAAATGACCACCAACTACAAGTGTTAGGAAACCATCTCACCCCCACTGAGGTAGACTAACCTCTAACACTCTACGACATCTTTCGATGGCAATTCAAGTCCCTCACAACAACCATACAACAAGAAAACCAACATATCCTCAATTACAAGCATATTTCTAAAAATTCTCAATTTTATCATGTCATAATTTCAATAATCAACTATGAAAAATACAAGAGATCATAATAAAATCATTTATTACTCAACACAAAGTTCTATGGTCCCAATGTCAATAATAAAAGAAAACTTTAAGAACAAAATTCATCCCTCTCCTAAAATCTAGGGATTTTTAAACAAAAGAGAAATTTCATGGGTAATCAACCTTAACTTTGATAAAGCATGTATTCATTGCCCAAAAGACTAAGAGATGATGATTTTTATATCACATATATCACATTTATAGCAAAACATACATATATACATAAACCCTAATCTCAATGAAAGAGAAAGAGAAGAAATCCCTTACCTTGTTCTTGCAAGCTAGGTTTGATCTTGACTAACTCCTTTAAACTCTTGTTTTTCTCTTCCTTTCTTCCTTTCTTCTCTTCCTTTCTTTCTCTCTTAGGGTTTCTAAGGTTGTAGGGCTGAGATGGAATCAAAATAGACAACCTTGGGTATTAATAAGGCTAAAATCGGACAAGATCGCGACTTTTAATAGTCAGATCACTTTCGGTCGTACCGGTACGTCGAACTCTCTAGACCAGTTTGCTCCGATACGCAGTACCGGTACAGTTTTTGCCTAGTTTTTCTTATTTCCTCCATTTTTTATTTCCAATCCATTTTAAACCCTTCCAAAGCTATTTTATGCATCTCCAACACCTATTTCTATACAAACTTATTTAGTACAAGTTCTAGGACCTTAAGTTTCATATTTTTACCTATTAAAATAAAATTTTAACTATTATTTCCACTAACCTCTTTAAATCTCTACTTTTCAAATCTACCAAGATTTAAAGGCACATCACTATACATATCCACCTTTTTACAACACTATATATATTTATATGCATATATAAAAGAAAATGCAGGGTGTTACAATAACCACAGGGGGTGATGTGTTTAATTTCAAATCGTAAGGGGGTCATCTGCTCAAGACACAAACCACGAGGAGGTAAACTAGAATTTGCCCAAAAAACAACAACGAAATGAAATTTGGGCAAAAAATACCCTAGAACCTCCCTTTTATATCATTTGACTTAAACCATCCAGTTCACCTAATTTGTTATAAAACCGACAGGGTTAGCAGGTTTTATCAGGTTCATTTGCTTAAATGATCTAATAATTAAACTGGCTCGGTTCAAGATTCGATTCATCGGGTCAACCCGCAGGGCTAAATTTTAAAACATTGATTCAAACTCAACTATTAAACATTAAATTTATCAAATTAGCATTTTATTTCATCCGATTAATATTTAATTTATCAAATTAACACCAAATTAGAATTCAATTCATCAAATTAATATTATTTTCATTAAATTAACACCAACTTAACATTTAATTCATCAAATTAAAATATTTAATTTATCAAATAACCACCAAAATGACATGAAATTTTATCCAATAAACATTTAATTTATTAAATCAATACCAAATTTGTATTCAATTCAAAAAATTAACATTCAAATTCAACTATTTAACATTAAATTCATCAAATTAATATTCAATTTCAACAAATTAAGGTCCTCTCACTCGTAGAGGTTCTCTCTTCACGGTACCAAAGTCTTCGTCTTTCTTAGGGCTTCTCATAGTGATGGTTTTCATTGTTTCTTTTTCATCTATTTTGTCCCACAATGATTTGTATAGCTTTTGTTTGTTTATGAATTGTTATCTCTCTGGTTTTTTCTTTGTCTACAAGTCTTGTTTTTTGAATTTGTTGCCTAGTGCTTACTCTGTCGTCACTGTTTCTATCTATTAACTGTAGTTTTTTTTGAATTCCAATGGATGAAGAGATGGAAAAGTTGTGGCGCGGATTGAAGTTATCTGAGGAGGAGAGCATGGAGGTGAATATCTTTGGAGGAAATGATGGTAATTTGAATGAGATGGGGAAGCTATGTCTGCTTGAGAGAGTTCTGACAAAGAAGCAATTTAGTAAGAATGGCCTAAAAATCACCATGAAATTGATCTTGAATCTAGGTAGTGCGGAATTTAAAGAGATTGGTTTTAATCTTTTCTTATTCCAAATTAGGAGTTGTTCAGATAAAAAGAGGGTGTTAGAAGGGATGCCATAGTCTTTTGACAATCAATTGGTGATGTTAAGGGAGTATAAAGGTAATGTGCAACATTGAATATCCAATTAAGGCAATGCCTGTTAGTATTCATGTTCATAATCTACCTCTGAACAGCATGATGCAGTCTACTAGGAAGATCATAGGGGAAAGACTAAGAAAATATATGGTGACGGACTTAACACCAAAGGGATCAGGGTGGGGAAAATCCCTACGAATTAGAGTCAATGTTAAGGTATCCAAACCTTTGCTGAGATGCATGACATTGAAAAATGAGGAAGGTGTGTAATCCATAATGTTTTTTAAGTATGAGAGGTTACCAAATTTCTACTACTTTTGTGGTCGCCTGGGACATGGGGAGAGGGACTGTGAGTGGTTGGAAGGAAGTGAGTCCTCTAATAAATTAATGCCACAATTTAGACCATGGTTGCAGGTGGTAGGATAGAAAGGTAGATCGGGAATGAATATGCAAAGACAAAAATCTCAGTCCATTGGAGATGGTGTCAAAACTCTGGTGAAGGGAGGTTCAACGGAGATTCTTTGCCTTAGGAAATTCCTGATGTTTCTCTAGTGGAGAAGGAAGAGGCAATAATTTCAGTAGGAGATCTCAAATTGTAGGAAAGGATGCTGGAGTTCCCCATTCTAAGGGGAATTTAACAATGAAGATGGGAAGTGCATCTCTTTGAACAACATCTTGTCCTTAATTGCCAGTTGTGTTCTCTTTCAAAGATTTTGTGTTCCAACGAAACGCGAGAAGCAACTATGATTCGGGTCATGGGGTAGAGGGCTCTATTTTGAGTGGGCTAATTTTTAAAAGCTTAAAGCCACAACCCGATAAAAGGGTTAAGTTAGGTGAGTCGGATCCGAATCGAGGGTTGGATCATGAATTAAGGCTAGTAGATATCCTAATACATAAGGATTTTTCAGTCCACTATTATCGATTCAGCGATAAACAAAGGGAATAGAGTTGTGGTGGAGGAAGCAACAAAAATCCCCAATGTTAAAAAGAGAGTGCCAAGAAGAGGAGGAATAGGGGTTAAAACAGCGGCTAGATCCTCATCGGTGATGGATAAGAGGAAAAATGAAGAAGGGGAGGACATTCGAGCTGAAATGGAGGCAGATGAGTTACAAGCACTGGAAAAAAAGGGTGATATTTCTAACAGGAATGTCTTCTACCCCTAATGATCCAAAGGCAAGCTCTGGTCTCCAAGCTTGCCTATCACCATGAAAATCTTGAGCTGGAACTAACGAGGGATTGAGCATCCTTGGACAGTCCATGCACTTCACAAATTTTTGAAGACCCAAAAGCCTAATTTTGTTTTCTTGATGGAGACAAAGTGTAAAAAATTGTTCATTGATCGGCTGAAAATGTAGTGGGGTATAAATGGAGTGGTTGTGGACGTGAATAGGAAGACAGGCGGTTTGACTCTACTACGGCAGAAAAATCAAATTGTTGCCCTTCAAAGTTTTTCAAAAAGACATATGGATGTGATAATCAATATGGGAGAAAAAAGTGTTTGGAGGCTTGTAGGTTTTTTATGGTGAACCAAAGGTAATTCAAAGGAAGGTATCTTGGGAGTGACTACAATATTTAGGAACTGTCTCAAATTTGCCATGGCTATGTTTGGGTGATTTCAAAGAGATTTTAATCCAAAGTAAGAAAAGGGGATGGAATATGAGGGAAGATTGGCAAATGTAGGATTTTAGAGAAGCTTTAGATAGGTGCACTTTGCAGGATTTGGGATTTGTGGGTTATCCTTTTAACTGGTGTAATAATAGATCGGATCTGCATACCGTATTAGAGAGACTAGACCGATACTGTGCGAATTTAGCTTGGTGTGCTCTTTTTTCATCTCCCATAGTGATTCATAGTTTTAGTCATGTTTCCAATCATTATAAAATGTTGTTTGATACGAAATCAAGATTCGGGTCAAGAGGGAGAACAAGGTGGAAAAAAAAATTAGATTTAGAGCATGTTGGGTGAAAAGAAAGGATGTTGAACAAGTAATCCAAAGGGCTTGGCAACTAGTTGAGGGCAATTGTGTATTCTAGAAGGTTTGTAATAATATTCAAAATTGCCGAGTGGGGCTGTTAAAATGGAGAAATGAGAGTGTGGATAATGTAAAAGATTGATTGTAAGGGTTGAAAGCTAAATTGGCATCTCTAAAGGTGGATGTGTTTGACAGGGGATAAATATAAAATGCTGAGGGAGGTAAAAAAAGAGCTGGATTGTCTCTTGGGTATGGAGGAAGAATATTAGAGACAACAATCGAGAGTTTAGTGGCTTAAGGAGGGGGATCGTAACACGACGTTCTTTCATGCAAGTGCCAATTAGAGCCAAAAAAAGAAACAGGATAAGAATGTTAAAGAATGAACAAGGAGAATTGTAAAACCCAGACAAATTTGAATTTTTATGAAAAATGGCAAAACGATAATTAACTATTATAGTACAGGTTGAAAACTCAAATTTTTCTTGATCTCATATGAAGAAATGGACTTCACTGTTGGATTCGTCTCGCTAAATCTAGTTACCCAGTCAATTTTCGTTCAATTCTGAAATAGTCAAATATTTCACGTTTTACGAGGTGATCGGATACCGCGCGACAAAAATAAACAAGAACGGGAATTAAATTGCAAAAATTGGATAATAATTTAAATTAAGTTCAAATAAAAATATATTGAACTTGAACCGGAATGAGATTTAATTAATTCGGGACAAAATCAAACCCTGGAAAGGCGGATGTGTGGCACAACTAGGGTAAAGTATTCAAGGGGTATAAATAGGGAAGAAAAATTAGATTTTCTCCCCATTACCCATCAGATTTTCATTGTAAAGGGAAGAGAGGGAAAAATAAGGATTTTTTCAACTTCTCTCTACTATCTACGACTCTCCGTTCGTCGAATCACCTTGGCCCAAGAACAAAAATTGTTCTACGCGACGCGGGCTACAAAACCAAACCAAAAATAAAAAATTTTGATGAAGTGCAAAAGGCAAGATTTTTGAAAATTAAGGGCTAAAGCTTGATTTGATTTCTTGGAGGCTTTCTACCACTTATTTTACGCTTCAAGAGGTAGGTTCTTCTTCTAATTATGTTTTTTTTCAACATAGAGTTGAAATATGAAATGAGTAGGGTGTTACAGATGTAATCTCATGTATGACACATACCTATTGTAGTTAAAATGTGAAAATGGGTTTAAGAATGGTTAAGATCAATTGTTACATGAATTGAGTTGTTGAAATTGCTTGTTAGGTGATTTTCATGAGAAATGTGATGAATTGAACATATTATGTGTTTACATGATTTTGTGTCTTGAAGGTGTTTGATAAAATGCATTGAATCAAGTAAGCATGTTATTTGGGTGAAATTGAAATGACATGTTTTGATGATGTTTTAAATTGTAATTTTATGCTTATGATATAATTGGCAACTGAGAATGTTAGTTGAGATGAAATATTGTTCATAATGTGCACATAACATATTGAACTTGATATTGGAATTGCAATTATGCATTTACATTTGCCTATGCACAGGTAACATCACATTCGTGGGCATTTGACATGAGTATGAGTGTGTATGCATGTTTTTGGATCAAATACCATTCTTGATAGTTGATGCGTGGACTCGAGAAAGTTGGGTATAAGTCCAACTGAGTTGCACATGTTGCATGAAAAACTTGTGTTGGGTGTAGTAAGAAGGATTAGACTCTCCCTCGAGTGCAAGACCAAATTATTGGTTTATACACTTCCCACGTGAAAGTCAAAAAAAGTGTATTGGTGTACGCAGAATCAAAGGTGGGATACCAAAATCTGTGTCAGTGTGGTGGACTGTTGGTGCAAGTCCATGAAATCACCTACCCCAAGAAAGACACATGGTTTATTTATAAATAAGCATTGAATGTGAAACATCAATGGCGGGGAATGGGATGTCCAGATTCATACGCATGGCACTGTATGTGTTATTGGAGCCGGTGAAGGCTTGAGTTAAGTTATATGTGGGAGTCTCATCTCATAACATGACATGACATGAAGAATTCAATTATGAATTGTATATTTTTAAATGGATTGTTTGTTGATTGTTAAATTGCATGTGAGCATTTCATATGCATCTAGGTTGGGGAGTAGCCTCTTTAGGAGATACCCAATTGAGGGTGGCTCACCCTTTATGGGAACAACATTTCAGGGGCGGGACATGCGAAGGAGGATGACGCTCACTCGGGCCCTCATTGATGAAGAAAGACCGAGATGTGGCTTTAAATTGTGTATTTTGTAAAACTATTATGTAATTTAGTTTTGGACATGTAATAGTATGTAAAGAATTGTAAAGAAAGCTCATATGGACTATGTTTTGTGTAAAATTCTATGTTATATGTGTTTGGGTTGATGTTGTATGAGGTTGAAAGTGTTGGAATTGAAAAATGACTGAATCAGGGGAAAACTGGGCACTCCTATTGGTAGAACATCGAGTACCTACCAATAGAGGAATTTTAGTAGGCACCTCTGCCAGTAGAACGTCAAGAACCTACCGGTAGAAGAATTTTAGAAGGTTTTTCTACTGGTAGAACATAGACTTTTCTACTAGTAGGTCCCCTTCAATTTTCAAAAATTTAAGATGATCTTGGTGAACTTCCGGGCCTTGAGTCCTTTTGCTTTAAGGGGGTAAATGGAGTAATATTAAGAGTAAATTGATGTATATTGGACCTTGGAAGTAGCATGTGATTGAAATGTACACAAGTTATGCGTTTGGGAGTGCCCGATACAAGGGAGACTCTGTCCAAACACTGTGTTGTTTATGATCCCGGTAAAGGGGATGTTATTAACGTGGCGTCGAATTATGCGTCATCCACGTATACTTTCGCGGGTTGATGAGTGATCAATGAGTTGACAAATGACCCCAGTTTTAGGGGAGTCATAAGAATTGTATGAAAGTATGAAGAATGTGGAAGCAGTGGTAGTGGTTTATTTCCAAAAACTGTTTTCCTCAAGCAAACCGCAGCAAGAAGAAATAGAAATAGTGTTGAACAAAGTAGAGCACAAAGTGACGGAGGAGATGAATGCTAGACTACTAGAGAGATTTCACCCTGATTAGATATTTCATGCTCTATGCCAGATGTATCCCACTAAGTCTCCTGGTATGGATGGTATGCTCCCTCTCTTTTTTCAAAAGTATTGGAATGTTGTAGGGGCAAATGTCATTTCTTGTGTTTTGAGTTTTTTAAATGGTGGTCGTTTTCTCTCAAAAATTAACTATACCCACATAGTTTTGATTCTGAAATGCCCCAATCCGGAGAATATGACCCAGTTTCACCCCATTAGTTTGTGTAATATCCAATCTAAATTGGTGGCCAAGGTTTTGGCTAATCGACTTAAATTGATCCTCCCAGCTATTATTTCTAAGAATCAAAGTGTGTTCATTCCCGGTAGATTGATAACGGATAATGTGTTAGTAGCTTTTGACTTAAACCACTACCTAAAATGCAAAAGTTGGGGTAGATATGGACATATTTCATTGAAGCTAGACATGAGTAAAACTTATGATAGGGTAGAATGGGAGTTCTTAGAAGGAATTATGGGAAAGTTGGGTTTTGACAATAGGTAGATGTCTCTGGTAATGAAATGTTTATCAACGGTGTCCTTTTCACTTATGCTTAATAAAGATCAAGTTGGATTTTCCTCACCTAAGAGGGGTATCCCTCAAGGGGACCCTCTATCACCTTATTTGTTCATCCTTTGTGGAGAAGGGTTATCAGCTATGTTGAATACAACAGCATGGGAGGGGAGAATTAATGGTGTCTCAATTGGAAGAGGGTGCCAAAAAATTTCTCACTTGTTCTTTGCAGATGACGACCTCCTATTTCTAAATGTCATTAACCACGAAACTAGAGCGGTGAAACAGATTATCCAGACCTATGAGTTGGCTTCAGGTCAACAAAATAAATATTGAGAAGTCGGCCATGATATGTAGCAAGAATACCACTTCCAAGAAGGAGGTAGAGATCCAAGGAATTTTAGGTGTTCATCTTGTCCAGCAACATGAAAAATATTTGGGCCTACCCACCATTGTTGGCCAGTCAAAAAAGAGATTTTCATCAATATCTGGGAGAGAATATGGAGTAAGTTACAAGGGTGAAGGGAAATTTTTATCATCAGCAGGTAAAAAAGTTTTGACTAAAGCTGTGACACTGTCGATTCCTACTTATGCGATGGGATGTTTTAAGCTCCCAGATTATCTGTATGCAAAACTAGAATCCATGACAACTAATTTATAGTGGGAGCAGCGAAATGAGGAGAGAAAAATCCATTGAGTGAGCTAGAAGAAAATGTGTAGGAGTAAATTAAGCGGAGGGATGGGTTTTCGTGATCTTAAGGCCTTCAACCTTGTTCTTCTAGCTAAGCAAGCATTGCGCCTGATTCAGGATAGACACACTCAAGGGCGGATTTATTAGTGGGCTAAGGTAGGCTGAAGTCCAGAGTAAAAAAAATAAACTTTACCACTAAGTACCAGCCCATCCAAAAAAAAAAGGGTTTTTGGAAGCCGGTACACCTAATTAGACTTATTTGGCAAAAAGTACATATTGAAAAATGTTTTGGAAAAAGGTACACTAGTTAGATACAAAGACATAAATGCCCATTTTAGGGAAAATAGTGCATTAAATTTCTCCTAGTTTTATGGGAGACTTTAATATTTAATGCACCTTGATTCATGTGTATTTATCAATATATATGTGTGTGTGTGCATACAAACAATTATATATATATATATATATATATACAAGTATGTATATATATTTATATAGATGTATTTATATATATATATACAAGTATGTATATATACGTATATTTATATATATATATGTATTTATATACGTTTGTATATATATAAATACGTATATATATTTATACATATATATATTTATATATATATATAGAGCGCGGAAGCCGAAGAGTAGAGAGATATGAGAAAATTCAACCGAATGGTTGTGGGTATGGAAATTTACCCAATGTTTTAAACAAAACAAATTAAATTACGGAATTACAGAAATTACAAATTACACACAAGTATTTACAATACTTACTATGCTAGCACTAAAAGTGGGCTAGCCTAAGAAGGATTGGACTTGTGTGTGCAACTTGGGGGAACATCCGTTTCTTGGAGTCTTTACAATGCTGGTTGTGTGTGTGTGAAACTGGGAAAACAAAAAATGTAAACGTTGTTGGGAAAAACGTTCTCCACTGCTCTGCTGGTTAGGCTCCTTCTTATAGATGGTTAGAAGAGGGCTCAGGAGACAGAGGGAATCCAATGATTTCCTTTTGGTTTTACTTGAGGGTAAAAGGACGGGAATCTCTCTTTCGGTGGGAAAGGAGTAATTGCCTTTTACTGAGGGTAAATGTTGACATAAAGGAATATGGGTCCTTTTCTGTCGGAAATTGGTTGGCAAAAGGAATTTAGTGGGTCCTTTCTGGCCGAAAGTTGGGTAAATTAGTCAAAAGGCTATTTATTTGAAGAAACAGCCAAATGACAGTGATACCATAAGCATTACATGTGATGGACAGCTTTTCTGTCTATTTGTGGAGACAGTAGTGATTGAAGCCATCACAGGTAAGGAAAAGGATCACGGGGTAGCTAGGTCAGCAGGGTCAAGGTCATCATACCCTTCGAAGGGATCTTGGGCATCCTGAGAATAATTGGATGGGGCCACTGATCCTGCTAAAGAGGCTGGTGATGAATTGGAACTGTTAAGAGCTTTGGCTTGCTCGATCAGGTCTTGGGCCATTTTAAGCATTTGGGCCGCTGATGGAGTTTGCCTGGTTGAACTTTTGGATGAAGACCTTCTAGGCTTGTAAGCTGATGAGCTTTCTGCAACAAGCTGGTCTTCTGTGACTGGAGGTGCATTGCATTTGAGGTGTGGCCTGATTTCTGTGACAGGCTTGTCCTCAGATTTGGGTGACTTGGGAACAGGCTTGACCTGTTGAGCTGGAGTAATTTGTGGCAAGGGTTTAGGAACCGCTTGAGGGGCTGGAACCTTGACTGGGTACTCCGTCTGGACTTCTTCAATTGTGGGCTGGCAATTGAATTTGGGCCACCATTTTACGGAGAACTGTCTGCAAACATGTTGGCTAATGATTTTCCATTGCCATCTGCAAATCCATGGTAATTTGTACCTGCAGAAAAAAGTTAGTAAATTGGGAATTGGAAATGAGGACTGTGTTTCACTAGGAGTGAATTTGGAAGAGAAGTAGAGGAATTGATCATGAAGATCACTTGGGAGAATTTAGGGCATGGGGCTATGAAGATGCCACCATCGCACAAACCAGGACGGAATCTGGTCATCGAAATTCCTGTCAAATTGAATGAACCAGGAGTGGGTCAAAGACTCATCCTAATAGAGCAACAGTTTAGATCATGTTTCTATGTAGTCATAGTAGCTAAACTGTATGGAATGTCCAGGGAGATCACGGAGGAAAGAAGGGTGTGATCCCCATTTTAGAACAGACCATAGTTTCCTGATATACAAGTGGTGATAAATATCTTTCCCAGGTTTATTTTTATCTGGGATGGCTTTGATATTTATTGATTCAGTGAAAAATAAGATGTCTTGGTAGAATACAAAGGTTTTTGCGGGATGAGAGGGGACAAAAGTCCAATCTTTCCCAAGGTATGCATTGGCAAGGTCAATTGGGTTATTTAAATGGGCATGACTTGGCTCGATAGCAAAAATATTAATGGCTGAAGATTTTTCAAAATATTTGGTTTTTGGGCCTGTAGGGGTAATGATTACAGGTCCAGATTGAGAAAATTGGTTAACCAAAAGGTTGGTTTTAGGTGGAGACTGTTGGGCTATTTGGGCGAAAGTTTGTGGGTTTACAATGGTGGACTGAATGGGTCGACTTAATGGGCCAACCGGTCTACCAAGAGGTGTAAACCGATTTGCAATTACCAAGACACTAGAAGGGCATGGTGCATGGGTAACTGGTTTGGCAAGTATAGGCGAAGAAAGGGAGGCCTGACTTGCCACATAGGTATTGGGCTTTGCCGAAGAAGTGTCTTCCTTCTTCACTGAGGCAATGGCATTTGCCAGAATTTGGTTGACAATTTGGGCCTGTCTTTTGCCCTTATCTTCCCCCCCCCCAATTTTTGGAGGAAGGCCCAGGTTTGTTGGGCTGCCTGTTCGCCATTGGGTTCCTGCAAAAATTCTCTGGTTAGAAAATCAGGAATGCAGTTATTACTGCCCTTAATATATTCTATATCAAAATAAAAAATACTCAAAATAGATTTCCATCTTGCAAAAATTTGCTTACTAGCAATATTTTGAACATCTTTTTGTAAGACATCTTTTGCAGACTTACAATCGACTCTGACCAAGAATTTCTGATTTAATATATCATCCTGGAATTTTGAGATACACAGGACAATAGATAAAATTTCTTTTTTAATTGTGGAATAATTCATTTGTGTTTCATTCCAGATACCAGAATGGAAACGGACAATTTGTTCAGGAGAATTTGGAGATTCTCTCTGAAGGAGGATACCACCATAACCAATATTAGAGGCATCAGTTTGGATAATTTTGAAAGAATTAATGGAAGGAATTTCAAGACAAGGTAAAGATTTGATGTATTTTTTGACTTGCTGGACAATTGAAGTATGCTCAGACGTCCAAGGAGTAGGATTATCTTTGAGTCTGGCATATAGAGGTTTAACAATTTATCTGAGGTTTTGGTAGAAATCAGAAACATAGTTCAGGGATCCAAGAAACCTCTGGAGTTGGGTTTTGTCAAGGATTTCATTTGGAAACTTGTCAGCAAATTGGATAGACCTAGAAATGGGGACTATGGTGGATTGCTGGATGTTGTATCCGAGAAATCTGACAGAGGTTTGAAATAATTTGATTTTGCTAGCAGAGATGACTAGACCATTACGCTTGGCAGTCTCTACAAAAGCATTTAAGTGTTTCCAATGTTCATTTATTGATTTACTGAAGATAAGGATATCATCAATGTAAACAATAGAACAATGGCTTAGATGACTTAAGATTTCATTCATAATATTTTGAAATTCGCTTGGTGCATTTTTCAATCCAAATGGGACAACATTCCATTCATAATGTCCAAATGGAGTGGTGAATGCAGTTTTATATCTATCTTTCTCAGCAATTTGAATTTGCCAGAAACCAGATTTCAAGTCGAATTTAAAAAATATCATGGCATCTTTTAGTCTTTTTATTAAATCCTGTTTATTTGGAATAGGATACCTAATCCATTCTAAAACAGAATTTAAAGGCTTGTAATTAATTACAAGTCTTGAAGTGCCTCTTTCTAATTCTGCATTTTTAACAACATAGAAAGCAGGACAAGACCAAGGTGATTTAGATTTCCTAATTATACCATTTTTTAAAAGTTCAGAAATTTCTTTTTTGCAAATTGCCATTACTTCATGGTTCATTTGGATAGGTCTGGATTTAGTGGGAATATTCTTCTCATTAAATCCTTTAATGTAGGAAAGTTCGACAGTATATTTTTTCCTATGCCAGAAGGCTGTAGGAAGCATAGATCAAACCTCTTGTTCAAGTTTTTCTTTGAATTGGAAAATTCGTTCATTGAGAATTGGATCTTTTAATTGTTGTTCAATCCTCTCGTGATCAATTTCCTGTTTTAGAAAATTTATTTGGTTAATTTTTCTAAGATACTTAAAGACTGATTCATCTTTAAGTTGTTTTAATTCCTTAGTTTCAGGTCTGAGTAGGAATTTGAAATTAACAGTTTGGTTGAATGGTTGAGTAATTATGCCTTCATTATCTATGGTGAATGGAGTTAATAGATAGATGAAAGGTAATCCTAAAATTACTTCATCAGTCATGTCTTGTACAAGTATAAATGATATTTTGAAGCATACATTATCTTGAGAGACATGGGCCTTAGGTAATTTATACTCAACATTCATTTTACTGTCATTAACAGAACTAAGATTTTGAAGAGTTTTTTCATAATATTTAGTTGGAATTATTCCTTCTTGAATACAGTTGACATCTGCTCCTGTATCAATAAGGGCGATTGTGTCAAGAACAAAATCATTACCTATTATGATTTTGACTTGGAAATACCATTTTTGAAGTTTTATTTCTTTTATGGTATTTAGTTGATTCATTAGGTTATTAGTTGGTGGACACACATCTTGCGATGTCAGCTTCGTTAAACCAGAAGTTTCCATCAACATGGTGGAGGTCTCGGGTATCAACTGGAAAAGTGTCCTTGTTGAAGTTTGGGATTTATTGTCATCAGATTGGTTATCATCTTGAGGTTCTTGCTCAAGATCATTTTGGGAAGATAAAAGACTTAGCTTTTCAGCAAGAAATTGATCTTGCTTTTTTAAGTCTTTTATTTCAGCTTTTAATTTATTAATTTCACTGTAAAGATCAGATAGCGTTAATTCTTTCTTCTTTTCCTTACTGAATATTTCCATTGCTTTGTTGATACTAACTAAGGGTTTTTCAACCGATAAAGATTTATTTTCTTTTTTGAGAAATAAATCCTTAAGGTTTTTAATATATTTAACTTTTAATTCGGGGTTCTCAATTTTACTAATTAGATCAATTAAAATTTGTTCCTCTTCAGATTGATTGATTACCCTGATTTTGTTACAGCAAGTGTCATTACAACCTATTTTTATATCAAGTTCACTTGTGGAAGAGGAATCAGAAGAATTATCAGAACTGTTCGAGTTTGAAGTTTCTTCATCAGAAGGAGGGTTATGAAGTCTAAAGATTTTTAGAATTTCTTCAGTTTCATTTTCAGCTAGGTTAAGTCTTTTCACTTCTTTTTTAATCGGACAGTCAGGGCTTTTGTGACCCTTTTTGCCACAGTTATAGCAAGTAATGTTTTTATCTTTACTGATTGTTAACCATTTAGACATTTTGCTAGATTTTTTGTGAGCTTTAGATTTAGAAGACTTGTGGGGTTGTTTAGAGGATTTTTTTTATAAAATTTAGGTTTAGTGAGTGAGTCTTAATTTTTTTTTTTATAATAAGACTTACTTCTAGAATATGATTTGTGAGACTTATGAGATTTGTGTTTTCTGGAAGTAGATGGTGCAATTGGAGGGAGACCATATTGTTTACAGAAATTTCTCATTTCATATTTAGCTTTCTTTTTATCATTTTGTAATTGTTTGCTAATTTTTAAGTCAATACACATTTTTAATCCTTCCTTTTGGATTGTGCTGACTAATTGGTCATAGGTCAGTGAGTCATAATCTATGATTCCAGTATCCTTACTAAGGGCTTCTCTGATCTTATGGGCAAATAAATTAGGCAAACCATTGACAAATTTTTCTTTCCAGAAAGATTTATTGCAATCTGGACGAACCATAACTCTACTAATAAAAATATTTTTATACCATCTAAAATCACTAAGTGTGGGACACCTAAGGTTACTAAGCTAGTCATGGATCCTAGCTTCAATATTTGTGGGTGTTCCAACAAAATGTTTCACAATGGTAAAAATTAAGGTATTTAGTCCATCAGGTTTTGCTCTTCCCATGGATTCATCAAAAATTGGAATGCCATCATCATCAGTGACAACTGCATTTCTAATCTCATCCCTAGATTCTGGTGTGAGGTATTTATCCCACCAATTTCTTAGTACACCTGTAAATCCTGAAGTGACTAAGTCAACAATCTTGGGTTCTGGATCAGACATGTTAGTTACATAACTATTGATGACCATGGACATATGATAAACTTTATTTAAAATTTCTTGTTCACTTAAACCATCTATGTTTCATTCGTAGAGTTTGTTTGATTGGACAGAAAATTGGTTAAAGATATTCTTTTCTTCATACTGAAGATCAGGAGGTGTTGGTTTGGGATACCAGTTCTTTGTGGAACTAGTAGGAATTATTTTTAATTTTTTAATTTCTGAAATAATGTTTTTTGGAGGAGTTATTCTAAATTCATCAGGGCTATCTCCAAATTATTTTTCAAGAATTTTAATATCTTCATCAGATGAAGATATGGAAGTTTCAGTTACAAATTCAGAATCTCTATTAATTACAGTTACTTGGGATGTTTGTGATGTCTCATGGTGAGTGTCTAATTTCCTAAGTAGCTGGTCAATTTTAGCAATTCTGAGCTGATCTGGAATTCCTAAGTTGGTCCTATCTTCAGGTAGAGTAACTAAAGGCTTTTCCAATTTTTTGGAGGATGTGGCTAACTTCTCAATTTTAGTTTCAATTTTATCTAACTGTTGGCCTATGGTTATGAGGCTTTGGTTAGTGAAATTATTTTTTTCAATTATTATTTTTTGAAATTTTTCTAAGGCTACTTGTTCAGTTGAGGCCTTATCATTTTCAGGAGGAGGTAACTTAAAAGGTGAGTCTGTAATTTTTTTATCAGCAGACTTAAAAGTAAAAGCTTGTGCAGGTGGGTGACTACTGGTTATAGTTCCTGAATCAGTGGTCTTCCATTTATGTTTTGTGATAACTTTTAAGGTTTTGTGACATGAATCAAAATAATCAAAAAATTGAATTTCAGATTTTAATTTGTGCATTGTTTTAATCCATTGAACTTTAAGGTCTTTTCTTTGTTCCGGATTAAATTTTTTAAAAAATTCTTTATACCTAGATTTGTTGTTAACCATGTTTTCTAATAACTTGGTCATGTTAGGTAAAAACAAAGAATCATCTTTCCTGTTTATGACATAAAGTTGGTGACTTAAACTAGGGCTAGGTTTTTGACTTTCAAAGTCAGAAGGTGTGATAGAGGCTATAGGAAATGGAGTAAAATCCTCTTCTTTTTTATCCTCTTCTTCTTTAAACCTAGAGTAAGATGTGCTTACTGGATTAATTGGTGTGAGTTGGTAATGAGTGTATTTGGGTTTGCTAAGTTGTGGTGAAGAAGTGTTATCTTTAGGACTTCTTTTTAGTGCATTAACATTAAGATTTGTAGTGCTAGCATAGTAAGTATTGTAAATACTTGTGTGTAATTTATAATTTCTGTAATTCCGTAATTTAATTTGTTTTGTATAAAACATTGGGTAAATTTCCATACCCACAACCATATACGTATAAAGTGTAACATTAAAAATGTAAAGTGTAACATTGAAAGTGTAAAGTATAACATTAAAAGTGTAAAGTGTAACATTTAAAGTATAAAATATTATCTTATGTCACACCTTACTTAATGAAAATGTAAAGTGTTACAGGGTAACATTGAAAATAACAATAACAGTGTAGCAATAATAGTGTAACAAACTATTTACACAAAGTAAGGGAATATATTACCAAAAGTGTTACACAATCACAATATACAAGTCTTATCTTACACTTAGCACTTTCAATGTTACACTTTATAAGTGTATATATGTATATATATACCTCTTTCCAAATTGAAAATAAAATCACTTTAAAAAAAAATACGTAGGAATCAAGGTGCATTAAAGATAATTCAAAATTTAGATATGAGATTTAACAAGAAATATATATATATATATA
>CM042190.1:19186112-19227315 GCA_023539305.1 Ilex asprella | reverse complement strand
CAAGTATATAAATACATATATATATATTTATATTTATACGTGTATATGTATAAGTATATATATGAATATATATATACGTATAAATATTTTTATAAATACATTTATATATTTATATTTATACGTATATATATATATACTTCATTCATGTGTATATATATATACACATATAAATATAAGTATATATATTCATATATATATATATACACGTATAAATATAAATATATATATGTATGTATTTATATACGTATATGTATACTTGATTCATGTGTATATATATATACACGTATAAATATAAATATAAGTATATATATATATATTAACAAAATACACATGAATCAAGGTGCATTAAATATTAAAGTCCTCTCATAAAACTAGGAGATATTTAATGCACCACTTTCCAAAGAACATACACATGAATTAATGGAGGACAAAAATGTTACAAAAAAATTAGGTAAATTCAAATTGTGTACTTAGATACAAATAAGTATCAAAATTAAGGATTTAGCAATCCTACATTTTTTAGGGTATACTTTTTACCAAGTAAGTCTAATTTGGTATACCCCTTTACAATTTACCAAAAAAAAGAAACCATCAAAAAATATCTTATCACACCAATCACCTCTCTCTGACACTGCCCCTCACCTACACCCATCACCTCCCTTCTTTTCCTCTACTCCTTTGCCTTCGGTTTTTATTTTTTTACCTTCCTCTTCATTTACTCTTCACTCTTTTCTCTCTCTCTCTCTCTCTCTCTCTATTACCAGACACCGACTTTGCTGCAGCCACAACCACCGCTACAGCCAGCCACCGCTATATCCACGTATTCCCCCAACCCTTCTTTCCCTGCTCGCAAACACTCAATCCCGATAAAGTCTATAGATCAATTGGGATTCTTGAAATTATGTGTGCTCCACTCACAGGGACAGATCTGAGAGCTTACGTAATGTCTGGAGGTGGTGTTACTTTGAAGAAATTTAAGCCAGGGCTTCGGGGCAAACGATGCACATGACATCCTTAAACTCTCCTCTTCACTTTGCCGCAGCTAAAGGTCATAATGAGGTCGACCCATTTTCAATTTTCTCTTCGTTCTCTGAAATCGATGAATATTTTGATCCAATTTACTTGCAGTTATGTGGTGTTTGTGTTTGTTTATTGATTTCTTTGTGTGGTGATGTAGATTGTGGCAATGCTGCTAGAGAATGGAGCTGATGTGAATTCCAAGAATTATTGTGGGCAGGTACAACAATTTGATTTTTGCCTCTTATAGGGCTTGCATTTTATGGTTTCTTTTTTATTGTTATTGAATGTTGATTATAGTTTGGGAAGTTGATTTAGTGAATTTTTCTGAGATCAGTCCATTCCTAGGTGATGTAATCGCAATATGTGTTTTAAGATATTTGAGTTGGAATTTTCTTGAATAATCAACAAAGTGTTGAATCTGACATTGAATCTGCCTATTGGATTGTAATTTATGAAATTGTATTGCTAGACGGCATTGATGCAAGCTTGTCGGTATGGCCATTGGGAAGTTGTCCAAACTCTCCTGCTCTTTAGATGCAATGTGAGTTTCCTTTTTAATATCTTCCCTTTTTTGTCCCTTGTATTTTCAGTACTAAATTGTGAGTAAGTTTAACGTGCATAATAAATCTGATCTCTCCTAATTGAGATGCAATTCAGAACCACTGGTTCACAAGTATGAGGTTTTAGTTGGAGGAACTTCTCGAGAATTGGTTAAACTATTTTCAAATAACATGTTTCATTTCTTTTAGGTTACAGGAGCAGACGATCTTAGTGGAAAGACAGCCCTTCATTTTGCCACAGTAAATGGACATGTAAGATGCATAAGTCTAGTGGTGGCTGATTTTGTTCCAAGTGTTCCTTTGAATCTGTAAATGCTCTAACAAAAGGTGATAGAAGTGAAGGTTCCCCCATAAAAAGCAGACACGACCAAAGGTAATTAGTAAGTGTTTATGAGTTTATATTTGTATTATTGAATATATGTTTATGAGTTTACATTTATATTTTGTTAGTTCTATGAATGCTTAGCTTAGTCTGGGATAAACAAAAATCTTGACTCCGCCCTTGGACACACTTTGTTGTATAAAACTATGAGAGCAAGATATTTTCCTTCATCTACATTCTTGGAGGCTAAGTTAGGCCATCGACCTTCTTTTTCCTGCATCTTTGAAGTTCGTAAGGTCATAGCTGCGGGGTCTAGATGGAAAATAGGAATGGGAAAAGGACGAAGATTTAGGGAGATCGATGGGTTCCAATGCCAAATAATTCTAGAATTGTCACCCCGATGAATGTCTTCATAGAGGAGTCAACTGTGAGCGAACTAATTGATCCTGTGCAGCATAGATGGAGATCCCAGTTAGTTGACCAATTTTTTTTTCTCCATGAAGCCTCTGCTATCAAAGCCATACCGTTGGGTCATCCCGTAGCGGAAGATACACTGATCTGGAATTATAATCAGAGGGGTATATTTACGGTCAAAAGTGCTTACTATGTCACAATAGAGCAAAGTTTGGCTAATGCTCCACAAACTAACCAGGCAACGCCATCAAATGCAGGAGAAGCCAGTTGGGATTTTTATGGAAGCAAAGGATCCGAAATAAAATTAAGGTTTTTGTTTGGCAGTTTTGTTTGAAGGCTCTGCCTACAAATGAGAACTTATGGAGAAGCAAAATCAAACCAAATAATTTGTGTGAAATGTGTCGTAGGGACTCAAGTCTAGTATTCATATTTTACAAGACTGCTACTGGACTAATTTGTCATGGAAATTGAGCTCTCTTCACAAGATTATTCAAAGGTTGGGGATAGTTGCAAAACAATGGATAAGGGGATACACACTTTTTTTGGGGGGCCTGGTGAGTTTGCTTTATTTCTTGTTCAGTGTTGGTTGATTTGGAAGCATAGGAATGAGATTGTACATTCGGGGTTATCTAAGAACCCGACAATTATCTTCCAAGAAACCAGAGTTTTTTGGAACGATTCCAACACGTTAATGGCATCCAAGGTCCAGCTGCTTCAATTCTTGCATCGTGGAGGCCTCCTAGTGATGGTATAGTTAAGGTTAATTTTTTTGGTCGAGTTTTTGGAAGGGCAGACTGTGGGTATCGGTGATGTATTAAGGGATAGCAGGGGTGTTTTTTTGGTAGGGATGGCAACAAAGTATATGTGCAGGAGTGTGGAAGCCATAGCTACGTAAGAAACAGTAAATCTTGCTCCCCTCGAAGGGATAGTGTCTATGGTGTTGGAAAGGGGTTGCTTTCATTTTCTGAAGTCTGTTATGGCCGTAAGTTCTGATGTACAAAGGGATCACATGGATGCAAATTTGCAAATTTGAACGCTGTGAGGCGGGTACTCGAAAGCTTGAGTTACTACAAAATAACTATGGTCCGGAGGAATGGGAATAGAGTGGCTGCGAACTTGGCTAAATATGTGAGGTTCCTTGGGGGTTCTATCGTATGGCGAGAATGTGCTCCAAATTTTGTAATGCCCTTTCTTTTTTATGATATTCCGTATCAAAAAAATATTCCGCTTCTATTAAAAAAAAAATCAATTTCATCAAATTAATATTCAATTTATCAAATTAAATACTAAATTAACATTCAATTCATCCAATTCACACCATATTAACATTCAATTCATATAATTTATATTAAAATTCATTCAATTAACTCTCAATTCATAAAATTAACTTTGAAAATCATTCAATAAAGATTCAATTTAACAAATCAATACTAAAGTAACATGCAATTTCATCTAATAAATATTTAATTTTTTCAATCAGTATCAAATTAACATTTAATTCTTTAAATCAATATTGAATTTCATCTAATAAACATTTAATTCATCAATTAAACATTCAAATTCAACTATAAATGTAGCATTCAATCTAATCCAATTAATATTCAATTCATCAAATTAACACCAAATTAACATTAAACTCATCTAATTTATATTCAAATTAATGCAATTAACACTCAATTTATCAAATTAACATCGAAATCATCCAATAAAGATTCAATTTAACAAATCAACATCAAAGTATCTTGGAATTTAATTCAATAAACATTTAATTCATTAAATCAATACCAAATTAATATTCGATTCAACAAATAAACATTCAATTTCATCTACTAAAATTTATCAAATTAACATTCAAATTTTACTATTAAACACTAAATTCATCACACAAACATTTAATTTCATCCAATTACTATCCAATTTATCAAATTAACATTCAATTCATCAAACTGACAACATATTAACATTCCATTCATAAAATTTATATTCAAATTAATCCAATTAACATTCAATTCATCAAATTAATATTCAAAATCATCCAATAATGATTCAATTAATCAAATCAACACCAAAGTAACATATAATTTTATCCAAATAATATTCAATTCATCCAATTTATGTATAATGAATATTCAATTTCATCTAATAAACATTCAAATTCAAATATTTAATATTAAATTTATCAAATTAATATTCAATTTCAACCAATTAATAATCAATTCACCAAATTAAAATTTAATTTATTCAAATAATATTCAATTCATTAAATTAACATCAACTTAAAATTCAATTCATCAAATTCAAGTAGAAAATCATTCAATAAAGATTTAATTTATCAATCAACACTCAAGTAACATACAATTTTATTCAATAAACATTTAATTCATCAAATCAATACCAAATTTATATTCAATTCAAAAAATTAACATTCAATTTCATCTAATAAAATTTATCAAATTAACAATAAAATGCAACTATTTAATATTAAATTTATCAAATTTACTCCATATTGACACTCAATTCATACAATTATAATCAAATTCATCAAATTAACATTTGATTTATCAAATTAATATCCCAAATCATCCAGTAAAGATTCAATTAGTAAAATAATATATAATTTCATCCAATTAAAATTCAATTCATCAAATTTATACCAAATGAACATTCATTTTCATCTAATAAACATTCAATTCATTAAATTAACATTCAAATTCAACTATTTAGCATTAAATTTATCAAATTAACATTCAATTTTATCTAATTAATATTAAATTTATCAAATTAACAAAAAATGAAAATTCAATTCATCCAATTATTATTCAATTCATTTAATTAACACCAAATTAACATTAAATTCATCAAATTAAAATAAAAAAATCATACAATAAATATTTAGTTAATTAAATCAACCCTAAAGTAACATGCAATTTTATTCATCAATTTTACACCAAATTAACATCCAAGCAATGGAGGGTTATCACCACCTTCAACAAAATTGAGAGAAAAAAACTCAGAAACCAAACTAAAGTGATATGCACGGGTCAAGAGAGGGAGGGAAGGAAAAAGAAGTGAAAAAAGTAGTTTGGAAGGGAAACGGGGTGGAGGGAGAGATAAGGTTATTGTGGACCACAATTGTCTAGCGCTATTAGTGTAATTTGAAAGTAAAAAAAAATACATAATAGGTGGATATTAGTATAATTTGAATATACATAATTTATTAAAAAATTTAAGCATCAGCGATCATATTCAAATTAAGGCTCATTAATATAACTAAATTCATCATCTCGAATGCAGATTTTGGACGAGAAACTCACAAATATTATACTTAACGAAACTTACGAAAATGGTACGATAAAAGTGAAACTAAAAATTGTTAAATTATATTCGATATTTATGGTCAGTTCGTAATTTATTCTTGGACAAAATTAAGCACTGTTAAATTAGATAATATTTATATATTTACGGTATGTCCTATTATTTTTTTTACTAAACTCAAAAATTGAAAAGTTAGGAGATAAAATTGTTATTAACATTAAATTAAATTAGGAGTTGTGGTCAGTCTCGTTAACTACATTGATTAAGAAGGATTAGATTAAAATTTTAGGGAATAAAATGAAAAAATTAAATATTTTTGGATGAAAATGACAAATTTCGATAGTTAAGTGGACAAAAGTTGATTAATAAAGGGTTAATCTCAAATTGCACCCTGAAAGATCTTTAAAATTTTAATTTATACCCTCAAAGTTTAAAAATATCAATTTACACCCTCAAAGATATAAATTTATATCATATTGCACCTAAACTAACAGTCATCCACTTTTCCGTCTAAAACTAAGTCACGTGAGGTAGAGGTGGGAGGGGCATGGGCTTAAGTGTAAAATCACAGCCCATGGGATGAGCTTTTCCTGATGAAAACCTTTCAATATACAAAATAGAGATGGGTCTGTGTATATAGCTTTTCCTGGAGATGCGCAGCTGTTCACCTTGAAGATCTGCAAAAATGTCTTGGAGAGTTAGAGAATACAACAATGATTTGTGCACTGGAGATACGCCAGTTTATGGTTTTTCTTTCTTTGTCTCTAGTTTTTGTTATATTGAAACTGTACATCGTTGTTGTTTGGTTTTTTTGTTTGTGTGACTTTGATTCTTGGTTTTTTTAATCTTTCTCAAATAGTTTTTCCCATTTGTTTAGTCCAAATGGTTCTTGCCATTAGTTTAATCGAAAAAATACATATTGCATTTTGCATTTTGACTTTTGCGTTGATTGTGTGAATGCATTAGTTGGGTTTGAAAATGATTCTTGTTTTGTTTGTTTATCTGAGTGTTTTGGGAACTTGTGTGGACATATTTTTATATTGGATGTGGGGTTATGGTTTTTCTTGGCTTTTTTCTCTTTGGAGGCTTTTTTTATTTGCTTTTTAAATTTTTTTTTACAGGTGATGATTCCGGATATTTCACGATTAGAATGCATCACAGTGGAAAATTTGATGGTTGTGGTGATAAAGGCTATATTGGTGGAAGAGTGAATAGTATTGATATGTGTCACTTTGATCAAATTTCCCTTGTAGAGTTGGACAACATGCTAAAGAATATAGGAGTTGGTTATAATCAAATTACCATATTCTATCAGAGAATAGGTAAAGGATGGAGAGCTTTGGAAAATGATCAACATGCTATGGACTGATAAAATGGGTTGACAGGGTTAAAGTGGTAGATGTATATGTGGAACATATTAGGAAAGAATTGTTCAATCATAGTCAAGCAGATTCAAATTGTGGTCCATCAAAAAAAGATCTGGGAGCCAAAATATACATGTGTCTGAACAGGAAACCAATTTATATGTTCCTAGTGTTCCCACTAAGAGTTATAGGTCCTCTGAAGGAGATACTTCTGATAGTGATTCATATTCCAAGGGTTCAGGTTCTGAGTTTGAAGATTTGTATGATAGTGAATATGATGTATATGATGAATATTTGCATGAGACAGTTGTTGAGGCTGACAATAATGGCAAATGGGTTGAGAGTGACAAAGGTGAAAGGTTTGACAAACCAAAAAGGAAAGGGGTTCAAGTTAAGATAAAGACAATACAAGAGCATGAATGTGGTGTAGGAGGTAAAGATTGTGAATCTGATGAGTTACGAAGTTTAAGTGGCTCATCATCTGATAATGATGAAATAAGGCATCAGAGGAAGAAGTATCCACAATTTAATGCTAAGAGTGACATGGTTGATCCACATTTTAAGCTTGGGATGTTGTTCAAAAATTCAGCTGAGTTTAGAGCAACAGTGAGGCAACATGCAATTAAATGGGGAAAAAAAATACGATTTTCTAAGAATGAGAAGTATAGAATCAGAGCAATATGTAGGTCAGGGTGTGATTGGATGATTTATGCTTCAAGATTGGGTTTAGAAAAGACTATGCAGGTTAAAACATACAATGGCTCACATAGTTGTACTAGAACTTTTAAAGTTAAGCATGCTACCTCTAACTGGGTTGCAGATACATATTCTGATAGACTTAGATCAAATCCCACTTGGCCCATGAAGTCATTAAAGGAAACTATTGAGAAGGAACATGTTATCAAATTGGATAGATGTCTGGTATATAGAGGTAAAGAAAAAGCAATGACAAGGGTGAATGGAACTGATAAGGAGCAGTTCAGCCTCTTATGGGATTATTGTGAAGAGTTAAGGAGAACAAACATTGGCACAAGCTGCATTATTAAGACAAAGGCTCTGGGAGGTGACAAATTCATGTTCAAGAGGTTGTATATCTATTATGGGGCATTGAAAATGGGATTACTTAAGGGTTGTAGACCCTTAATTGGTTTAGATGGGTGTCATTTAAAGGGGTCACAAGCTGGTGTTTTGCTGTCAGCAGTGGGAATCGATTCAAACAACCAAATATATCCTTTTGCATTTGCTGTAGTAGAGAAAAAAAAGAAGAAATCCTGGTCATGGTTCCTTCAACTTCTAAAACAGGATCTTTGCATTGTTAACACACACAGCTGGACTTTTATGTCAGATAAGCAAAAGGCAAATGCCTTTCTAATTATTGTTTATCACTTTTCATCATATTTTTTGCACATATGCTAAACTACCAATTTTTTTACTGGGACTACTTGATTCAGTTGAGAGTCTTTTTCCTAATGCTGCACACAGGTTCTGTGTGAGGCATATGTACAACAATTTCAAATCTGAACATAAGGGTTTAGCATTGAAAGACTTATTATGGAGGGCTGCTAAAGCAACAACGGTGACAGATTTTAACAGGATTATGGATGAATTGAAAGAAGTTGATGCAGCTGCATACAATTGGTTGTCTGACAGACCACCAATTAATTGGTCTAGATCCCATTTTAGTTCCTTTCCCCAATGTGATATGCTGCTTAACAATTTATGTGAGAGTTTTAATGGTTGCATTGTTGAAGCTAGGGATAAGCCTATAATCACAATGCTAGAAAAAATAAGATTGTGGTTGATGGAAAGGTTACATCATCAAAGGGATTCCCTAAAGAACTATAAAGGATCTATCTGCCCTAATATTCAAGGTAGATTGGAGGCTATTAAAGTTGAATCTGCAGGTTTCATATTATATTGGAATGGGGGTGATCAATTTGAGTTAGTTGGAATGGGTGGTGAACAAAGGACTGTTGATGTGAAGAAGAAGACATGTAGTTGTAGGAAATGGGATTTAACTGGAATCCCATGCAAGCATGCAGTCTCTGCAATTAGCTTTTTAGGATTTCAACCAGAAGATTATGTGGCTCAGTGGTGCAAGGTGGAAACTTTTATCATGTGTTACAACCACCTTATTAATCCTATAAATGGAAAAGAAATGTGGCATAGAACAGGTAATTCGCCTTTGTTTCCTCCAATTGTAAGCAGGAGACCTGGCAGGCCTAAGAAAGTTAGGAGGAGAGAGATTGATGAACAACCAAAAGGTTTCAAGTTGACGAGGAAGTATAAACCTATTGTGTGTTCAAATTGTGGTCAAAATGGCCAAAACAAAAGAAAGTGCAAAAGGCAAATAGTTACACCAGATACCCCAGCAGTTACGCCATCAACTGGTGTCAGCACATCTGCATTCTCAATTGCAAGAACAAGAGTGAAGTTGCCTGTAAGTGCATCACTAATTTTCCTTTTAAGTTTGTTATAAATCTTAAATGTATAGTTGAACTAAGTTAATGTTCATTATTTCTAGGTTTGGAGGAAAAAAACTTCAACACCACCAGCTTCATCAGCATTACCATTGGCATCTGTACCAGCAACATTGTTTGTACCTGCAACATCATGTATACCAGCAACACATTCACACTTTAGGCCACCAATACCATTTGTACAACACAGAAGATGGAAACCATCAACACCAACACCATCACCATCACCATCACACACGAAATGGAGGCCACCAACTTCATCATCAACACCATGGAGGCCATCAACACCATCTTCATATTGACACTTTCTGAAATGATCTTTTTTTTGGGGATTTCTCTTTAAACAATAGTCGCCTTTTTTGGTTGGTTGGATGTTTGATTATGGATGATACAAGAACAGCGTTTGGTTGTAAGTTTTTGGGATGATTTCTGACTAATGGTTGGAAATCTACTTTTGGATCATGTTTATGTGGAATATTGGAGTTTGGTGGATGAATATCTCGTTACAAAGTAGATGTTTTTTCTTTCTTTTTACAAATTTATGCCTTTGAAGTTGTAAATCAACATTTTTAAACTTTGAGGGTATACATTAATATTTTTAAACTTTAAGTGTACAAATTAATATTTAAGAGATCTTTTGGGGTACAATCTATAATTAACACTTATTTTTTTCAAACATAGCAGAACGTCTCATGGAGGGAAGCAGTTTTTATTTTGGCACCAAACATTGAATTTTACACTTAAGCCCATGCCCCTCTCACCTCTAACTCACGTGACTTAGGTTTTAGATGGAAAAGTGAATGACTGTTAGTTTAGGTGCAAAATGATACAAATTTATATCTTTGAGGGTATAAATTGATATTTTTAAACTTTGTGGGTGTAACTTGAGATTTAAAAGATCTTTCAGGGTGCAATTTGAGATTAACCCATTAATAAATGAGGCCAAGTCGACCGACCGTATGCACTAGCGGCCCATCCTAATTTATAGTTTTATCCTCTAACTATCACAAACTTTTTGAATTTAGTCCAAAAATACTCAATATTTTTAAATAGTCCCTCTTCTAAGGACCAAATCAATTAAAATTATATGGGACAAAATTAAAATTATTAACTTTTACAAATGTTTTAATAAACCACTGTTAAATGTTGTAATATATATGCATTTATAGTTGATCCTATTTTTTTTGGGTTTTTTTGAGTGACACTCAAAATTGATAAAAGTTAGAGGATAAAAGTATTATTTACTTAATTGTAACAAATAAAACAATTATGACCGATTGTACTATCTCGCGACTGATCGTAATTCAGTATGGAAAAGTTGTAACGATTAAAAAAAAATAAACAAATTAAGATCGCTGTCCTACTTCGCGACTACTCGTAATTTGGCAATAAAAAGTTGTAACGAATAAAGAAAAAGAGTTAACTAATTAAAAAATTGTAACAAATAAATAAATTATGACCCATAAAGGTAAATACACTTTTATCCTCTAATTATCACAAACATTTTCAATTATATGCAAAATTATGAAATTAACATTCAAATTAAAAAAAATTGAAATTCAAATGTTTAACATTAAATTCATCCAATTAATATTCAATTAATCATATTAACACCAAATTAATATTTAATTCATCCAATTTATATTCAAATTCATCAAAATAATACTCAATACATCAAATTAACATCCAAAATCATCAAACAAAGATTTAATTTATCAAATTAACACTAAAGTAAAATCCAATTTCATCCAATAAATATTTAATTTATTAAATCAACACAAAATTAATATTTCATTCAACAAATTAGCATTCAATTTAATCTAATAAATTTATTAAATTCAAATTCAAATTCAACTATTTAACATTAAATTCATTCAATTAAATCAAATTAATATTCAATTAATCAAATAATACCAAATTAACATTTAATTTATCCAATTTATATTCAAATTCATCAAATTAAGACTCAATTAATTAAATTAACATCCAAAATAATCCAATAAAAAACTAATCTAACAAATCAACACCAAAGTAATGTAGAAATTCATTCGAATAAATATTTAATTCATCAATTCAATAAATTAACATTTCTTTTCATCTAAAAAATATCAATTCATCAAATTAACATTTATATTTAACTATTTATTTTTAACTTCATTAATTTAAGATTCAATTTCATCCAATTAAAATATTCAATTTTTCAAATTAACATGCAATTAATGAAATCAGTATCAAATTAACATTCAATTTCATCTAATAAATATTTAATTCATCAAATTAACCTAACATTCAATACAAAAGTAGTACGCAAATTTATCGAATAAACATTTAATTCATCAAATCAGCACTAAATTAACATTTAATTCATCAAATCAACATTTTATTTCATCTAATAAAAATTCAATTCATCAAAATAATGTTTAAATTCAATTATTTATTAATGAAATAGTCAAATTAAGATCAATTTAACAGTCAATCTATCAAATTAATACCAACTTCACATTCAATTCTTCAAATTAATATTTAATTTAATATAATTAATATTAAATTAATCAAATTGACACATAATTAATATTTAATTCATCCAATTTATATTGAAATTCATTCAATTAATGCTCAATTCATCAAATTAACATGCAATAAAATTTTAATTTATCAAATCAACACCAAAGTAATATGAAAATTTATTGAATGAATATTTAATTAATTAAATCAACACCAAATAACATTCAATTCAACAAATTAACATTCTATTTCATGTAATAAAAAATTAATTCATTAAATTTAACATTGAAATTCAACTATTTGACATTAAATTCGTCAAATTAGCATTCAAATTATCTAATTAATATTCAATCTATCAAATTAACACAAATTAACATTCAATTCATCAAATTAACATAAAATTAATATTTTATTCATAAAATTCACATTCAATTTTATTTAATAAATATTTAATTCATCAAATTAACCCAACATTTAATTTTATCAAATAAATATTCAATTCCTTGAATTAAAATTCAATTTATCCGATTTATATTCAAATTTAGACAATTAACACTCAATTCATCAAGTAACATCCAAAATTATCCAATAAAAATTTAATTTATCAAATCAACACCAAAGGAATATGGAAATTCATCGAATAAAATTTAATTCATTAAATCAAAACCAAACTAATATTCAATTCAACAAATTATTATTTCTTTTCTTCTAATAAAAATTTAATCTAATCTTAAATTATTAAATTAATCATGTTAACTACAATAATTAAAATGATTAGATTAAAATTTTAGGGGATAAAATAAAAAAATTTGAATATTTTTGGACGAAAATTACAAAATTTTATAGTTAGAGGATAAAATTGTGATTAATAAATGATGTCAACCGACCAACCGTAAGCACTGGCGACCCATCCTAATTTAAAGAGTTAATATTATATTTTCTAACTATCACAAAATTCCTCCACTGTAGTCCCAAAATATTCAATATTTTTAAATAGTCCCATTTTTTAGGACCAAATCAATTAAATTTTTATGGGACGAATTACAATTATTAACCTTTACAAATATTGTAATTAACTATTGTTGAATGTTGTAATATTTATATATTTATGGTTGGTCCTAATGTTTTGGGTTTTTTTTTACCAAAACTAAAAATTGATAAAAGTTAGACGATAAAAGTGTTATTAACAACAAATAAATAAATTAGAACTGACCGTACTACTTCGCAACCACTCGTAATGCGGTAAGAAAAAAGTTGTAAACAATCAAAAAAAAATTGAAATGAATAAAAATTAATAAATAAATTACGACCGACAGTACTACTTCGTGAACGTTGGAAATTTTGTAAGCAAAAAGTTGTAACGATTAACAAATAAATAAATTACGACCCAGGGTTAGTGTCACAAAATTTTATCCTTTAACTTTCACAAAAATTTTCAATTAAAATACAAAATTAAAACTTTATAGGGTTAGTTATTTGGGTTGAGTTTCAATCTATATAATAAAGTAGCTAACTTGGTTTGTCTTGAGTTTTTCTTAATTCAGATCATTTCAAGACCTTTGATCTGACGGTTCTTATACCAAATTTTCTTAACACACCTATCCCTCATCTAACTCTCTTCCCTTACCGCATACTAACAATACAGACTCCTATCTACCCTTTAATTTTATCTTCCTATTTCATACAATAACCTTTTTTCCTATCGCCCTCCTCTTTCTCTTGCTTTCTCCAATACACTCACCCTCATCTCTTCCATTTTTAAATGATCAACAACCCATCAAATTAACCCATCTGGTTTACATAAGAGTACATTGAACTTGTCTTAATGGGTAAATTCATGTATGAAAATAAGGGAGGAATGATTGAAGGTAAGAACATGGAACCCCATAAAACCCATTTTTACTTATCCACCAACCCAGCAACCCATTTCTTCCATTCTCTCCTCCATTTTTAAAATACTAGCAACCCAACTCTTCCATTTTCCCACCAACTCTCCTCACTCGGCACCTCTCTCTCTCCTTATCGCTCATCTAAATCTCCGTCCTTGTCTCACCCACCAACTCTCTCTCTTTCCCTCTTCCTTATCTCTCATCTAACACACACTCTCTCTATCTCTCTCATTTTTAAAAACAAGCTACATTCCCTTATCTCTAACTTTTTCCCACCACTGCAATACATACCACACCCAAGTAGCACCCTCTCCCTTCCTCTCTGTCTCTACCTTGTGCCTCCAATACACACTGAACAACCCACTTCAAGCAATCAAGGTATCTCTCTCTGGATTTTCTATTTCTTTCTTTCTCTCTCTCTAACTGTACGTATGTTTTTTGTTCATGTGTATGTGTGGCTGTGTTCATTTGTGTGTGTTGTGTTCATGTGTGTGCCTGCAAGTGTGTGTGTGTGTGTGTGTTCAAGTGCGCGTGTTGTGTTCATGTGTGTGCTTGTGTTTGTTTTCATGTGTGTGTGTGTTCATGCGTTTGTCAGTGTGTTCATGTGTGTGCCTACATTCCTGTTTTTTTTAATTTTTCAAAATATGTTCGTGTGTGTAATATAGTGTTTCCCTTTAAGTATTAGACTCAGGGCCAGTCGGTGAAAGAAGGATAATGCAAAAACCCAAGAGAAAAAAAAACCTTTGTCCTTAAGTTAAATATAATACACATAGGACCCAAGAAATGAGATCAGAAACACATGAAACAATGCATTTAAAAATACGCGAAACAATGACAACACCCACTGACCACAGAGGCAGTAAAGAGCCATAATCCTGACATTGTGTTCTCCTGTGTGCCTCTGTTTGTGTTCGTGTGTGTGTGTTCATGCGTCTGCCAGTGTGTTCATGTGTGTGTGTGCCATTGTGTGTTTTAGTCTTTCTTTTTTTGTGTTCATGTGTGTGTTTTGGTTTACAAGTTTCTTCTCTCTTTAAATTTTTTATAATTATAAGTACTCTCTTTCTTGTTTACTTACTTTCTATTGTAATTGAATCTATTTCAATTATGGTGTATGTGATATTTTGACTAATTTTTTTTGTCGATTTATTATTATTTTTTCACAGAGCTACACATTACCAAAATACGCCTTTTTTTCTTCACCATGTATGTAGTAATGAGTTTGTTCTTTTTAATTCATATTAAAAATATGTTGTGTGATTATCTATATAATAAAGAAGCTATATTGTTTGTCTTTAGCTTTTCGCGGCTCAGATTGTTTTGATCCAATGGTCCTAACTGGACTTTCACTCTTTTTACAACTCTAAAATTTTTATCTCTCATATAACTCTTTTGATCTATCTTATACTTTCTCTCTCTCTTATACTATTTTTTTTTGTTTCCCATATATTATTTTTTTTATTATTTACTCCATAAAACAGATGAAACTATATATTATTTACTTCATAAAACAGATGAAACTATATTATTTTAGTTATTATTTACTCCATAAAACTAATTCAAATTTTTTATATATCTGACTACATGTATTTTACCACTTTCTTCTTAATTTGTGAATAACACTTAATGTAAATAAAAAATAGTATATTGATTATAAATATTAAATAATATTAAACACAAAATGAACTTTAAATTGTAAATTAATATATAATTTTATCAAAAATTTACATTTAATTTTATCCAATTTATATTCAACTGTGTCGAATTAATATCAAATAAATTTTTATTGTTATAAAATTAATATTGAAATTCATTTAATCAATTTTTTTGAGTGCTAAATTATATTATTTTTTGAGTATTAAATCAAATTTTATTTGATTTTATTAAATTTTTAATTTTTTTTGTACTAAATTTGGAGAAGAGCAATTGTAAAAATAATAAAAAAATTGGAATGAAATTATCAATTTCTATTAGTGACATTGACGGAAGGGAGACAGAAAGGGTTTCCGTGCAATGAATTTTAAATCTCAAGGGATCTTCGTGTTATTTATAAAATGTCACGAGATGTCTATGTAATATTGGAAATTTTTGGGGATGTTCATGATTCTTACCATGTTTTTTAATTAAACATTAATTTATTATTATTTTATCTTAAAAACTTAAATTATTGTACTTCTAATAAAAATAATTATTGGTTATGATGGTTTATTGGTAACCAAAAAAGAAATGTATGTTGGTGTGTTTCTATGTATATTTATATGTAGAGGATTGAACATTTGATGATTTAATTTATGATTATAATGTGTCATTTGGAGTTGAATGGTGATAGTGATGGTAAATTCATAAGTTTTATAAATGAGCAAAATTTGGTTAATTTTATTTATTGCTTAAAGATTGTGAATTTAATTGTGTTCTGTTATTATTATTATCATTATTATTTTTGCTTAAAATATTTATTATATGGGGATAGAGTGTATTGAAAATATGATGGTTGAGTTTATAATTATGCTGTGTTATTGAATTGAGTGGTAGTAGATATGATAAATTTGTGAGTCTTATAAATGAACAAGATTTTATTTATTGCTTAAAGATTGTAAATTTCAATAGGTTATGTTAGTATTATTTTTTTAAGAGACATTTATATATATGGCGTTATTTTGGGAGTTTTATATATTTTTATGACATTTCCATTAATATGGAAAATATATTCGATAATATATTTTGAACTATTTTAAAAGAAGAGTTGGTATGAATAGTTTTATGTCATTCCTTTTGAATTTAAGCAATTGTTTAAGATTTTTTTGTTTGTTCTATGTGATTTTAGGAACGAGCAATGACTAGTGTTTTTATAAATTATAAGTTTTTTGAGTTGAATTCCAACTTTTTTGGGTTAGTTTTCAACTTTTTTAGTAGGAATTATAACCTTTGGGGTTTGGGTTCTAACTTTTCTGAATTGACTTAGAGGGTCTAATTTTTTGAGTTGGGTTCCAACTTGGGTAGGGGTTTAACTTTTATGATGGGTAAATTTTTGGGGGTGAGTTCCAACTTGTTTGGATGAGTCTTACTTTTTTTGATTGAGATCCAACTTTTTTGGGTTGGATTTTAACTTTTGTGGGATGAGGTCCAACTTTTTGGGTTGAATTCTAATATTTTTGGATTGAGTTTCAACTTTTTAAGTAAAAGTTACAACCTTTGATATTTGTGTTTCAAGTTTTCTGATTGAGTTACAACTTTGGGGGTGGGTTTAAACAGATTTGAATTGAGTTTGATGGTTTAATTTTTTTGATTGAGTTTCAATTTTTTTGATTTGAATTCAACTTTTATAATAAATAAATTTTGAGGGTGAGTTTCAACTTGTTTGGAGGGGGTCCAACACGTGTTGTTGGACATTTGGAGAAATGTGAGTGATAATTGGACACTTGGAGAAGAAACCTATACACGTGTTGTTGATCTTTTGTGAAAAGGTGCAGCTGAGACCTTGGTTCGCTGGGAAAATGCGTCTAGGATGGTCCGATGGATGTCTATGGTCTAAAGTACCTTATAATGATGGAATAAATTAAAAATATATAATTAAACAACTTTGAAATTAAAATATGTATAAATTCATTTTTATGGGTGTTGTGGAAAAAAAAATTCATACATAACATCCGTTTCACTCAACATCCGTTATATTATTATCGTTACCATTACGACTGTTGCTACAATTAATTACAACCATGTCACGAAGGGATCGCATTCGGCACCCAAGCCCTTCAATGGATAGTGAATAAGATCAGAACCTTTGATGCATTCATTAATGGCAGCAAAGATTTGGATAATAATTTGGCATGGTTAAGATAATCAGTGGTTGTCTCATTGCCTTTTACGATGCTTTGGAGATCTTTGAGAAGATACGATTTTCTTGCCGTGGGACTGTTGTTAATAAAGTTTGGCAAAGGTATCCGATGCCTTTTTTTGCGGTTTTCAGGCCTAGTAATTGGGCAGATAACGACTCTATCAATGTAGCATTAATATTTATGCATATTCAATTGTCGTTATGGGATGCCTTTGCCCTAGGTTAGGGGTGGGTACCATCCATGTATTTTGAGTTATGGAAGGGTGGTGAGCGTTTCCAATATTGATTGATGTATTGCATCATACAACTAAATACTAAAGGAGATCCCAATTCTATATGACAATCAAGGTGATTATCCTTAGGGATTGGTTCAAGTTTCGACTAAAGCTAGATAAAGAAAAGAAATCCTTTAATTAAAAGGAACAGGTTGTTGATCAATGAAAGACAACTCTTTATTCTAAGTAGCGTGAAATGCCTACAAATCTTTTGAATACCATTACAACAAGTGGGATGAAGACTTGCTTATACAAATGAACAAAACATACACATGCATACGGAAATTGTACCATCAACTACCAATTTAAGGCAACAAAAAGAGAGCCAGAGGCAGCATGGTGATGAGACACTTCTAAGAAAGGATAGGATTCAGACACGTGTCTTCAGCACCGAGGCACATCCTTCTGTCTGACGCTGACACGTGTCCTCTGCACCGAGACATCCCCTGCCCTTTTGAGCAACCACATGTCCCTGGGACCGAGACACCTCTTGCTCCCTAGTGGATCCACGCATTCCATACATTACTAGACTAAGGACTTGTTGTGGACACGTCACCTCTTCTTCTAGAAGGGTCACTGACAGTTGCAGTCCATCAATCTCAGGGATATGCTGTGAATCATTGGTTAACCTTCCCAATAAACTCAGAATGGCAGAAAGAACAAGACACTCAACCAAGGAGAATTAGACACGTGACATAAAGTTCAGGATAAGGGGTAAAAGGATAGTAGTACCCCTGCTGACATACGACTATCTTAAACAAGCATTTAATAAACCCTCAGTTGATGAGACATCCACAATGACTCGAGAAGCCGAGAAGAAGGAGCATTAAATGCTCCAAGACCCGAATATTTAATGTCTCTATATTGAAGAAAGAACATTAAATGCTCGGAAGCCCGAGCAATTAATGACGGGGTCTCCCCCATGCAAAATAGGAGGCACACTGCCCCATGTCTAGGTGCTACCTACTGCCTACGCCATCAGTAATGATGAGTCATTGGAGGTATAAATAGCTCTTAAAAATGTAATGCAAATGGACGCAAGATCATCTCTCAAGAACACCAAACATTGTTTTCTTCTTCCCCTCTCTCAAAGAACTGACTTGATCGTTGGAAGGGATATGCCAGAAAATATTTTGGCACCCTTCTAACTCGTTTTTTGTGTGCCAAGAACTGCTTACGACTCGTCAAAATCGATCGGACAGCCCCTAAAGCAATTCATCACCACTCTTTAGGCCCCTTTTGGCATTTTGGCTCTTCCTTTGTCACGGGATCGTCGACTCTCGAGGCAAACACGAGCTTACCAAGGGAAAGATTTGTTTCTATTTCTTTATTTTGCGAAAATCATAGCGCACAATCTGGCGCCATCTATAAGAAACGACTGAATTTCTCAAAGAATAGTGACCATGGTGAATATTCGTCAAAAGGGAAAGGGTTCTCAATAAAGAAACATCGATTTACCGGTTTTCTCCATATCGAAAACCAAAGACCGTATTGAAAGTGTCAACAAAGAACTTTCAGACTGTTCTAGGGAGAAAACCTGCATAACTAGTTTGAGTATCAGGGCGGGAAGATCGATCCCTTGGCCGTCAACTGGCTGACGTGATAGAGAAAAAATTCGGGGATCGATTACGATAGTTGGAGGAGGATAACGTGAACGTCCTAAACCTGCTCGATGAATTTGCGCTCTCTGACAGGGGATCTTAGGTCTTGCAATAGTTCTGTGAACCCTTCTTCAGGGAGGTAGGACCAGAGGACCTCAGAAACCGCCTGAGTAACAGAGCAGGAAGCTCCAAGGCTCCAAAGTGCCCGAGGGCCGATGGGTATCTCTCGGAGGTTCCAGTCAAGAGGGCTAGGCCATTGGCTTGGAACGACCTTCGTTAGAGAATGTCAGGGCGAGGGGGCATGGAGGAGTCCGAGGAGGGGTCAAATCTCTACGTCCGACACGCTGGGATTGGGGACCATGTCGGGCGACACCGAGAAGGTGTAGAAATACCCCCCAAGCGGAAGGGAGACCTCAAGGTGCGATTGGACTCCACAAGAGATAAGGCCACACAAGAGGGCACCATGGATGACGAAGCTATCCAGTCACCCTTCACGAGGGGTATCGTGGAAATGGAGATACCAAAGAAGTTTACGGTACCAAGATTCAAAGTGTATGATGGACATTTCGACCCGAAAGCTCACCTCAGACAATACAAGCAAATGATGTCCCTATATCACTCAGGTCAATGACTATTATGTCGAGTGCTCTCAATGAGCCTAGGAGACTCTACAATGAAATGGTTCGAAACCCTGCCGTCCAACAGTGTAGGATCTTGGAAGGAGCTAACTAGGCAATTCTTCGTCCAATCCATTACATGGAGCAAACGTCCCAAGGACTTTGGGTCACTACTAATCTTGAGGTCGAAGGAAGGTGAAACACTCCGCCAGTATACCGTGCAATACTGGGAGGAAATAAATGAGGTAGAGGGATGCTTCGAGATTATGGCAGCTGCCTCCTTCAAACTTGGTCTCTCACAAGACACCGACCTCTACTGGTCCTTAACCAAGAAGACACCAATAGATATGGGAGAGTTGATGGCCCAAATCAATAAATATTCTCGGATAGAGGATGAAATAGTGGGGGAAAAGGTAAGACTCTCTCCCAAAGAAGAAGGAAAAGAAGAAAGAGGGGGCGTCTTTCCAAAAAGGGTTGATGCCTGTATCTGGTAGTTTCTTCAAAGGAGTCCACATTGTGTTCAAAGAGCCCATCTATAAACTGCTCCACAAAATCAAGAACGAGCCCTTCTTCAAATGGCCCCCCCAGATGCAGGGTGATCCATCCACCAGAAACAAGAAGGTGAAATGCTCATACCACCAGGACTTTGGACACCTCACTAAAGATTGTAGGGTTTATAAGTTTTTCCTAGAGATATTGGTGCATGACGGGCACCAGGAGGAATACATCAAGGAAGTACTGTCAATAGAAGCTCATGGTGCCAACAATCAAGCCACTATTCGCGACAATGTCATTGATGTCAACCACGTCTGTCCGCTGGATCGACCAACTTCTAATACCCCCAGATCCGACCTCAAAAGGATAGTCTTTACAAAGAAGGTGGACAACTGGGAAGGGGCCGACACAGCAAGAGGCCCCAGACGGATGAAGAAGGGATCACTTTCTCCAATGCTGACCTAGCGGGTGTGGTCCTCCCCTATGAAGACGCCTTGATCCTAACTTTGAAGGTTAGTATCTTTGATGTCAAGAGGATCTTGGTGGACTCCAGGAGTTCTTTAGAAGTAATGTACTTCAAAGTCCTAAAACGCATGAGTTTGGGTTATCAGGATCTTACCAAAGAAAGCACGCCCCTCATTGGGTTCAATGGTTCGTATGTCTTGCCCTTAAGTAAGATCACGCTCCCAGTTACCATAGGGCCCATCATAACCGACACGAATTTTATGGTAATCAACTCTGATTCACCTTACAACATAATCATGGGCCAGGTCTGGTTACATGCACTCGGAGCGGTACATTTTACCTATAATTAGACGTTGAAGTTCCCCACCCCTAGGATAGTAGGGGAGGTCCGCGGAGGCCAAGCTTCTACCAAAAGTTTATTTTGCGCAGCAATAAAGGCAAGGGTCACCTCCAAGGAGAAGGAGCGAGCCCCGGAGGAGGTCCTGAATAAATAGCAATTACAGTCCAGACGGCTGGAGGTTGACGAGCCGCGGGTCAGTCTAGCAGATCGCTCAGTAAAGGATCTTTGAAAGGTATTTTTTATGGATGAAAACCAAGAAAAATACTTCCTGATCGGCTGTACCATGTCACCAGCCGAACATGAAAAGATGGCCAACTTTTTGAAAAGAAATTGCATGGGATGCCACGTAGATGAAGGGCATAAGCCCCAATTTTATAACTCACAGGCTTCATATTGACCCCGCTCACAAGCCGGTGAAACAAAAACCACGGTGTACGGCGTCGCATCACACCCAAGCAGTAAATGAAGAGGTAATTAGAGGCTCCTGGAGTCCAAGGCCATCCGGCAGGTGTAATTCCCAAAATGGCTATCAAACACCATTTGCGCAAAAAAGAAGGGCGGGAAGTGGCGTGTTTGCGTGGACTTCATCGACCTAAATAAAGCTTGCTCGAATGATGACTTTTCCCTCCCAAAGGTGGACCAGCTAGTGGATGCCACAGCAAGACACCAGCGCATGACCTTTTTGGATGCAATGGATGGCTACCATCATATCCCCCCAATCCTTCTGAACAAGAGAAAACTGAACGGGGCAAAATGTGTCTTTGGAGTTGGCTCCGAGAAGTTCCTGGGATACTTAGTGAGTCGAAGTGGCATCAAAGCTAATTCAGAACAGATACAAGCTATCCTAGACGTGCGAAGCCCCCGGACAGTCCAGGAAGTTCAGAAACTCACAGGAATGCTAGCTGCACTAAACCGATTTATCTCTCGTTTGTCGGACAAGTGCAAGCCCTTATTTGGGGCTATCAAGAGATTTGTGAAAGATAATTGGGATAAAAAATACGAGGATGCACTCAGAGAGATCAAGGAATACCTCAGGATCCTCCTAGACCTGTCCGTCCCAACGAGGGGAGAGATGTTGTTCCTGTACTTAGCCGTGTCGGAGTTTGCGGCCAGTAGTGTACTGGTCCATGAACACGAGCAAGAGAATAAGCCAATATACAACGTAAGAAAGGCTTTACTGGATGTGGAAATCAGATACTTGCCCTTGGAGAAGCTTACGTTGGCCTTGGTCACAGCCGTAAGAAAGTTAAGACATTACTTTCAAGCACACCCGATCATCGTTCACACAGATCAACCCCTAAAAGTGATCCTAAGGAAGGAAAACATGTTAGGAAGAATAGCTAAGTGAGCAGTGGAGATGGCAAAACATGATATTCACTATAAGCCTCGTACCGCCATAAAGGGATAGGTGTTGACAGACTTCATCGTCGAATTTACCAAGAGAGAGTCACCTCTCCCTGAGGCGGAGCCACCTCTCCCTCAGGAGCCCTCCACAGCCATCTAGGAACCCTTATGGAGTCTCTACATGGATGGATCCTCCAACAACAATGGCTTCGAAATTGGGGTACTGTTAGTCTCCCTAGAAGGGTTAGTCACAGAGCAAGCTGTTCGGCTTGGCTTCAAGGCCTCCAACAACAAAGCAGAATATGAAGTCCTAATTTCTGGACTTAAACTTGCCTAAGTTGCGGGAGCTGTAGAGCTCGTCGTTCCAGCCTTTCTTGAAGAATTCCCTTTTGTTGTCCCTAAGAGCGACAAGGATGTCATCGTTGCAGCCATCGACGATCTCTTGTTCAGTCTTCTTATTAGCCTCCATCTGTGCCCTGACTCTGTCCAGCTTCTGGTTGAGGGTCGAGCAAGTCTGCTTCGACTCATCAACCTTCGCCTTTGCTGAAGATAACCGCTCCGTCGCCTCAGTTATCTTCCTCTCGGCTTCAGCAAGGGCTGCACTCAGCTTCTCAAGGCTAACCCTTGCAGCCTCGCGATCCTTTTGAAGCTGCTCAATTTAGGCCACATGGTAAGACAATGCACTATCCCTGGCAGCCCAGTCCTCTCTAGTAGCGGCAAGAGCTGCCTCGACTTCAGCCTCTCAAATTGCTGAAGACTTTGCCTCTGAGCATGATAGCGCTCAACAATGACCAAGACTTGCTGGCAGTTTGTTGGAAGGAAAAATGAAAAGTCACACTGATGCAAAGAAGACTGAAAAACAAAGAGAATGGTTATTGAACTTAATATCAAGGAGCTCTGGATGATTAAGCAGAAGTGTTGGTTAGTTGGTCGCCCCCGATGTTTGTCCATGTCGGATCTGAAAAGGAGCGTCTCACTTACGACATAAGCCACATGAGGAGAATGGGCGATGGAGTCATCAACCTGGATTGGCCTGCTCTCCCGATCCTAGGCCTGAGGGCATCAGTACTCGGTAGTTGTATTCGGTGTAGGAGAGGGAGGAGGAGTTTGTTGTAGTTGTTGATGTTGTTGCTGTGGTTGAGGGGCCCTGCTTCGGCCCCTTCCATCATGCCTGTGTTTAACTCTCCTCTCCTCCTCGAGTGGGGGATCTCTATCACGGACCTGGCCCCAACCAGAGGATCTCAACGGCACTATGGGAGGAGGAGGAACATCGATGTTAGTTCTTGAAGGGGGTGGAAGGGGGTTGCTGGAGGATCCCCTGCCCCTCCTGGCAGTCAAGGCGGCCCTCTGATTCAAGAAGTCGAGATTGATGCGAGGTCGACGGGACATTACTACCTTTAGCACGTCTTCCTCATCTAGAATTTGAAGAATGTTGAAATTAGGCCAAGTCGCCCTCCCGGAGGTGCTGATCTCGACGTTAACTATGATGGAAGGATCCCTAACTTCTGTCGCGTCTTCTTCACCTCCTTCGGCAACCCCTTCTAGTTTGACTTTGGTGGCCTTGTCGGGGTTCTCTTATAAGTTCTCCTAGAAGAGCTCAGACCACCTCGAAGGATCGAAGGGTTGAGGAGTTTGGGAATACTTCTTATACTCCGGAGTGTAGTCTAGAAGTATGTGGGCTACTATGCCAAAACTGTCACCGACGTACCCCCACACAGTGACGAGGATGTCAAAATTGACTAAATGCTGAGGATGAGGGGTGGCTTCTTGGTTGAAAACGTCTGCACCAAAGAAGGAAGAGCATTAGAACTTGCACAAAGTATTCGAATAACTAAGGATGCCGAGAAATAAAGGGAGAAGCTGACGTACTTGTCGTCTGACATTCCTTTCGACAACTTAAGCCATCGTACTCGGGGCTGACCCCCCTCTCCCAGGCGCCGTTGAAGACCAACAAATCATCCTTGTATCCCTTGTCGGAATCAAGAAAGTGGGTGACAAGGTACATGGAAGTGTCTTGAGCTTTGAGATAGAAGTTTTGCTAGGGCATCACTTTCAGCAAGGAGTAGTAGAAGAGGATGTTCTCGAGGCCGAGGTTGACCTCGAGGCACCTATTGAGCTTGATCACCCCCATGATTATTCTAAAAGTGTTGAGGCAACACTGCCCCGAGAAGAGATAAATCCGAGATAGGAACTGTAGGAGTAAGGAAGGAAGAGGGAATCTGATCACGCACTCCAAGATAGCCTTAGTATAAAAAGGCATGGCGTCCTCGGCATCGACGTTGGAACGATGACGTCCTGGATCAAACTTATCCACGCCGACGCTGTGAGGGATGTCATAAAGAGTTCTGAAGTTGGTAATTTGTTGTGCACCCTTAATCGTGTACTTCCTCGACCTAGAGGTCCCAGCCTCTTGGGACTCGACGACTTCTCGGCATCTTTTACAGAAGGAAAAAGAGAATTCTTATGAAAGGAATCCTAAGGGACACTATGAAGGGTGAAACAAAAGGTGGAAAATGAGGGGATTGTTCTGTGTTCTCAGAACCAAGAAAATAGAGCCTGTAAGGCGATGGGTTGCCAGAGAAATAAAAGAGGAGAGAAAATACGAATACTCACCAGAAAAGATTGGACGGATTGACTAGAGGCTGGATGGGCCTCTTCTCCTTCGACGGTGACCAAGAAGAATGGTGGTTTCTTCAGCCAAACAACAGAAGGCTCCGGTGAGTTCTTCGGCGTAGGTATCTGAAATGGTCAAAAATTCAAAAGCGAAGAAAGGGGGACAGGGCTCTGTTTATATAGGGTCTGTCCCAATCATTGAGCACCAGACATGATGAGGGACGCATTTAATGCATACGAACTCCAAATGCAGGATTACGACTATGCAATGATGGAAGTGGTTGAGCCATTTCATCTTCCGACGACACGTCTCCTCTCTGTACGAAGATCAAAGGGTTGAGGGAAGTTGATGGGACACTTCTGAGAAAGGATAGGATTTAGGCACGTGTCCTCGACACCGATGCATATCCTTCCCCCTGATGAAGCCACGTGTCCTCGACACATCCTCCTGTTTGACGTTGACACGTGTCCTTGGCACCGATGCATCCCCTGCCCTTTTGAGCAGCCACGTGTCCTCGGCACCGAGATACCTCTTGCTCCCTAATGGATCCATGCATTCCATACATTACTAGACTAAGGACTAGTTGTGGACACGTCACCTCTTCTTCTAGAAGGGTCACTGACAGTTGCAGCCCATCAATCTCAGGTAAATGCTGTGAATCATTGGTTAACCTTCCCCAATAAACTCAGAATGGCAGAAAGAACAAGACACTCAACCAAGGAGAGTTAGACACGTGACATAAAGTACAAGATAAAGGGTAAAAGGATAGTAGTACCCTTGCTGATATATGACTATCTCAAGCAAGCATTTAATAAACCCTCAGTTGATGGGACATCCACGATGTCTCGGGAAGCCGAGAAGAAGGAACATTAAATGCTCCAAGACCCGAGTATTTAATGCCTCTACATTGAATAAATATCATTAAATGCTTGGGAGCCGGAACAATTAATGACGGGGTCTCCCCCATGCAAAATAGGAGGCGCATTGCCCCATGTCTGTGTACTACCTACTGCCTACAACATCAGTAATGATGAGTCTTTGGACGTATAAATAGCTCCAAAAAATGTAATGCAAAAGGACGCAAAATCAGCTCTCAAGAACATCAAACAGTGGTTTCTTCTTCCTCTCTCTCAAAAAACTGACTTGATCGTTAGAGGAGATACGTCGGAAAATACTTCGGCGCCCTTCTAACTCGTTTTTTGTGTGTCATGAACCGCCAACGACTCGCCGGAATCGATCGAACACCCCAAAAATAATTCATCACTATTCCTTAGGCCTCTTTTGCCATCTTGGCTCTTCCTTTGTCACGGGATCGTCGACTCTCAAGGTAAATACGAACTCACCAAGAAAGAGATATGTTTCTATTTCTTTATTGTGCGGAAATTACCGCGCACACATGGAAATGCTATATTTATTGTATCAGAATGGTGACTTAGTAATCTTCTCTAGTATATTTTGATTACCATATTTTTATCGTGAGCCCTTTGGCATCCTTTGATTATTTATTCGGAGATCAATTTCAATCTTTATGAAAGTAACGCTTGGAGTCGAGGCGCCGTCCCATTTCCAAGGTAGTTAGCTTAGCAGCAAAATCGTTCAAATGAACACGAGTTCGATTAGTTTTACGATTTTTACTACTATTTGACTTTCACTACCAAAATTAAGATTTTTGTGTTGACAAATTGTCTTCTAAAAACCGAGGTAAATTTAATTTTCAACATTTACCCACATATCAGTAGGCACTATGAAAATGAATTTTTTATGTGAAAGGCTCTCGAGGGTTTTTTCTTCTAGAAGCAAAGGTAAGACTAGAGGTTAGGTTGGTCCACCTAAGTATAACTAATGACTAGCTTAAATTGAAGTAGGGGTGAGTAGTATAGCGTTCTCTTTATTTCAATTGGACACAACGTAATAAATTCAAAAAATAATAAGGCCACCAACTACCATTAACCCATTGATCCACCTTTTATAAATAACAAAAAAACAATGACCGCACACTACTGCCTAATCTATTCAATTTCTCCCCTAATTCAAATAGGGTGGCCCAGCATATCAATAATTTGTCGTACGGCTCAATTTTGATAGAGACCAGTGCGGCCATTATTGGGACATTGTTTCTCCCCCCCCCCTAATTTTTATAATGGCATCACACCTCGTGTCATTTCAACTAGGAGCTATAATGCAAGCATCAAATACACTATATTTTTTTTTTATCAAATCCTAACCACCGAACTTAATAAATTTAAGATCAAGAAAAATATTTATTCTAACACACATATCTAAAACTATCCGATGTAAAATAATCCAGTCTCCCGACACCCTCGATTGATTACACTTAATCATTTACAACATACATCGGTTGAAGTCAAGCTTTTATGCCCTGACAGGCTCGATCGGATTTACAGCATTTGCCCTTGATTGAACATTGAACCAACTCTTGCGGATACAAAACAGTAGAATTTTGAGTTACTTAAAAAAGAGGTTGTCTAGTATATAAGTGGCACACGTTGCTGCTTGGTGTGAGCTGGGTAAGGTATACAACGAATTATTATTACATGTAAAGAGGTTATTTAAGCAATTCGATTCTTGAAGCAATTTTACTACTATACTAAGACTTTTGCATCGAATTTTCAATATTAGAGTACCCTTCCTATATAGGGAAAATATATTAAGTGTAACGGTAACATTACATTGCTATTTTAACGTGGTGTAGTCATTCTATAATAAACTTTACAAGTTAGCAAGTGAATCTCACATATTTATTCACCACCTCTTCTTATCATGTGATAGCCACCAAGTGGAGTTCACCATATATATTTTATTATAGGATAATGACACTATATGACAGTAATGACGTATTATCATGGTTATAGTCGATATTTCCTCCTATATAAGGCACACTGACTGGATAGTAGTTATATCTTGCACAAGCCCTCCTAATATTTCGTTACTGTCTTGCGTGCGTGCTTTGCCAGAAAATGGGTTCAGTTGGAGCTCAAAAACCTCATGCAGTTTTGGTGCCATACCCAGCACAGGGCCATGTGAACTGTATGATGCGAATTGCAAAACTTCTACACTCTAGAAACTTCCATATCACCTTTGTCAACACTGAATTTAACCATAAACGTATGGTTCAGTCCAAGGGATCGGAGTCCGTGAAGAACTTGCATGACTTCAGGTTAGAGACCATACAGGATGGAATGCCACCATCGAGCCTCGATGCAACACAAGATGTCCAAATGCTTTGTGACGCGGTTAGAAAGAACTGTTTGGTTCCTTTCAAAGAGCTATTGGCTAAGTTGAATTCATCAAACTCCAGCACACCTCCTGTTACGTCCATAGTTTCAGATATGAGCTTCGCCATAAAAGCTGGTAAAGATATGGGCATTCCAAATGTTAAATTATGGGGTGGTTCTATTTGTTCCTTCATGGGGTACTTGCATTACCGTGAACTTGTCAACAGACGCATTTGTCCATTCAAAGGTAAATATGGTTTATTTTTATTTTTCATGTCGTTTCAGATCCACTACAATACACAATATTCATTAGGATTTATAATTAGCAGAAGTCACAAGTTCAGCCCTGCTTTTTTAGAACCTATAGCCTAGGAAAAAATACATTAAAAACAAGTACACAACGCAGATTGAGTTATCTACCATGAGAATACCACAGGCTAATCCGCCCAATGGGAGTCGCCACTCACCAACGACTCCCTATTTCTTTCTCTGTCCTTCGCCCCAGATTTTCTCTTCCCTTCTAGTCTCTTGATCTACCATTCTCCACCTGAAAGAATGGTTAAGAAAGGATTGTTTGTTGAAGGACCTTCCCTCACCAGTCACTACCACATAAGGAATCTTCTTGGATTCCATCACCGACTCCTACCCAGGCGATAAAGTTGAGACCAGTGGTTTTTCAAGGTCGATGCAACCATATTAGATATTATATTTGATGTAAAAGTCGTCGGATATTTAAAAATATGTATCAAAAATATGTATTTAATAATTAATAAAATATATTAATATTTTACAAATCTTTCTACACATGGAATAAGATATATAATTTTTAATTTTAATCTATAACATTTCCTTTCAATTTTACATGAACCAGAAACCTGCCCTTTCGCCCTCATCGAAGCCCAGCACTCACTGTCGTCAAATAAACTTAAAATCTCTGTTTTATTTTTTTTTTTAAGAATAATCAAGTGAAAAAATTCTACTTCTATGGAGATTTGTACCATACTTGAGCAAAAAAATATGAAATCAAAGATAAAAAATCTTGTTCAGGCAATACTAATTAACGGATTTATCATGCTTTAATCAAAGTATACCTCAATCAAACATGTTTTTGCTCGTCTTAGCAAGCTATATAATTTTTGAATTCATACCAAAAATTGGTCAATTTTAATCTTGGTCAGTCTTTACTACCTAACCAACTACCTAATATTACTCAGGCTAATCAAACAACGTTTTTTAAACTTGTTTTCAAGATTCGGTCCAAACTATTGGACAATTTTCACGCGTAACGCATCATTTTTTTATCTTATTTGTTTATCATATTAAATATTAATTGTCAGTCTCAACAAGATTCGTATCTTGTTGGCATGTTATTAAAATTTGTTTGCTTTCATGCAAATGAGCTTGAGTGTGAAACCTGTGTCTTTGTTGTGTCCTGTCTGACTTAAAATATTATTGAGTTTGTATGCCTGATTGGCTAGTTTTCTTCGTGTCAAATATATATACTTTTTATTTTCAATGGAGGACTGGACCACTTCAAACGCTATAGAATTTATTACCAAAATAATGCCATTTTCAAATTTAATTACCGATATACAGCTGTTTTAAACTTATTTACCAAAGTATCGTTGTTTTAAAAGCGGATTTGGCAAATCCGACTTCATAGGAAAAGCGGATTTGACAAATCCGACTTTATGGGGAAAGCAGATTTGTCAAATCCGACTTCATTTGGAAAGCGAATTTGGCAAATCCGACTTTATAGTAATAAGAGAATTCAATTTTTATGGTATTTTTTCAAGAAAAAAATTTCCCTACTCTTAAAGAAGGGAAGTCCATATTTTTTTTTTATCTTTTTATTTATTTATTTCTTAAATATTTTCCTCCAAAAAATATTACATCACTCAATTATATTATACGTTCAATTATTTAATATTTAATTAATTTATAAGTTAATATAATCTTTATTTCATACATTGTCCATATATATTAGTGTATATGTGTTAAAATAAATTTATCGAGTTATGCATTTTGAAAAAAAAATTGATGCTATTTTAAAAAAAATAATATGTAAAAAATAATTTAAAATGATGTAATTAAAGAGAAACAAATAAATAAAAAATTACCATTTAGTGGTGAGTTGATTCACAAATATTGGTATGTCCGCTTTCTATATAAAAGTGGATTTGGTATGTTCGCTTTTCCTATGAAGGCGGATTTGGCAAATCCGCTTTCCCCATGAAGTTGGATTTGTCAAATCCGCTTTCCAAATGAAGTCGGATTTGCCAAATCTGCTTTCCCCCATGAATTCGGATTTGTCAAATTCGCTTTCCATATAAAGTCAGATTTGTCAAATCAGCTTTTAAAACAACGGTACTTTGGTAAATAAGTTTAAAATGACTGTATATCAATAATTAAGTTTAAAAAGTACGATATTTTGGTAATAGACTCAAACGCTATACTACGTAACCTAACCTTCCAACACTCAGATGGAATCTTGGAAAGTTGAAGTTTTATAAGTGTCGGCACATAATTTAAAAATTTAGGCCCGTTTCGTAACGTTTTTATTTTTCGTTTTACGAAAAATAGAAATCAAAAATATTTTTTTTTTAATTTTTGAAAATCACCCCTCGTTTATCAAACGATGATAAAAACGAAAAACAAAAACGATTAACAAACTAGTTTTTTTTTTCTCGTTTTCTCTAAATATCAAAATAAAAACGAAAAACGAAAAATTTAAACGTTACCAAACAGGGCCTTAATGATCATAATTATTTGATTGTTTGTGAATCTATCGTTAAATACACTTTACTATTAATTTAATTGTCAAAAAGTACTAGTGTCTAAATTATAGGATAAATTACACTTTACCCCCTTAAACTATTTTTTTTAATTGTATACACTCAACTATAAAATTTTTCACATTACACTCTAAAATATTAGTTTTGTTTTATATCACTCTAATAGATAATGACAATAAAAATTTAATAATAAATGTGCATGCAAGTAATCTGTACTATCAATAAGCAGCTACATATTGTATATGTATAGATAAAAAATGAAGAAAAATGCTCATTTATAACTTTGTCCTTGTTTTTCTTCCCAAAAGAGATAAAATAAAGTGGTTCTAGGCACTTGGTGGGAAGTTCTTTGGGTTTTCCTCTCTTCTTTGATAGATTTTCAAGTTTATCATTATTTATTAAAATGATATAAAATAAAATTAATAATTTAAGATGCAATGTAAAAATTAAAAATTTAGGGTGGATGTGGGCATCAGAATCGAAATTCTCCTATGCCACGAGTTACCCTATAACAGAGAGAGTGAGAGAGAGAAGGGGGAGGCGAGAAAACGAATCGGAGGGTAATTTGATATTTTATAAACATTGTATTTTGCACTCTGATTATAAATTAAGGCAGATTTAGTGCGAAAGGTTGCTCTGCTACCGACCCTAAGTACAAAGATGTTTTCCGTAATAAACATACAAAAGGTATTTGGAAATTCAGTAAATTTTATTTGACTTTGAATGTTTGCAATTACACAAGAAAAATAACAAAACGCCAAGAAAAAAAATGAGTTTACAGTTGGTCTAATAGTCACCCCATTATGGAATCTTAAGGTTATAGGTTCGAACCACTTCGTTTTCCTTCTCTGTAATAGTGTACGACCCAAGAGGGAGAGAAACAAAATATGGACACTATTATCCTTTCATATAACGGGTTGAAAGTGGCTTGCCTAAACTAGTCTTACCAATTACAAGATTTAAAAATATGATTATGCAATACTAAGACGCAGCTAACAACATGGCAGATGAAAATTTGGTTTTCACCCGTGGGCAAAATAATGTTTGTCCGAACCTCTCAAACTATCAAAGTTAGAACCATTTTGTTTTTGGAACCACTTGGCTACGAGTCTAAGTGCAATATTCTTTCCCCAGGACAATGCAGTTGAAATAAGAAGATCTAATGAACAAAAGGCAGACTAAGCTGTTGTCTTCATGTAAATGATACATACAATGCAGATGCTATTTGTATATGAAAATCATACGAGGACTACTAATATAGATATACACATACTTATGTATGTAGATGATCAAATGTATGTTCGAAAAGATAGTTTGAAAAATATATTTTGGGGAAATTTTGGGCTTAAATAAAAATGGGACATACACGTTTAAATTGGTGGGATCATATTTAAACGTGTTCTCTTCTGCCAGTTCCGACCCAACCTTTAGGCCACTTAGGCCATTGCCTAGGACTCCAAATTGGAAGAAAATTTTGGTGCACCAAAATAAAATAAATAAATAATAATAATAATAAATTAGATAACAAGTTAAATATTTATCCTCTATACATTTTACCCCCAAAAAACATCACATCACCTAATTTTATCACATGTTCAATGATTTAATATTTGGTTCATTTGTAGATTAACACAACTTGTATTTCATACATTATCCATACACGATAGTGTACACATGTTGAAAAATATTTGTCGAGTTATGTATTTTGACAAAATTTTGATGTTATTTTTAAGAAAATATTAGGTAGAAATTAATTTCAATTGATGTAAGCAAAAAAAAATTAATTTTAAATTTGGTATAGTGTGATCATAGAATTTTATGTTTTTCTCGTGCCTTCAGACATGAGTTATGACTAGAATTAAATACTCAATATATTTTAATCATTGAATTAATATGGAGTGCTAAGTTTAAACAAAATTCACTATGTCCACAAATTAAGTGCAACTAGTATTATTATAAAAATTTTAGAACATCTTTCAAAAATACTTAGGGCTCTAAAGTTCAACTTATTTTTTATCTCACTCGATATTTATATTCTATGTATTAAGGCTTATCACAAAAATAAAAACTAAGAATGATATGGTGTAGTGTTAAGGCTTGTCCTGCATTGGTAGGAAACAAAAAACTTGGTCAGTTAATATATTTCTAGTTGGCTTCATGGGTTGGGCTCTAAAGATTACCATACTTTTGTGAGTGGAGCGAACACACGTGCGCAGGCTGTCCAAACGCTGCTAGGCTTATATATTTATTTAGTGTGGTACTAGTTGTGTGCTAGACCAAATGGGTCCGAATGCGAATCCTACTTAGTCTTCCAATCTAAATTCAAAATTCATGTCCGTTATTTTTTAATTCGGCGCTATTTGAATTGTGTGTGTTCACACTTTAGAGGTATCTTTCCCTTTTCGTTACATTTCAAATTAACAATGTGTCTCTTAATCCGAACAAGCACAACAAATAGTGATGTCTCATGCCTTTTCAGGCAATCCGAGTAAACATAAAGAGGGGGTCTATAAAAGGATTCACTTACAGCCATTTTCAATAACAAAAGATAGAAATTAAATTTCTACGTACTACTACATCTGTTATCTCTCTTTTTGCATTTTTGCATTTCTGATCAGTCCAAGTACAAAATAAAAAGTTGTTTTTGTTGGAATTTTGGAGATTGGAGTGTTGCTTCTTCAAAAACAAAATTTGTTTTATCTTGAGAGATATTTGTTTATCAATCTTAAGCAGCGAGATGGAGCAAATTTGTCTCAAAAAAATTGTGTTTTACAGGGTTTGAATTATTTTTTTAATTCTATTTATTTTCTTATTGTTGTTCTGCAATCAAGTAAGTGCATCGTTTCTTTGTTTATACATTATGTTTTATGTAATTATTTGCATTTAACATTATACATAGTGATTAAGGTTTGCTACAGTAATTAGTGTTAATTCAATTATGATTATATATTGGATAAAAATGCCCACATATGTAAACAAGTATCTCTAAACCCATTGATAGAAATAGTTTAGTTGTTCGGCTATAAAATCGAGTCCTATTTGCTATGTCCATTAAACGATCTATTTTTTGTATCTATAGATGGTATAAGCAACATTGCTTTCCTGATATAAGTCTTATCATTGACACACATTCAATTTAATGCATCCCAGATGAAAACTACCTCACTGATGGGACTCTTGATTTGCCTATTGATTTTATTCCCGGCATGAGAGACATACAATTGAAGGATCTGCCAAGCTTCATTAGAACAACTGACCCTAATGACATCATGTTTAACTTCATGGGAGAGGAAGCACAGGATTGTTTAAATGCTTCTGCAATGATTTTCAACACGTTTGATGCATTTGAACATGAGGTGTTAGAGGCATTTGTGTCCAAGTTTAATTATCGTAATATTTACACAATTGGGCCTCTTCCGTTGCTAGGGAGGCATGTGCCTGAAAGCGAAGTCAAATCACTTGATTCAAGTTTATGGAAACTAGACCCACAGTGTCTTGAGTGGTTGAACCAAAGAGAGCCACACTCGGTTTTGTACGTGAACTATGGGAGTGCGACAACAATGTCTCAGCACCACTTCATCGAATTTGCATGGGGACTTGCAAATAGCAAGCAACCATTTTTATGGATTGTTCGGCCTGACCTTGTGCTGGGAGAATCAGCCATATTGCCTAAAGAATTTCTTGAGGAGATCAAGGACAGAGGATTGCTAGTTAGTTGGTGTGCACAAGATGAAGTGCTAACACAACCAGCTATTGGTGCCTTTTTGACGCATTGTGGATGGAATTCTATTATAGAAAGCATATGTGCAGGTGTACCTCTGCTCTGCTGGCCTTTCTTTGGTGATCAACAAACAAATTGTCGCTACTTATGTACTAAATGGGGGATCGGCATGGAGATCAATCATGATGTAAAGCGTGAGGAAGTCGAAACACTTGTGAGAGAAATGATGGAAGGGGACAAAGGGAAGCAAATGAGGAGCGCTGCTCGGGAATGGAAAAAGAAAGCTGAAGCAGCTACTGATGTTAGGGGATCATCCTATAACAACTTCGGTAAATTCATCAAAGAGGCTCTTCATCATGAAGAGAAGTAAGAAACTGAGGAACTGATATTCGAGCTATTTTGTTGTTTATGCATTACAAGTAGGATATGTTACATAATAGTGTGAGCATTAAGTTGTTTGTCATGGGATGCCTTGGGTTGGGGGCTGTGTCCCATGTATGTGTTTTGTTCTATGGAAAGTTGTAATGAGATAGACCTATTGGCATTGATTACAAGTAGGATATGTTACATAATAGTGTGAGTATTAAGTTGTTTATCATGGGATGCCTTGGGTTGGGGGCTGTGTCCCCTGTATGTGTTTTGTTCTATGGAAAGTTGTAATGAAATATACCTATTGGCATTGATTGTGTTCCATGGTGTAGTGTGCACTTTAGAATCATTCCGTTTATGTTGCCTTGAATTATAGTTACTAGTGATCCTAATCCTATCTGAGGTTCTTTAGATGATTATGCATGGCAATAGAATTGAGTCTCAACTGAAAAGGGATCAAGATTTAGGAAAACAATAAAGTAATAACAACAATTGAGGACTTCAACGTCGCGGTGGAAATTGCTCGGGGAGTAATTTTGCCTCGAGACTTAGCTATGTACGAGGCCTTAATAGATGACGAAGTCTCCCATCAAGCTATTCAGCATATGGTCTTGGTAAGACTTGCTCCCTTCTATTCTTTTACACCTTTCTTCTTCTATTCTTTTTTTAAAAAATTTCTTAAGTCTATTTTTTCATAAAGGGTCTTCAAAAAAGTTCATGAGGTTGGGGCTAGGATAACCAGGAAAGATAAGGCTATGAAGGATGTCATCCATGCTCGAGCCTCTACCCTTTCCAAGAAAGAATCTCAGGATGAATAGTTTGCCAAAATTTGCGAAGAGGCTAAGGTTCTAAAGGCTCAAAATCTAAGCTTGGCCGAGGAGGACTAGAAGCTTCAAACAGAAATTGGAAATTTAGAAGATTCTGAACATGAGGAGAACGCAGAGCTCTCCAAAGTCGCTCTTGACTACACAAATCTTCTTGAAGAGTTCGATCAATACAAGTCTAAGGCAAAGGGCAGAGAAAATGTTGCATATGATGAAGGGGTTGAAAAGACAAAGAATGATCTGGCTTTGCAAATCCCTCAAATTCGGGATGCATACTTCAACAAGGGCTGGCATGCTGCTTTGACTGCTGTCAGAGTTCCCTCTTCTTCCGAGCTCTTTTTTAGGCATCCTCTTCCATGCTCTTCCCAGCCTCCAGCTTCCTGATACACTTAAAAAAGAATTTTTGTAACTTTTGATGCAGATGTTCACAAATGCTCTTTCAAAGTTTCACAAATTTGTGTAATCTTTTGAAGTTTGAATGAAAATTCCTTTTTGCCATTTCTGTTTCTTTAATTTACTGCATGTGACTTTCAAAGTCTAAGGCCCTTGTTCGGCCTTTCTTTAAAAGTTCGGTCCCTAAATCGGGACTTGAAAATTCTTAAAAAGATTTTCAACTTTTGAAGTTATGGCCCTTGCTCGGCATTTCTTTAAAGAGCTCGGTCCTTTAATAGGAACCTGTAATACTCAGAAAATTTTACAACTCTTGAAGTTATGATCCTTGCTCGGCTCTTCTTCAAAGAGCTCTGTCCCTCAACAGGAACCTGAAATATTTAGAAAAATTTACCACTTTGGAAGTTATGGCCCTTGCTCGGCCCTTTATCAAAGAGCTTGGTCCCTCAAGAGGAACCTGAAATATTTAGAAAAACTTACCACTCTTGAAGTTATGGCCCTTGCTCGGCCCTTCTTCAAGGAGCTCGGTCCCTCAACAGGAACATGAAATACTTAGAAAAATTTACCAATCTTGAAGTTATGGCCCTTGCTCAGCCCTTCTTCAAAGAGCTCGGTCCCTCAATAGGAACCTGAAAATACTTATAAAAATTTACCACTCTTGAAGTTATAAGCCTTGCTCGGTCCTTTTTTAAAGAGCTCGGTCCCTCAAGAGGAACCTGAAATATTTAGAAAATTTTACCACTCTTGAAATTGTGGCCCTTGCTCGACCCCTCAAGATCGGGTGGCTGCGCTTGATTTATGTGTATAACTTCAATCAGGATTTTTTGTCTCTCTGCCTTAACAGTAGGACATAAGAGGAAAAGAAATAAGGAAGTGAATCCTTAGGAATCTTTATTAATCACTCCAATTCATATCGGTACAGTTGCTAATAACTTGATTCTCAAGGGGTACCCTTAAGTTTCCGAAGGCACTCCAGAGTTCTATTTAAAAAAGTACTTTTTAGAAATAGAACTTCCTAAGGTTTGATGTGTTCCATGGGCGAGGCATTGCCTTGTGGTCCATGGTCTCAAGCTCATAATATCCACTGCCCCCTACTTGGGATATTTTGTAAGGACCCTCCTAGTTTGCTCCAAGTTTTCCATGTTTTGGGTTCTTTGTCGATCTCAGCACACGTCTAAGGACAAAGTCTCCAAGTGTGAAAGATAGATGCTTAACTTTCTTGTTATAATCTCGGGACATTTGATGTCGATAAGAAGTCATCCTTATAGATGTTCATTCTCTTTTCTCCTCTATTAGATCAAGATCTCGGGTGATAATGGCATCATTGTTGTTGTTGTTGCTTTCAACCAGCTTGGTTCTTAGTGTCAGTAAGCCGATATCTAATGGGATTACAACTTCCATCCCATAAGCTAAGGCGAAGGGGGTTTCTCCAGTTGAGCGCCGATGTGTAGTTTGGTACGTCCACAGAACACTCTGTAGTTCCTCTACTCATCTTTCTTTAGTATCTTCTAACCTTTTCTTGATCCCATCCAAGATTTTCTTGTTGGAGATTTTTGCTTGACCATTGCTCTGAGGATAAACTGGAGTGAAATAGTGGTTCCGAATTCCATATTGTTGACAGAAAGATTTAAAGGGACACTATCGAATTGTGTGCCATTATCCGAGACAAGCGTGTGTGAAATTCTGAATCTAGTGATGATGTTCCTCCAAACGAACTTCCTTGTATCAGTATCTCTGATGTTGGCTAGGGTTCGGCTTCCACCCACTTTGTAAAATACTCCGTTGTAACTAGAAAGTACTTCTTATAGCCAGGGGCCCTAGGTAAAGGACCCATAATGTCTAACCCCAATTGCGTGAATGGCCATGGGCACGCCAATGAAAACAGCTCCTGGGATGGTTTTCTCGGTATTGGTGAAAATTTTTGATACTTTTCACACCGTCTAACAAACTGTTGAACATTGTTCTACATGTATGGCCACCAAAAAACTTGAGAGATAGCTCGGTGTGCTAGATATCTTCCACATGCATATGCATTGCAACTCCCTTTGTGAATTTCGAGTAGAAAGTCAGGTACTAGTTTTGGGTGTACACATTTCAAGTACGGGCCTCCAAATGAGTGCCTATAAAGCTCGTCTTTCGGAGATAACTAGAATCTGGTCGCTTTCAAGCGTAGCTTATGAGCTTCCTTCTCGGGCAAGTCACCATTATTTAAGAAGCCGATTATCGGGTCAATCCAGCTCGGCTTGGTTTCATTATGTAACACTTCATCAAAACTAGTCGGCAAAAATGCTAGGCTCGGACTCGAACTCAATGGTCAGAGCTCTTTTACTTTCTTAGTCAAGTGCCGAGGCCAATGAAGCTAAAACATCAGTATCAGCATGCGAATTCTTTGCTTTTCCAACCTGCTGGATCTAGTATTCTGGTATTTTATTTAGTTCTTTTTCAGAACCTTAGCCTCTTCGCAGATTTTGGCAAACTCTTCATCCTAAGATTCTTTCATGGTAAGGGCAGAGGCTTGAGCATGGATGACATCCTTCATAGCCGTATCTTTCCTGGCTATTCTAGCCCTAACCTCATGAACTTTTTGAAGACTCTTGATTGAAAAAATAGACTTAAAACATAATTTAAAAAAAGAAGAGAAGAAAAAAAGTGTAAAAGAATAGAAGGGAGCAAGTCTTACCAAGACCATATGCTGAGTAGCTTGACAGGAGACTTCGTCATCTGTTAAGGCCTCGTTCATAGCTAAGTCCCGAGGCAAAATTACCCCCCGAGCAATCCCCACCGCGACGTTGAAGTCCTCAATTGTTAAATCTTTTACGGTGATCTCTTTCCTCTTTTCCCTAATGACAGGTCGGAAAGGAGGACTGGTAGATTTGGGAGAGAGGTTAGCCTCAGATTCAGCAATCTTTCGCTTTTTCGGACGGGATCTTCAGCAAGTTCAAAAATTGAATCGTCTTTAGGAACTGGAGAATGGACAGGGTTTAGAGAATCTAAATCAACTGAAATTGAAGTTTCATCATTCTGAAGCAGGTTCGTTTGATCGCTGATCGGCAGACCTACATCATTTGGAAGCACAACCTCGGCAGGAACCTCAGAAGTAGGCTCCTTAGGAACCAGAAATGAAGGAACAAGAGTTAATGGAGAAGGTTTGACGGATGGGGTCGGCTTGATAGTCGACAAAAAATCTATGAAGTTTTTCACTGTTCTACGTCCAGAAGCTGCAAGGGAAGACTTCTTTTGTGCTCGGGGGGTCTGTTCCCGAGCAGTCAGGACACCCACCTGATCTGCAGCAAGTGTGGTGTTAGGACGATTCGACACAACAATAAAAGATGTGTATGTCAACGTGTATCTGAGAAGAGTGCGAGCAGCTCAACAAAACAGAGACTTATTGTATTCCCAAACTTTCTTGAGTTCATCCATTTTCACAGAAGACTTAGGAATTCTACCCTTGACAGTTTCACCTTCGAACAAAAGAAAGAATATGTCAGAAAGCAGTAGAAAAGCAAGCTAACCTAATAGAGTACAAAATTCAAATACCTGGAGCACCTTCTTCATTGGGGCAGCGATATGATGGAGTGGCATCTGCAGCATATTCCCAATTTTCAGAAACAAACACCACATCATTTTCATGACCCTCATTCGAGTCAGGAAGATGGGTTATCAGATATCGCTCTTTCTTCCTGACATCAAGGTAATAATTGTCATCAGCGGGCTTGATGATGTAGCAGTATAAAATCTCCCACAAACCAAGGCTCAAACCCAGAAGCTTGTTCAAAGTAGACACCCCTGTAACTATCCTAAAGAAGTTGGGGCAACATTGCAAGGGGCAAAGTTTGGTTGCAGACAATGATGAGCACATAATATTTCACATTTTATGGCCTCATTACATTCATTATAACTCAACTTTTGCATTTAATTACTTAGTGTTAGCCTATTTTATAAATAATGTTGAATTCTCGATGTTGCATGTTTTGATAGCTTAAATGTTGGATTTTAGGACCTTGCAACTATGTTGGATGTGTGGTAATGGCATGGACACAATACATGAGGAATTGGAGGCTTAAAAGTGAAGAAATCAAGGAGGTGTTGGTGTTTGGGAACAAAAGCGCCAGCAGCCACGCCACTGTGTTGCAGAGCCTCGGTTTTCCTCCATTTTGACCATGATCCGCTCCGAATCTGAAAAAGTTCAAAACATAAAAGTTGTAGATCTGGATGTCTTCTGTATCGTGTCAAAATTTCAGCTCAGTCCAACGGTTAGATCAAGAGTTATGTCATTTCTACCGAAGGTGGTCCACAGCTGAAAACTCTACCGGTAGACCCTACCGGTAGGATTAAGCTACTGGAGTGCCCTCTACCGGTAGACATTCACACTCTACCGGTAGAGTCTCCTGAACAGCCCGAAATGCCTCCAAATCA
>CM042190.1:19164533-19176112 GCA_023539305.1 Ilex asprella | reverse complement strand
TGAAGTGGATTTTAAATCATCTGGACACCCAACAAAATCTGAATCTGAGTAACCAATCACTTCAAGACTATCAACTCTCCTATAAACAAGCATGTAATTTTTTGTTCTTTGCAAGTATCTCATAATTTTTTTAGCTGTCATCCAGTGATCTAGTCCTGGTTTAGAAAGATATCTGCCAAGAACACTAACTGCAAAAGCAATGTCAGGCCTGGTACAAACCTGTGCATACATTAAATTGCCAACAGCACTTGCATAAGGTATATTCTTCATAGACTCCTCCTCAAGATCATTCTTGGGGCATTGACTTAAACTGAATTTATCACCTTTCACAACAGGAACATCCCCAAACTTACAATTATGCATATTAAATCTTTCAAGCACACGATCTATATATGCCCTTTGAGAAAGTCCCAACAACCCACGACTTCTATCTCGATGAATCTGAATGCCTAACACAAAAGATGCTTCCCCAAGATCTTTCATGTCAAATATGTTGCACAACAATTGCTTAATCTCATGAAGTAAGCCCAAATCATTACTTGCAAGCAAAATATCATCAACATAAAGAACCAGAAAAATAAATTTGCTCCCATTGACCGTAAGATATATGCATTGATTCATCTTATTCTCAACAAAACCAAGAGAACTTACTATCTCATCAAATTTCAAGTACCACTGACGAGAAGTCTGTTTCAGACCATAGATAGATTTTTTTTTTAACTTGCACACTAATTGTTCTTTCCCATTCTCCTCAAAACCTTCAGGTTGCATCATATAAACTTCTTCACTAAGCTCACCATTCAGGAAAGCTGTTTTCACATCCATCTGATGAAGTTCTAGATCAAAATGAGCCACTAATGCCATAATGATCCTAAAAGAATCTTTAGTAGAGACAGGTGAAAAAGTTTCATTAAAATCTATACCTTCCCTTTAACTATACCTTTTTGCTACCAATCTAGCCTTAAATCTTTCAATCTTACCTTTGGAGTCCATCTTAGTTCTAAACACCCATTTGCAGCCAATGGGTTTACATCTCTCAGGAAGTTCTACAAGCTCCCACACACTTCATTGTGTGTCATAGAATGCATGTCATCTTTCATGGCACCTATCCATATATCAGACAATAAAGTAATAACAACTCTACTAAAAAAGAAACAAGTTATTTATCTATGAAAGACAAGTCAAGGTAGCCCAAAATCCCTGCAAATCTTTTGAATGCCATTCGAAAATGTTGGATGATAGGACTTGGTGATATAAATTAACAGGCAATGCAGATGCTTGCCATGAAGGTACATCACCAAGAAAAAAATAGAAGAAATGGAGATGCAATTTTGTTGGTATCACGACAATAACTAGTATTGAAGTTTAGAATGCAAGAGAGATTGATAATGGAAAGGGAAGGAAATTAAGAGTACGTGGTCCGGCACATAGTGCCTAAATCCGTAGACAAATTTCCTGGGGCAATATCGATGTATTATTTGTTGGTACTTGATTATATGGGGCTCAATCTTATTTATAATATCGATGGTATGTTTGGATCCTATCATATCTCTACTTTGATATTGATAGATTTCTTTTGATCCTATCTCTCTTATAACTAGCACACCTCTTTAAGAAAACCAATTCAAATATATCTTCTATATTAATGTCCGTTTGTTTAGCAAGATAATGCTAGAAAATGCAAGAAAGAAAAAATTTTAAAATTTTACATGTGTTTGTTTTGCATGAAATAGAAAATGATAGAAAATATAATTTTCTTCCATGCTTAGATTTTCTCACATTTTACTAACTTTTTTTCTTGCAAAAAACACAAGAAAAAACAAGAAAATTGTGTTCAATAACCTAACTTCCCATTATACCCTTATTTTTTAAAAAATATTCAATTAGATATTAATTTAAAAAATTTGTAAAAATTAGACTAACTATATAATTTGATCTAGAGATTATGGTTTGAGTCGATTCTAATTTTTGAATTAGATTAAGAGCCAATTTTTTTAAAATTTGAATAATAAAAAATATTTTTTCTTCTTTAGACCGAATTAAAATAATTAAGGATAATTTAGACAAATAGAAAAAAAAATTGTAACTTTCCTTTCTTTCAAACAATGGAATAAAATTATTTCAAAACTTTCTTAGAAGTTTTTCATGCTAACCAAATGCATACATGAAAATATATTTTCTTTCTCTTTCTTTTCTTTTACTTCACTTTATCTCTTTCATTTTCTATCATCTTTTTCTTGGTAACCAAACGAACACTAAGAAAATTACTTGTCTGTTCTAATCTACCTCTCTCCAGGAAATTCACATAAATCCAGAAATCCAAAAGTCCAAAGGTTGAGATGTAGGATAACCTCATGCATCAACCTGATGACTATCTTTCCATTATACATTAAATATTGGCATTGTCAAGAATACTTGTAGTAATAACATGCATAGGAAAGAACTAGAACTTTCATCCAGTCAATAAAATTGTCACAGGGTACTTTGACAACAAAGCATGATTGAGGATCATATCAAAGAGGATAAAAAATGAAAAATATCCCTAAGATTTCAGTCATATAATAAATTCCCGCTTCGACTTAGTATGAGTCAAAATCCAATTTTTGTATTATATATATAATTGATTTTTGTAAGTTCGAGTTCGGTTATGAAACATTATTGCACTTCCCTTTCAAGGGATTTGAATCTATATTGTCCGCACCCCTTCCAAGTGGGTGGCCAGGATAATTATAGGTGGAATAAGCTGCAAACAAGATAAAACAAATACCTACTTTGTGTGTCAAAATAATTAACATATTCTCTTTTGATCTATGTAATTGACAAAATGACTTTAATGCCCTAATAGAGGTGTTGTCAAACGTCTTAACAAGTTGTATAATTTTTGAATTCATACCAAACATTGATCAATTCTAGTCCACTAGTTCGACATTAATTTCCTAACTTATTTGCATATCTTATTGAACATTAATTTTAGTGTCAATGAGATTTGTATCTTATTCACATATTATTAAAAATTATCTACTTTAATGCAAATGAGTTGTGAGAGAGGAATTAGAGTCCCCAAGTCTGAGTCATGTGTCTTTGATGTGTCTTGTTTGACCTAAATTAGTGTGAGCCAGATTATTGAGATTTTATGCGTGATTGGTGTTTTTTATTCGTGTTGATTGGGTCATGTCAAACTCTAGACTTCATACCTCACCTTCCAACAGTTAAATCAAAAGTTCAAGTCTCATAAGCAGCATTTGTGTGGTCAAACGACATCTTTTACTAGATTTAAGACTTGGATTCGATCCACTTGGCTACGTAGTTGTTCTCAGTCTCTTTTCCCCTAAGAGATGCTGAGTAGACAAGATCTCTTAAGAATTTTTTACTATGAGTTCGAGTGAGATGTATTCTATTTAATTAGATCCCTACCAATATACGGTGGGTATCGTTTAAAAAAAAAAAAAGAGGACCTCAAATTAGTGAGATCCTAATCCATGAGTTGACATTTCATAATCTATCCCCATTGCTTCACCTTTGTCAAGGTTTTAATGGCTAAAGAATTAAAACAGAGTTTTGACATCTCCAGTAAGCATTGAATAATTGATGATTTTCCAATCGATTGTGATTCCATAAGTTATTATTACACAATACAATCAATCACTAATAATTATATGGGTAAATTACACTAACATCCCCTATAGATTGGTCTAATTATAGAGATGCCCCTCAATTTTTTAGAATCTCACTAGCACCCCCTATAGTTTATATATCCATTCATTTTGCACCCATGTCATTACAGACGTTAGGCAGTGTTAAAAACAAGATCTGACAACATGAAATACTGTAGGTAGAATGCCCATTTTATCACTGTCTGAAGCCCTTCAAATACTAGACCTCATTTAATAATTCAAAACTACATCTCATTTTCCTTGAAGGAGGGCAACAGCTAATGTGTGGGAGATTCTACTCTTCTCCACATTTAAACTTTATGCTAGGCACCAAGTATCATGTTTTCTCCATGTGTGACACACAATGAAGGAGGGGATTTTTTTGTCTTCCCTTGAATTTTTTCCTTCATAGCCTTCTCGTATTTTCTATGGATTATGGCTTTTTTGGAATAGAGGAACGAAAGAGAAAAGAGAAACGAAAGACAAAAGAGAAATAGGTTCATTGGGGTTCCATTCTGTGCCGAAAGAAGCTCAGTTGAAAGAGATGAATAGGAGAAAACCTTACAGACTCTTTAGATTTTCAAAACTAGGGTTCCCCCCTTTATATAAGAGAGGTTAAAAGAAGGTTTTGTTAAACCATGTTTTGGTTAAAAGTAGTATGACAATAATATATTAAGGGGTAGCTATGTAAAATAGTCATTCCTGTTAACAACGTTATCTGACAAATTCTGACAAGAGGTGCTAGTGATGTTTTAGAAAATTGAGAGGGTGTCTCTATAATTAGAACAATTTGCAGGGGTTTTAGTGCAATTAAATTATGTCTATAACAAGGAAAAAACACTAAGAGATTGATAACAAGCTCGAAAGAGGAACACAATAAGACTCACAAAAGAGAACATTCAAAATCGACCCTTATAGCAAGGATTAATTCTTTTTTGATAATGGGAGGCATTTCTTTAGTCCATATATTCATACCAACCACTTTTTTATTTTAGTTGTATCCTTACAACATATGTATTATTGTTCTGTGAATATAGCATGCTCGAATGCAATTTAATAGACAGAACTAACGAAACAGAAGATAATCGAAGTAGAGCACATTCGAGTGTAATTTAACAAACAAAACTAACAAAACCAGAGATATTGAGTCATATTTCAATGAGGCTCAAACGTAATTTACATTCAAATGAGACATAATCAAACGCCTTTCACGTTCAAAAGTGAGTGTGCATTTGGCAGCGATCAAGATCACGCTGACTGAAGAGTTTTTGATTCTATAAATACCCTTAGGATATTCCTTAGGTTAGTTTTCACCACCTTTGAACCCTAGGGATCCAAGAAAGGGTGAGAGGGAAGAAAAGGGAGGAATTTCAAAGGAGTTATGTGTGGAAAACATAATCAAATGCTTTAGGATCAAGATCTGAAAAAAATTGAGGTAGGAGTCTTTCTCAAATTCATGCATTGAGCCTAGGGTTATTAGTTATATGCTTTTGATCTTAGTCTTTAGATATATGTTAGATAAACAATGATTGGAAATTCCTTGCAATTATGTGAATCATTTTCTTGGAAATATATGATTTACATTTAAGATTTATTTGTTTTGGTTATAAAAACCCTAGTTTTTGTTATAATCAAAGTAAATATGTTTCTTAAAGATCTCTTATATGTTTTCTTGAATTATTCTCTATGAAAACTTCTGGACTCATGATTCTTGATTGTTGTTGGATTTTATTAGAAAATTGTGAAAAGCATCTCTTATATAGGTGGATCTGATTAACGTGAGTTGCGGTTGACCAGGTCTCGTAGAGGGGTTAGATGAGTTTCTTACGTTGATAGGTTTGAAGGTTTCCTAATACTTGTAGTACAATTGCTTGGTTCCTTGCAAGGTTCAAGAATTCACTATTCACTATCAATGATTTAGGCAAAGGTTTAGTATACAATTCTTGGAAAGTTATGTCAATGTTGATGCATTGATATATGAATTTTTTGAAAATGGTTTGTCCTTGTGAGGATTGGATTGATGATTGGTGCATATGTGGGCTAGAATATGCTAGAAGTGTGGATTCATATTATCTAATCTATGTATATGAGATATATTAATTGTGATAATATATAATTTGAGAACTGATTTTTATCTCTTTATGTATCTTATTGTGTGTACTGTAAATTTGAGATCTTATTAATTGTCACGATTTTACTTTCAATTATTATATGTTATTTTATCAACTTAGACTTGCATATTTTTGGATGATTACAAAATCATGTTTGGTTTGAGAATGTTTTTCTATTGGGCTTATTGCTCATCCTATATTATAAACCTATTTTCATATTTTGGTATTGAGGAGGATCTTGGACTAGGTGAGCAAGTAGATTAGGATGTAGAGGTGGATCAGGATGTGGATCCAGATTTTGAAGCTTAGAGATTCTTTATTTAGTTTTGAGTTTTAAATGATGGTTTACTAATATTATGAATATTTTGTTTTAGTTAATGGTGAAAAATGATTATTTTGAGTATGTATGTAACCAGAAGGTTTCAATTTTTTTGATTTGGAATATTGGTGTAATTACTTATTTAGTTGATGGATGGTTTTTATTATTCAATAATTATTTTAGATACTCTTATGGTTGGATGTTTTAAAAATAGTTAATATCTTTAAATGTGAATTTTGTAGCGTTACATCTCGAGCAGTAAGAGGGCGGTCAGAGGCAGTGGTCAATGGAATAAAATTTGGAATCAAACAAGAATGACAAAGCAAGGACCTAGAGGGCAATCCTCTCTCCCACACACATAGCCTTTTTCCCGAATTTTTTCCTAAGTTTTTAAAGACTGCCCTAGCGAAGGCAAGTGAACATAGAGTGGCACCTATTGCTTTTTTAAACCTAAAACCAAACAAAAAATTAGTCCTCTTGAGCACTAAATGATGTTTCTCAAGAGGGGTCCGATAATGACTCAAACTATGTTTTCAAAACACACGAAAGTTTAGAAAAACTTTATTTGGAAATCACCTATGAGTCATACACGGATCAATATTGATTTTATTTTAACACTAATCATCCCGAGTCTAATAAATTAAACCAAAAGTTCTTAAATCTCCAAGGTCATTATCTTTGTCTTAGGCAACAAGGTTCACATAGAGTATTCATTTGATGCAGCTTGACGCATGATTTCCTTCCTTCCATTGATGCTTTTAGATCTTCATCATTGTAATATCATGATTATAGAATAAGTTGAGATTTACATAGACTTAAAAAAATAGTCAATTACATAAAATAACCCAACAGTGTTATTAAATGGTTGGATTTTATCAATATCCAAAAATGGTAAATCATAGATGGAACCACCAAATCAGGAAAAATGTATGTTATTTCATAACATTTCTGCCTATAGTTAATTAATTGAAACTAAGTGTGTTCAAACAATTGACATCCGCTGGAATATAAGTTATCATCTCTCAATTCCCCAACTTATTCTACCATAATGATCGATGTACAATAGCCTAAATAACTCCATTTTATTTTTGTATTTTTCAAGCTAAAATCTACATAATAAAACACTTAGGAGTTTGAATTTTTATCCACACATATTTTCACTTCCAAAACCATCTCATCACCCATTCTATCATATGTTTAATCTATATAATAAATCACATAAGAAGTTGAATTTTATACCCATCACATTACCCTTCTTATCACATGTTCTATCATTTAATATTTAATTAATTTAAAGACACATGTTCAGAAAATTTTGTCAATATTTTTTAAAAAATAATGGATAAAAATAAATTTTAAATGATATAATCAAATAAATGAAAGAAAAAAATTGTTATTTAATATAATGGCTGCTCAAATTTTATATTTGGCCACTTGATTTTTTGGCCGCTTGATTTTTATATTTTTCGTGTCTTTAGGCACGGGATATGACTAGTAATATTATATTATAAAATCCATGACATCTTCTCCAAAAAGGGTTCTTATTGAAAATCCCAATACTTGGGGAGCTAATAGAACTCCCATCCTACACCAAAAAAAATTGCACCAAATCTTTCTCAACTTCCAAACGTAGAGGAAAACTAACGAAATCAATCTGTTCTGACAAAACATGTCTTACATGCACAAACGAGAAACGTAAAACACTAACCTGCCCAAGTCAACCACAAATATGACATGTTTGCCCTAGAATGGATGGACTAAGATTTTTACCATTCAAATAGTAGAAAATATTGCTTCGCTTATAAGGCACCAAGTGGCAGTGTCATTTGGTCAGATCAAAAGTTATGAAAGGAAGAAGAAGGAGAAGCTTGAAGAAGATGGCTTTTCTCTCTCTCTCTCTCCAAAATGCAAGACAAATGGGAAAAAATCTGATTTTCCCCTTTATATACTCTTTCATACTTGGCTCACAATGCACCATATGTCACCTTTTGGTTGGTTGAAAATCCTAGATAGTCAATCACAATGCGACACTTGTCTTATTGGATAATGTTCTTTAAATATCTTGATCATTTATATTGTGAGTCCCATGAATAAAACCAAGTTGTTGTAATTTAATCGTGCGTCACTCGGTTGAATGTTTCACCTCGTTTTACGTGAAAATTCTAGCTATCTCAGAATTTAATGAAATTTGATTCACATACTCGATTTCGGGACACGAATCCAACAATAAGGCCTACTTTTTCATCTAAATTATTTAATATTTCATATTTTTAACCCACACTTAAATGACTTAGTTACCGTATTATCCCTTTAATTAAGATTTTAAATCTTTCTATGTTTTACATTCTCCCCCTAAAGGAATTTCGTCCACGAAATTATACACACATGCAACACAGAAGATGAATGCACAAGTACTCATTTTGCATGCCATTAATATTAAATTGTACCTCTGTTTTTTAACATAAGTGGATAGGTAACTCATATAGTGTCCTCGTGTTCCAATGTAGCCTCCTCAACACCCCAGTGCTGCCACAGCACCTTAACCAGCATCAAAGCCTTGCCACGCAAAACCATGTCTCAGCTATCCAATGTAGGAACTGGTCCCTCTTCGAAAAGGTCTCATCCGCGTCAACCACTAGCTCACCACAATCCACCACATGTGTAGGATCTGAGTGTACTTCCAAAACATTAGAAATATAGAAAATTCTATGAACACTATAAAAGATTTGGCGATAATACCAACCGATAAGCAATTGCCCCGATCTTCTCTAGTACCTCTAATAGCCCAATATAACTAGGAAATTTTTTGCCTCTTTTTCCAAACTGAAAATTTCCTATCTTAGGCATAACCTTCAAGCATACATGATCACCCACCTCAAACTCTAGAGGTCTCTGCCATTGATTAACATAGCTTTTTTTGGATTCGAGCCGTGAGAAGACTCTCCCATAAATTGGCCACTTTCTCACAGGTGTCCCTAATCAAGTCCGGGCCCGTGGAAGATCCCCCTCCTACCTCCATCTAACAAATTGAAGAAAGACACGATGTCCTGTACAAGGCCTTATAGGGCACTATAATATGCTTGCTTGACATCTATTTTTATAGGCAAAATCCACTAAGGGCAAGTGATCCTCACACCTACCCTTAAAATTAATGACGAACGCCCGATGCATATCCTCTAAAGTCTATATCGTGCTCTCTGACTGGCCGTCCGTCTATGGATGAAAAGTTGTGCTTAACATCAATTGTATGCCCATGATTCGCTGAAACTTTCCCAAAATCGAGCCGTAAAAATCTAGGACCCCGATCTGACACTATAGAAATGGGTACCCCATGCAACTAGACAATCTCCCAAATTTATAGCCTACATAATTCCTCTAGTGTGAATGTCATTCGTATAGCCAAGAAATGGGCCGACTTAGTAAGCTAATCCATTATAACCCAAACAGTATCATGTCCCCATGTAGATCATGGAAAGTGGGTAACAAAATTCACTGTGATATGCTCCCTTTTTCACTCAGCTATCTCTAAAAACTGGAGCAATCCTACAAGTCTCTAGTGTTCAGAATTGGCTTGTTAACACGTCAATCATCGTCTCACAAAATCTCGGACATGTTTCTTCATACCACTCCAAAGTACTGGCGGTGAAGATCATGATACATCTTTGTGCCGCAAGGATGCACCGCAAATGGAAATAAATCGGCTTAATTGGATTTGTGAATGGATAGTTAATCCTGAAAAACCGAGACCATGTTTTCTGGTTTGATAGTGTGCCAGATCGCATTTACTATCTTAACAACCATATTAAACCAGAATAACTTGGGAATATGAATAAGTGATGAACTAAAAATTCTAGGTATGTGAGTTGGCTTTCTGGATCATCAAGAATCAAATTTACTGGAGTTTTGATATAAGAGTTGTACCCAAAAAATAGAGACCAGGTCTGTTGGCCTGTTTTTAGAAATCTTCCAACTTGGCCTCCAATAGGTTTGTTTCTAAGTTGGGCTGCCTCGTGGGCCTTTTTCTACCTATATTTCATAAAAAAAATTATCCTCAAACATTGGGCTTTAATTCCCTTGAAACCATGTTTAATTGAATGGGTTGGATTCACTTTAAACCTCTTGCCTCCTTAGCCCTTTTTGTCATGCTAAAGCAACTCTATTACCCTGAAATTCATGTTAATACCCTAATCTAACCATTATATATAACATAAAATTATTTACAATCAATTAAGCATGAATTACAAGTAATTAACCCTTCCAATGTATATTAAAATGTGACTTTTTAGAGTTAATCATTCCTCATTACTAGTAATTATCACCTTCCATCATTTCTCTCAAAAGTTCTTTCACTTCTGCACACTTTAGATCAGGATTAATCTCCATACCGATCCCCCATTTAGTGCATGAGTATCAACAATTCATTTTTCGATCACCAAATAAAGGCTAGCAGAGCAAAAGGACACCTGCACACATGCTTTCTATCACAGAATTCCATCCACAATGGGTCAAAAAGGCACAGACAATTGGTTGTGTTAGCACTTCATCCTGTGTACACCAACTATCTAGCAATCCCCAACCCTTGGTCTCCACAAGATATTTTTTAGTCATTCGTCTCCGGAAGGAAAAGTAATTTTTCATTACTTTAATATTTCTAACATAAATTTTTACCTCAATCTCAAATTGAGCTGATTCTTGCGGCACCACCAAGACTACTTCAATCCCTAAAAAATTTATTGTGATCAAAATTTGAAAGTTCACCTCTAACAAGGTTGAAACTCTGATTCAAGTTTGGTAGTGTAAGTCATCCGACTCTGGAAGAAAAAGTAATTTCCCAATACTTTTGTATTTCTAACATAACTTTTTACGTCAATCTTGAATTGAGTTGATTCTTGCGGTAATGTAAAGAATTCTTCTATCCCTAAATAATCTATTCAAGTCAAAATTTGTGAATCCACCTCACACAAGGTCGAAATGGTAACAGCAGTTTTGGTGCAGTAAGTCATCCGACTCTGGAAGGAAAAGTAATTTTCCACTACTTGAGTATTTATGACACAACTTTTTACCCCAATCTCGGATTGAGTTGATTCTTGTGGCATTGCAATTAATACTTCAATCCCTAAATAATTTATTGTGATTAAAATTCGTGAATCCACCTTTAACAAGGTTGATACACCAAATGATAATTTGTCACTCAACTTGCTTGTGGGACACACATGTTGGTTTTTTAAAAAAGAAAAAATATCTCACAAACTAATAAGTGATAGTCATTCATTGGGAATGTACAATTTTTTTTATCAGTGATGTATACCACATGTCACTACAATGTGCATGTTCTCTTCAAATAGAGCCTCTAACCACCATTACTAAGCTCAGAACACAATGTCCAGGAATCATTGTTAGCAAAACCCACAAACACCACTAAAATTATCCCATACAACCTCACAATTAGGGCTGTCAATTTTTAACCTGGAACATGAACCCGACTCGAACCGAACC
>CM042190.1:19091238-19104152 GCA_023539305.1 Ilex asprella | reverse complement strand
TTCCCTTGTAGTTGTACTTGCTTTTACATATCAAGAGAGGGAGCCCATCTTTTTGTTATGGTGAAAACCCTCCAAAAGTGACTATCTTTCTTCTTCTTTCTTTTCTTAGCTTCTTTCACTTCCATTGCTTGAGTTCGTTCTTTCTTAGAGGAGTGAAACTCTTTCACTTTTCGAGAACTTTGCCAAAGCCGTGAAGGGTGGAATGTGATTCACTCTTCTTCATTGAAGATTGACTCCTTGTTTGTTGTTCTTTTATTTTGTAAGTTCTCTACTTGGAAGGATGAGAATCACTCACTTTTTTAGCTTTACCAAAGCCATGAAGAGTGAGTAGTTCCTCATTCACTCTTTAGTAAGAGGTGAAGGACATGTATAAACTATCCGGAAGTTATATTTGTGCTTTGTTCTAATGCTTAATGTTTATATTCCCTTGCTTATTGGATGATTGATTGCATCTAGCAAAGCTAAGGTACTTTGTATAATCGTGGTTATTTATATGACACGGATGACTCTTGCATAGAAATATCTTTCATTTCAAGGCAAGTACCTCAACTAGATCCTCATGACTACCCTTCAATACTCTCTTTTATCGCACTTCATTTAAAGAATGAAATATTAATGTCATGATTGGATGCCTTGTAGAAACACTTGCTTGTTTGTAGACGGATTGAGTCTTGCGCCGACAATTCTTATAAACTTCTAGAAAGACATCGAAATCATGTGCTTAATTCTCGCAGTCCATCTTTATCTTTGGATTAACTCACCATTGATACGAAAGTTAATTGAGTTATCAAGCATAAATATAATAAATCGGATGATTAACTACATGTTCAGATCCTCGAACTAAAGAGTGACTTTCTTTTTAATTTGAACCTATCTAATATTTTGCCTAGAAAACTATCCTGCAAAGAATCTTATATTCTGTTCAGAAAATCCCCATCCATCACACAAAATCACAAGGATCACAATCATTCAATCTCTGATACTGCTTACTTTGAAATACCAACAACAGTTCCCTGTGGATTTGACTCTAGACTCAAATCGGATTATTACTACAACTTGACCGCCTGCACTTGGGTGTACACACTTCAGATCAAGTCAATGTGCTCTTACCTCCCTGGTCTCCTTGAACCTTGGACTGGGTCGGATTGATGAACATGGTTTGGCTTGCATTTCTAGTGGATTTGGGTTTGCTTGATTTATTGGGTTTAACCTAGTTGAATTTGGGCTTGTCATTTGCCCCACGTGCCTCGAGATCTTGAGGTGACAAGAGATTGAGGGCTTGAAAGTCTTGAGTTTGAGTGGGCAAAAGGTTCTTTGTTCTCCACGGTGGTAACCTCATCGGCTTTTTGCTCCGTTGGCATCTTTTGGTCTAGCTTTTCCATTTTAGCTGAGCATCTACTGTGCTATCACTATTCTGGAGTAGACTTTATCCTCATCGTATTTAAAGGCTCCCTCTTTCACCTAGGGCACAATTTCTAAAGCTTCAGGAGGTCAATTCTTATTGAGCATATTTTCTATTTTCTTTGATAGTTTCTCTAGAGATTGTGAAAGATCGACGAATAGGAGCTTCATGGATGATGTTCAAGGTGAAAATCCATCAGAAGAGGGATAGGAGTGATTCAAGGGACAAGCAGCGAGGTGGAACAGTAGCTCGGAGATGAAAGAAAATTGGGCCTTGTTCTGGTTGAGGCTCTCACTAATGATGATGGCACCTTAGGGGGTGCCATAGTTGGTCAAGGTGGCGCCTTTAGTTGGATTGAGGGTCCTTTTTGCACTGTCCTAGGCGATGCCCAGTATGGGGAAGACAGAGGCAATGTTGAAAGAGGTAGAGACCTAGGAAGGATTTACAAGGCAGAAGGAGGCCAAGAGGGTGATGCCCATGGGATTGTGTGGGATGACTATGCAGCGGCTAGAGGCTTCCTAGGCAAGACAAATGACGATGAAGTAGGTAATGCCTCGGGTTACGTGTAGGCAAGCAACGCCCCTAGTGCTTGGCTAGATGGCGACGCTTGAGGCGCTGGTTACTGGGCGCTAGGGTGATGGCACTTGGCGTTGGGGGGCTGGGGTGTCGACCAGAGTGTCAAAAAATCATAAAAATCTAGTAAAACTTTGAACGACCATAACTTTGGGCTTGATTGTCCGTTTGAGACGAATTTTTTTTTGAATTCAAGTATTTTTTTCGAGATCTACGACATTCAAATCTCCAAAAGGTGGTTTGGTCAACAAATTTTCTCAAAAAATTCTTCTATCTCTCTGAATTTGAGTTTTAAACACAAATTAGTAAAACCCACGGTGGTGGGAAGCTGCGTTTTGGCAAGCAACTGTCAAGCATTCATGGACGACGGATTGAAATTTTGGGTTTTTTCCGGAGAGTGAGACTATGATGGCTTTCAATTGGGCAAGAGGCAAATTCGCCTTCTCGAATCCTACTTTCTCGTTAATGTTTTCTCGATGCTAGTTCTTTATACTGATCTTGTCTCTAATTACAAGCGCCCTGTTGATAGGGTAATGGTGAAGACTCTCTGTGCTTTTAGGATGGTGTCTTCGCTTCCTTCCAAGAGGGCGAGCTTTGATGCTCCCAGTGCTTCTCAGTTAAGATTTGATGGCAAGGTTGCTTCCGGGGAGATGGGACCCGGTGTTGCCCCCACTCCTTCCCAGACTGTAACTCCTACATGTACCAGAGCTAGCCCTTGTTCTATTGTAGGAGTTGAGACTCCAGTACAGTCTTTAATGGGGACTACGACTCCATATAGTTGTCCTATTTCTAGTAGTGGCTTGGTGTGGATGCTTTGACTTGACTTCGGTCAATGAGTGATTTTGGAGGTCTGTGACTCCTAGGGATAGATGAGTCTTCTATGGTATGCCTTTCTTCTCAACTTTGATTTTATACTTGCCTCCTTTCCTTCATGTTCTGCTTTAAAAAAAACTAACAATGTGATTCTCTATTCTCGTAAGGATAACATTGGCAAGTATATATAATCTAAACTTGGTTCATATAATACAATTTACATGGAATCCAAACTTTGATTGCATCCACAATGCTTAAGATACTAACATTTGTATGTTGCAATTCATAAAACCATCACAACAACAAAAAAAAAAAAACAAATTTAAAGAAAGATATTATTATTAGTTGGAAGATAGTATATAGACCCCATAGTTATGGTTCTCCACACCAATAGCTTATCTATAGCAACACTCAAATAAGAACACGTACGTGTGAATGACTTAAAACTTTGGAGTAATGAAGTTAGATAGAAACCACCAATTATACCTGGATGGGTGCATTTATTTTCCACCATGTTCAATAAAATTTTCAACTTTCCTCGTTCTAAAAGATGGTTACGTATTTGTATAATCCATCATACTTGAACTTTTCACACCTGCCTTTTGATATTTGATGTTGCTTTAAACACTAAAAAAGAACCTACCCAATTTAGATAGTAAGTAGAATACAGGTTAGCAATCGAAAGCAACAATAAGAAGAAAGCAAAAGTAGAATAAAGAACACAACGGTCATGTCATCACCTGCACCACCACCCAAGCTTCCAATTTCAGTTTATTTGATGGACCATATTGACTCAATATAGAAAACATCAATAGAGCAAGAGCCCCCATCATCCTAATGACGCCCAAATTCATAGGACCATACAAAATTTATATCATAATTTTATATATACTTGAATCACCAAAAATTCAAAACATAGAGCATCAATTAAGGAGCAACAACTTAAAAACTTGGCATCTAATTTTTTTTTCAAACAATTGGTGAGTAGAATTCTTTCAAACAACCCCCCACAATAAATCATCAACAATCAGCTTTAACATAAAACCATAATTAATTCATTAATTAAACATTAATCCAAGAATCAAATATAAGGTAAACAAAAAGATTCAAATTCAGCCCAACTAAAAATATTGAAAAGAAGAAAAGAAGAAACATTCCTAGATTTTTGTCAATTTGATATCGTGGGGCACATAATAGTCCTAATAAATTCAAAGGTAGACATTTATTTCAATCAAAAGCAATAATGCAAGTCAAATGAAGAAAAGGGCTAAATATGACCCAACTAAATTAACTAATTCTACAATAGAACCTATTGTATATTACAACCACAACATAATCTCTTGGCCATGGAAATACGCAAACTTTATCCCTTTGCAAATTTCAAATATTGAAAGATCGTAGACAACCATTTTCATAATATGTACACACAATACTTTGTCACAAAAAACAAAAACACGACAACAAAATATATGTGAGAAACGAACCTAGTTTAAGCAACTTTATTAGCCTTTTGAACAAATCATGGAAATGTGTTATTGTGCCCTGCCATTTTGAAAAAGCCATTTACTTTGTTATAATAGGAAGAATTCTTACCAAAGAATATTACAAGAAAATTTTGTCCAAACCACAACTTTAACATGCTTTCTTCCCTATATCCTGAACGCCAAAAATCCAAAAAAGATATTAGATCCAAAACTAATTCATCGGAATTTACCTGCAGAGAGGCTTACTTCAATATTAAAACATAAATTTGAATAGACAAAAAAATTGAATCACACCGAAAAATTCAAAAACATATCTCATACCATTGGTACGAGGTTTGGTTAATACATGAAGGTTTCACCTTGATATTTATGTGGGTGTGTAAATTAAGTTAGTATTGTTGTATAAAAAATAGAAGAGTGAAATTATTGTATGTGGGTTGAATTTTGCCTAAGAAAAATTAAAGTTTGGTAGGTAGTTAAGAATCTTGTTAATAGTTTTTGAATTTTCATGAATTTCCAGGGTATGAGGAATTATAAAGAAGTATGCAATCTTATGTTTTTGGGAAAATTATGTGGATTCAACTATATTTTGGTTACTATAATTTTATGAGAAAATTTTACCTTGGATGAAATGGATTCGAGTAGGTAATTTTACTCGCTATGAATAGATTAATTTCATGTGACTTGAATTGATTATAATTATTAGTTTAATTAGTTCGAGTAATTGATATTATTGGGTGTGGATGAGTTATTGAGTGTGGTATGATTAAATTACGAAAATTGATTCGAGTAAACCCATTCGAGTAAAACGGTATTATTTATTAATACTCAAATGGGATTGTGAATAATGGGTGCTAGGTCCGGGGACAAGTGTCATTAAGAACGCAGCTCAAAAAGCTCCAGTAGATAAGTCATCAACAAGATAAATTTTATGGAGGGTACGTATGTACGCTAACCTTTGTTTTGTCTACATGTAAATGTTTGATTGTTTATGTGGCTGTCTATCTTATCAGTTCTGTTGTGAATAAGTGGTTTAAGTGTTATAATGTTACGATAGGAACAAGATGTCATCGTGACATATTATAATATTATAGTTTTAGTTGTCTCTGTGACAAGCGGAAAGAAAAATCAAATGGTTTGAGACGATAAAGTGTCGGATGTCTAAGTGACGTATTTTAATTGAACAGTCAAGACGTCTAAGAGGTAAAATCTAATTGTTAGAATGAGTTGTCTATGTGACTGAGAGTAAACCAAGTGTTCGAGTTGTCTTTATGAGAGAGATAAGTTATATTAGATTTGTCTAAGTGATGCTAGCTGAATTTATTGATGTGGTATGAGTTGTTCAAAAGACAAATAAAAAGATAAAAGTTGTTTGAGTTGTGTGAGTGACGAACTAATATTGATATGGTGATAAATTGGATTGTGTTTTGTTGCATGGGTGACGAGACAGTTATCTCTGTATGAGACCATATGATAGCAGTATAGGATTATCGGGAATGAATTACAGAATCACAAATATTAAAATCTTATTGATGAGCAAGGTCATCTTATTATTTTCTTTGTTCTATTTCTGAAATCTTAATTGAGATCTCTCTGAAAGATTTCCTTGAAACCTCTTCAGGTACACAAGTCTACAATCCATTGCCGGAACTAGAGGTCCAGTTAGGAGTTGTCGGGAATGGCTCGTGTTAGTTTCTTGTTTTTAATTTTTTTTTACATTTGGATTGTACATGATTTAAATATTTTTTGTTCTCCCTTTTGGTGTGTAAATGACACTTTTAAATAATTTTTGGTTATTTATAAACTTCATGGTAGTGAGTCGTTGTGCCACGCGCGTATGACTTTTTTTTAAAAGGCGATCTTAAGAAAAATACTTCCAGGATTGGTTTTCTTTTAATGCAATATTTTTATTAAAATTTGAATTGCTTAAATTTTATTTTTATAATAATAGTGTAGCGGCGAATTGGAGTGTTACAAATTTTGGTATCAAAGCCTAGGCTTATAGGTTCTGTATGTGACAATCATGCATTGCATGCATATTAGCATAATTTTGTGGGCAAAATTATAATTATTTGAAATTATTAAAGGGTTAATTAAATTAAAATTTTCATAGCCATGATGTGTGTGAGCATACAATGGGTATGTGGACCCCGTTAGTGATGTATTAGTGAGACTCATTTATAGAAATTTCATGTGTGAAAATACTAGTGGGTCGATTTCAAAATCACTTAAAAACTTGGGGGGAGGCAAGTGTAATTATCCCATTATTATGGGTCACCTTTACTTGTGTTGGCATTAAAAAAATGGGAGAGTCATTTAGGGGGTTAAGTGGTTTTGTGTGTGTGTGTTTGTTAGGGTGTAGAAGTGTGTGTGTGTTTGTTAGGGTGTAGAAGTGTGTGTGTGTTTAATATGAAGCATTGTGTGTGTGTGTGTTCTGGTTTTTGAAATCATGAGTGAGGAGAGCAAGAGAGAAAGGAAAAAAAAATATAGGAGTGTGTTCCTTTGAGCCGAGAGCAAGGAGGAAGAGATAGAGAGAGAAATCAAGTCGTTGGTGGGTATTTCTAGCTCAAACCAAGAGGGAACAAAAAGAAAAAAAAAAGGGGAACTTAGGGGACTCCATGCTAGACCAATAGTGAGAGAAGAAGAAGAAGAAGGTGGAAAAAAAGAATAAGGAAACAAGAGAAAGTTATATGAGATTAAGTTTAAGCATGTGGGTGTGATTAATTTTAGTATGTATGTATATGTGTGGAGTTACCAGGGTTACCAGTGGATCGGGAAGTGGAATTTATTATTGAGCTTGTGCCAGAAACTAGTCCCATATCCATTACTCCATACAGGATGACTCTAGCTGAATTGAAGGAACTTAAAGTGCAGTTGCAAGATTAGTTAGACTGGGGATTTATATGGCCTAGTGTATCTCCTTCAGGTGCACCAATATTATTTGTAAAGAAGAAGGATGGCTCTATGAGGTTATGCATTGATTACAAACTGCTGAATAAGGTGACTATTCAGAACAAGTATCCATTGCCGAAAGTAAGGGATAGTGATATATCGAAGACTGCTTTTCAGTCTAGGTATGGACACTATGAGTTTCTGGTTATGCCATTTGGTGTGACTAATGCTCATGCTATATTTATGGATATGATGAACCAAATATTCCAGTCATATCTTGATTCATTTGTTACAGTGTTCATTGATGATATATTGATATATTCCCGTAGTAAAGAGGAGCATATGCAGCATTTGGGAGTGGTACTGCAAACATAGAGAGATGGACAATTATTTGTCAAATTCAGTAAATGTGAGTTTTGGTTTGACATGGTTGTGTTTTTAGGGCATGTAGTTTCTGGTGATGGTGTATGTGTTGATCCAGCTAAGATTGATACTGTAGTTTTCTGGGATCGACAGGTTATTACCAAAGGGTTTGTACAAAATTTATCTACTATAGCTATGCCCCTGACCCGATTGACTCGTAAGGATGCGAGTAGAGTTTCCAGGAGTTAAAGACCATTCCGTCAATTAGTGATGGGTTTGTGGTTTATAGTGATGTCTCACATCAAGGTTTGAGTTGTGTGTTGATGCAGCACGGTAGAGGGGTAGCTTATGCCTCCAGACAACTGAAACCACATGAGTGCAATTATTCTACCCATGATCCGGAGCTTGCAGCTATTGTATTTGCATTGAGGTTGTGGAGACATTTTCTATATAGGGTTACGTGTGATATTTATACAGATCACCAGAGTTTGAAATATTTTTTTACCCATAAAGAGTTGAACCTGAGGCAACGACGTTGGATTGAGCTTATTAAGGATTATGACAATACTCTTCATTACCAGCTAGGAAAAACAAATGTTGTGGCAGATGCGTTGAGCCGAAAATCATCAGATAGATTGGCTAGTTTATGAGTGATTCGGAGAGGTTTATTTGTGGATTTGAAAACTTTAAGAGTGTAGTTAAGGATAGGAAAGACTGCAACTTTACATGCTACACTGACTTTAAGACCAGTGTTGGTGGATAGGATCAAAGAAGCACAGCAGTATGATCTCCAGATTGAGAAATCAAAGAAAGAGGTGAAGAATGATTTTATTGCTGACAGTGCTAATGTTTTGTTATTTGGTTCTCGATTATGCGTACCTAACAATGCAGGGTTAAAAAGAGAGATTCTAGAGGATGCACACAATTCAGCATATGTTATGCATCCAGGTAGTACAAAGTTGTATCGTGACCTGAGAGAGCATTATTGGTGGCCTGGAATGAAATGAGAGATAGCTGATTTTGTGGCTCAATGTTTGGTATGTCAGCAGGTGAAAGCTGAGCATCAAAGACTAGCCGGGTTATTACAGCCTCTACCGATTCCAGAATGGAAGTGGGAGCATATCACTATAGATTTTATGAGTAGTTTGCCCCATACGTAGAGAGGACATGACGTCATTTAGGTGATAGTTTATAGGTTGACGAAGTCTGCTCATTTTCTAGCTATTAAGATGTCCTATTCTCTTGACAGACTAGCTAGATTGTACATTGATGAGATTGTTAGACTACACGGTGTACCTGTATCTATTATCTTTGACAAGGATCCACGCGTTACTTGGAGGTTTTGGCCCAACTTATAGACTATGCTGGGCATTACTTTAAAGTTTAGTACAACGCACACACAAACAGATGGACAGCCAGACATACTATTCAGATGTTGGAGCACATGCTAACAACTTGTGTCATTGACCTTAGAGGTAACTGGGATGATTATTTGCCTTTTGATTGAATTTTCCTATAATAATAGCTACCAGAGTTCAATTGAAATGACACCATATGAAACATTACATGGGAGGAAGTGTAGGACCCGAGTGTGCTGGATTGAAGTGGGTGAGAGAAAGTTATTGGGTCCAAAGATTGTGCAAATGACTACTAATCAAATTAAAGTTATACAGGAGAGATTATAGAGTGCACAGAGTAGGTAGAAAAGATATGCAAATAATTGGCGTCGTGACTTGGAATTTGAGATGGGTGATCGAGTATTCCTACGGCTATCACCTTGGAAATGGGTCATTCGTTTTGGCAGGAAAGAGATGTTGACTCCCAGGTATATTGGTTTGTACAACATTGTGGAGCGGATTGGAGCTGTTGCATACTGGTTGAAGTTACCATTAGAATTGTCCTAGTTGCATGATGTATTCCATGTGTATATGCTATGGAAGTACTTGTCTGACCCATCACATGTGTTGACTTCAGAACTGATGGAGTTAGCTGAGGATTTGACTTATGTAGGGCAACCGATTCAGATTGTGGGTAGGAAGGAGAAGGTATTACACACGAAGACGATACCATTGGTAAATGTTTTGTGGCATAGTCACTCTGTAGAGGAAGCAACCTAGGAGACTGAGGAGAGTATGCGGGCTTAATATCCACATTTGTTTATTGTAGGTAAGTAATTTTCAGGATGAAATTTTTATTAGTAGGGGAGAGTTGTGAGACCCAAGCATGCATTGCATGCATATTAGCAAAATTTTGTGGGCTAAATTACAATTATGTGAAATTATTAAAGGGTTAATTAAATTAAATTTTTCATAGCCATGATGTGTGTGATTATACATTCGGTATGTAGACCTCGTTAGTGATGCATTAGTGAGACTCTTTTATAGAAATTTCATGTGTGAAAATACTAGTGGGTTGATTTCGAAATTACTTAAAAACTTTGGAAGAGGCAAGTGTAATTAACCCATTATTATGGGTCACCTTTACATGTGTTGGCATAGAAAAATGGGTGAGTCATTTAGGGGGTTAAGTGGTTGTGTGTGTGTGCCGTGTGTGTGTGGGTGTAGAAGTGTGTGTGTGTTTAATATATGAAGCTGTGTGTGTGTGTGTGTGTGTTCTGGTTTCTGAAACCGTGAGTGAGGAGAGCAAGAGAGAAAGGAAAAAAAATATTGGTGTGTGTTCCTTTGAGCCGAGAGCAAGGAGCAAGAAGGAAGAGAGGGAGAGAGAAATCAAGTATTTGGTGGGTATTTCTAGCTCAAGCCATGAGAGAAAAGAAAGAAAAAAAAAAGAGGAACTTGGGGGACTCCATACCAGACCTAGAGTGAGAGAAGAAGAAGAAGAAGGTGGAAAAAAAAAAGAATAAGGAACCAAGAGGAAGGTATACGAGATTAAGTTTAAGCATGTGGGTGTGATTAATTTTAAATTAGTGGTTGTTTTAATTTAATTTCATGGGCTGTTTTAGTTTAACTTTAAAACAGATTTTTGTGAGTTTAAATTAAGTGTATCAAACATAAGTTAGCGGCTTTTAAGCATGTGGGAAACATGTGGGAAAAATGTGGGAAACAAACACTCGGGATGCTTTGAGTAGGCTAAGTAGAAACCGAATGTTTTGGGTGTGGAATGTAGAGTTTATGGGTGTAATTAGGGGGGTGTTTCGCATGAATTAGTAGGTGTGTGAGTTTAGGTATGGTTGTTTTAAAAGAAACGTATGATAGAAATTAGAAATATATGTCGGTAATGCTGAAATCCTAATATATAAACGTTATTATCATATGTGTGAATTTTAATCAAAATAATCTGAAATTTTGCATGCTACATTTTTAAATGACTCTTGATGTAGTAATGTGAATTTTGAATGCAAATGAATATAATATCCGGTGCGAAATACCGAAAGTGTAGTTTTTAGGATTTAGGGTTGAAATGTGTAAAAATGAGTCCTCGGTCAATGTGTTTGACCTACTTATTCCTAATTGTGATTAATGTGAATGATTTTAGAGATTTTGGGAGAAAATGTGATCCCTAGAACAAAAGTGCTAGTGTGTGAGTCGATAGTATGGTAACCATAGTAACCGGGGCACTTTGGGGTGCATCATTTTGCATGCATTAGTGCTTGATTAATTATTAAATGTGATAAACATATTGATATTCTAATTATAAATGTGTTAGGTGAAACGGGTGAGATAGTTGGTGTTAGAACAGATACGGTAACACCGAAAGGATCCACCGATAGGACCGAAGGACCGTAGATCTGTACATTTGAGGTAGGTGTATATCTTTATATGTTTTGAAAATGCTATTATAAGATGATAGTACATGATAGCACTTAATATAATTTCTATAAGATTTTGTGCTAGGTGCTCATGTGATTGAATGATGCTTTGTATTGTGTATTGTGTATTGTAGAATGTGGTGCACTATTTGAGACAGAGGTGTCGATGCCTAATCACTGGGCGTGCATTGATGTGCTAGCACTGTGGTATTCCCGGAAGGTTCGAGAGACACGAATCCATGTGGGATCGATTATCCGATGAGGAGTAGTATGGAGGTGATATGGCTTGTGCATTCTTTGGAATTGGAATGATGTTGTTTTTTTATACGTGTTTCTACGTAGTATCTACCTACCTCAATGTATTACTATCATTTCCATTTTATATACAACATGTATACTCACTAAACGCGTGGTTTAACTCATACTCCTATTGTGACACCCCAAAATTCGGGGGTCCTTTATTAATCGTTGACAACTCGTCAACCCGCGAAAATACCCATGGATGTCGCTTAGCCCGACACCATGTCGATAACATTCCCCATAGTTGGAATTATTGCCACAATTGTGATCCATAGTTCTATAATTATCTAATTCAACCGGGGTCCAATGTACCCCAATATATCTCAATTTAAGTTTATTTGTGACATTGGAACCAAAAAACTCAAAGTCCAAAAGCATAGGAAGAAGATTTAAAAATTTCAGAATTTTGGAAAACCGTACCGGTACAACGAACTCTTTGGACAGCAGCGTACTGGTACGCGTACCGGTACACTCTGCCAATAACTGACTGTTTCGCCTGTTTTCCATTTCCAATTTATTCCAAATCTTATCAATTTCATCTCAAACATGTATAATGATATTTTCTACATTATACAAGATTCATACAAGTCCTATTACAATTGTTCAAATACAATTTCAATATTTACATGCCAAAAACCATTTTAAATCAAAAATTTTACAACTTCAAGGTCAAAGACCACATGTTGGTCTCTCTTCACCCTTGAGGTCCTGAGTGAGAGCCATCATCGGGCGTGTATCCTCCACTTGAAATGTGTTCCCGTATAGGGTTAGCCATGCTCAGTAGAATAATTCCTACAGACGCTACTTCCCACCTAGCACACATGCAACATTCAAAATTTTCACCCATTCCATTCAAGTGTATGCAACCAAATTATGGAATTCATTATGATATGCTATGCAATGAGGTGAGACTCATTCATGCACTCAATCTGAGCCCTTCCCTGCTCCTTAACACATGAGAGTGCTAATGTGTGTGAACTAGTCATCCATGTTGCACATCGAATGACATTTATTATTCAGGGTCTTTCTTAGGGGTGGATATGCATGGACTCACACCAAGGGTCACCAACCCACACGAAATTTATGGACTTCCACCGAGGGTTCCGCGTACACCCACACACATTTATGGACCGAACCAAGAGAGTGCGTACCCCAACTACCGGGCCTTTCACCCGAGGGATCTTCTAGTCCCTTCTTACTATCCCAACCCAATTTCATGCAACCTTGCGGCTTAGCTAGGCCTTCGACCCAACTTTTCCAAGCCTTCCGTCAATCACCAAGTGCGGTGTTGACGACAACCATGCACACACCCATGTAATGA
>CM042190.1:19069343-19089649 GCA_023539305.1 Ilex asprella | reverse complement strand
ACCGGGGCACTTTGGGGTGCATCATTTTGCATGCATTAGTGCTTGATTAATTATTAAATGTGATAAACATATTGATATTCTAATTATAAATGTGTTAGGTGAAACGGGTGAGATAGTTGGTGTTAGAACAGATACGGTAACACCGAAAGGATCCACCGATAGGACCGAAGGACCGTAGATCTGTACATTTGAGGTAGGTGTATATCTTTATATGTTTTGAAAATGCTATTATAAGATGATAGTACATGATAGCACTTAATATAATTTCTATAAGATTTTGTGCTAGGTGCTCATGTGATTGAATGATGCTTTGTATTGTGTATTGTGTATTGTAGAATGTGGTGCACTATTTGAGACAGAGGTGTCGATGCCTAATCACTGGACGTGCATTGATGTGCTAGCACTGTGGTATTCCCGGAAGGTTCGAGAGACACGAATCCATGTGGGATCGATTATCCGATGAGGAGTAGTATGGAGGTGATATGGCTTGTGAATTCTTTGGAATTGGAATGATGTTGTTTTTTTATACGTGTTTCTACGTAGTATCTACCTACCTCAATGTATTACTATCATTTCCATTTTATATACAACATGTATACTCACTAAACGCGTGGTTTAACTCATACTCCTATTGTGACACCCCAAAATTCGGGGGTCCTTTATTAATCGTTGACAACTCGTCAACCCGCGAAAATACCCATGGATGTCGCTTAGCCCGACACCATGTCGATAACATTCCCCATAGTTGGAATTATTGCCACAATTGTGATCCGTAGTTCTATAATCATCTAATTCAACCGGGGTCCAATGTACCCCAATATATCTCAATTTAAGTTTATTTGTGACATTGGAACCAAAAAACTCAAAGTCCAAAAGCATAGGAAGAAGATTTAAAAATTTCAGAATTTTGGAAAACCGTACCGGTACAACGAACTCTTTGGACAGCAGCGTACTGGTACGCGTACCGGTACACTCTGCCAATAACTGACTGTTTCGCCTGTTTTCCATTTCCAATTTATTCCAAATCTTATCAATTTCATCTCAAACATGTATAATGATATTTTCTACATTATACAAGATTCATACAAGTCCTATTACAATTGTTCAAATACAATTTCAATATTTACATGCCAAAAACCATTTTAAATCAAAAATTTTACAACTTCAAGGTCAAAGACCACAAGTTGGTCTCTCTTCACCCTTGAGGTCCTGAGTGAGAGCCATCATCGGGCGTGTATCCTCCACTTGAAATGTGTTCCCGTATAGGGTTAGCCATGCTCAGTAGAATAATTCCTACAGACGCTACTTCCCACCTAGCACACATGCAACATTCAAAATTTTCACCCATTCCATTCAAGTGTATGCAACCAAATTATGGAATTCATTATGATATGCTATGCAATGAGGTGAGACTCATTCATGCACTCAATCTGAGCCCTTCCCTGCTCCTTAACACATGAGAGTGCTAATGTGTGTGAACTAGTCATCCATGTTGCACATCGAATGACATTTATTATTCAGGGTCTTTCTTAGGGGTGGATATGCATGGACTCACACCAAGGGTCACCAACCCACACGAAATTTATGGACTTCCACCTAGGGTTCCGCGTACACCCACACACATTTATGGACCGAACCAAGAGAGTGCGTACCCCAACTACCGGGCCTTTCACCCGAGGGATCTTCTAGTCCCTTCTTACTATCCCAACCCAATTTCATGCAACCTTGCGGCTTAGCTAGGCCTTCGACCCAACTTTTCCAAGCCTTCCGTCAATCACCAAGTGCGGTGTTGACGACAACCATGCACACACCCATGTAATGAGATGATTCCATGCATATGCAGTGTGATGCACCATTGCATAACAACATAATGTTCAATATGTTATGAATGACATATGAACAATTCCAATATATCCATGGTAAATTGTATCATAAGCATACAAATACAATTTTTATCGCAATGTCAATACATCAAAACACATATATATCAACAATTATTCTAACCCAATATTCAAGCATGCTCTACATAATTCATTGCAAAACAAACATAATTTCTCTTAGGCATTTTGTCAAACAGCTTAAGGGCACCAAGTCATGTATTCATATAACTCATATACAAGCATGAATATGAAACACATAACATGCTTTAGGATTTACCAAGTTACAAGAATCTATTCAAGCAACTTCCATATTTCAAAACAAGTTAGAATTTGGCCTAAACCCTTCTTCTACTTTCATTTCCTCATTACCATAACCTTAGACAAGTATAGGGCTAAATTCAATATTAAACCCTTAGTCTACCCATATCTAGGGAAAGAATGAACCAAGGTAGGAGGAACCCTACCTCACTAGAAGTGTAGAAGACTTCTATAATCACCAAAATAACTCAAGAACTCTTGATTTCTCAAATTTTTACTTTTGAATCTTTGGTGAAATATCTTTTTTTTTGGGTACATAGACGTAGCCCTCGTGACGGAAATCAATTTCCTCTCTTGGCTCGATAGAATTCGAACGACGGAACTCTGGAAAATCGAAGAAGAAAGGTGAAGAACAAATTTTCTCTCTTCTCTTTCTCTCTTCCCTTGGGCGGCTGAAATGGCTGAACAAGTGGGGTGAGAAAATCTGATTTTTCAGATATTTACCCCTATTTATAATTTTTAATACTCGGCCCACATCGCGCCACGTGTCCTTCTCTTATTCGGGTCCATTTTCGTCCCGAAACGATTTATTACATTTCGTGTTTAGCCCAATTTTTATGTTATTGGTACTTTAATCCAATTATACTTATAGTTTAAGAAAATTTTATTTGGGTGCCTTTGTGGGGTCATCCGCCATTCAGTTGTCTCGAACGACGTGCGCAAACATCTGACTATCTCGAAATTTGACGAAATTGGACAGGATGATTAGATTTTACGATACGAGTCCAACGACGAACTCCATTTCCTCATCTGAGGTCTATAGAATCCATATTTCAATTTTGTGTTATTGGGGAAAAATGACCATTTTGCCGCTTCCAAAAAAAATTTAAAATTTCTCGGGTTTTACACCTATAGCTTCTCCTTTTCAAATACTATAGAGGATGATGCAGACCAGTCCACTGTCCAGTCGATTGAGTCTTGTACAACGTTAGTGTGATATCACTCAGGTTGAGTGTCTGTATGACTAATTGATGGATTGTGTATTATATTTGTGAGAAATTATTATAGCAAGTTAATAGTGTATGATTGTAAATAGACACAACAAGTATACTTTGAGATGTATGCTATGTCGGTGTGGGATTTTGTTCATGTATATAGCTTGAAAAATAAAAATGGTATGTGTTATATATGGTACATGTTATAAAATAGGTATTACCATTATGCTTAATGACTAAGGTGATGGGTGGTGTTGTTGCACTTATGGTATTATACAGTATTTTATTAATCCAGATTATATATACGTAAACAGGTGTATCAAAAATCTAGTCGCGTCTCATCCTTGGGAGACTGGGATGGGTATGACACTGTACACATGGATGTCTAGGTCGGCAGTGGACGAGTAATGTTATTTAAGTCAGTGAGTAGAGATGGGTTAATGTGCTATTGATAAGTACATGGTATTTGTGTATGTTGTGATTTACAACTAAATTGTTGGATGTATAATGGAACCTCCTAAGGGTCAGAATTAAGGGGGATGTGAAGGTTCTCATGCTTTTGTTGTGGCTGAGGCAGGAGAGGGACAACAACAAGAAGGAAGGGAAGGTGAACATAATCAACTTGATATGATTCAGAGGGGGTTAGAAGTGATAGTGTAAGTGGTGGCATCAACAAATCGAAGTATGGAATTGCAAATAGAGATTCAGGCAGCCACTAGGGCAAGACCACTAGTACCTTTTGGGGAACTGTGAGGTACGGTTCATGAGAAGTTTATGCAGCTAGATCCTCCGATGTTTGCAGGAAAAATTAATCCATTGGAGGTAGAGGACTGGTTTAATTGAATGGAATCAGTTTTTGAGGTTATACAACTCTTTGATGATCAACGGGTGACACTTGCAACCTTTATGTTAAAGGACGAGACACGATTTTGGTGGGAGGCTGTCAGACGACTGTTGGTTGCACCGGTAGTTGGAGTTGAAGGTCAAATAGCCGATAATGTGGCTCCGACACCACTGCATATTACGTGGGATCAATTAGTGAGAGTGTTCAATGACAAGTATTTTCTTTAGTCTCATCGATATAAGCAGGAGATAACATTTATGACTCTGACTCAAGGCAGGATGTCGGTGGCAGAGTATGAAAAAAAATTCACTATATTGTCACATTTTGCTAAGGCTTTTTTTCAAACTGATAAGGCTCTATGCAAAAAGTTTCAGTGGTGATTAGTTTGCTCCATATGAAGCCGACTTTCAGCATTTGAGTCAACAAGTTATGCGACCTTGGTTAACAAAGCTTTAGTTGTTGAGAAAGATGTAAAAGAATTTGAAGGTCGATAGAGCAATTCAAAAGAAGAAGTTTGACACTGTACTTGGTATGGGATCTGTACCTAGGGGTTAGACTTCGGAATAGAAGGGGAAATGACCAAATTTCTCACAAATAGGAAGTGTTGGAAATTCTCATAAATCTAGCGGTTTATGGGGGCTATACTTCCTTTAAACCCCCGACATGATTTCAGAGCAGGGGACAATCAAGTGGACAAGATGTTACTTGTTTTAAATGTGGAGTGGAAGAACATATCACTCAGAATTGTCAAATAGGGTCATCTAGTGGAGCTCGACGTTGCTATGAGTATGGGCAGGTGGGGTACTTTGCATGTGAATGTCCAACCAAATCTATCATGTCACCTTTAGTAGTTTGTGTAAATCTGGGTAGAAGAGATACATCAACATTGGTAGGGACGCAAGGTGTGGGTAAGGGTTCGGTTGGTACTTCTAGGACTCAGGGGCGAGTGTTCGCTATGACACAGCAGGATGGCTATGCTTCGACCAATGTGGTTACATGTACAATTTCTTTATTAGGTGAAAATGCTTGGATTTTAATGGATCCTGGATCCACACACTCTTTTGTTGCACACACCTATAGTAAGCATTGGAAACACCCTGCCATAGCTTTGAATTATCATTTATCCATAGCAACCTCGGTGGGTGAGGTAGTGGTAGTTAGCACTATTTAAAAGGCTTTCAGAATTAGAATTGGCACATGAGAATTATTTGTGAATTTACTTCCACTTGACATGTGTGACTTTTATGTCATTTTAGGGATGGATTGGCAATCAGACTATCATGACTCAGTTGGCTGTTATAAAAAAAGGTTACATTTCCACTACCTGGCGACCCTGTATTTAAATTCCAAGGTGAACTGAAAGTAATGTCAAATTGTCTTATATCAGCAATCAAAGCTCGAAGGTTGCTCAAGAAGGGATGCCAATGTTATTTGGCATATGTGAGGAGTGTGGACGAGGATAAAGTTTAACCAACAAGGGTACCTGTAGTGAAGAACTTCTTTAATGTTTTTCTGGATGAATTACCTGGGTTGCCACCTAATCGGGAAGTGGAGTTTGTGATAGATTACCACCCGGAACTACACCTATATCAATTGCTCCATATCGAATGACACTAGCTGAGTTGAAAGAGTTGAAGGAATAGTTACAAGACTTATTGAATTGGGGTTTTATTCAACCAAGTATATCAACATTGGGAGCTCTAGTGCTATTTGTAAAAAAGAAGGATAATACTATGTGGCTATGTATATATTATCGACAACTTAATAAGGTAACTGTTTTCAATAAATACTCATTGCCATGAATAGATGATTTGTTTGATTAATTGCAGCCAACAAAATTCTATTATAAAATTTATTTAAGATTGGGACATCCCCAATTAAGGGTAAAGATAAGTGATGTATCAAAGACGGCATTTCGAATTAGGTGTGGGCATTATGAATTCCTAGTTATGCCGTTTGGGTTAACAAATGCTTCTGCCCTTTTTATGGATTTGATGTAAAGGGTATTTCCTCTACTGGATTCTTTTTTAATTATGTTTATAAATGATATTTTGGTGTACTCTTGTAATGAAGTAGAACATGAACAAGATTTGAGAATTGTTTTACAAACTTTATGGGAAAATCAACTATACACAAAATTCAGCAAATGTGAATTTTGGATGGACAACGTGGTCTTTCTTGGACATGTAGTGTCAAAAGATGGTATTCAAGTGGATCCAAAGAAAAATGAGGCTGTGGTAAAATGGGAGCAACCAAGGAATGTAACGAAAGTAAGAAGTTTCGTAGGGCTGGCAGGTTATTATCGTAGATTGATTCAAGGATTCTCCTTAATTGCGATGCCATTGACCCGCCTTACTAGAAATGATGTAAAATTTCAATAGGATGATAAGTGTGAACAAAGCTTCCAAGAGTTGAAAGCAAGGTTGGTTTCTGCACTTGTATTAACCATTCCAACAAAAGGCGAGAATTTTGTGGTTTATAGTGATGCCTCACATTGGGGGTTGGGCTGTGTATTAATGCAACATGGGAAGGTTATCGCCTACGCTTATTGACAATAAAAAAACTCACAAGCGTAATTACCCTACCCATGATTTGGAGTTGGTTTCAATTGTGTTCGCCTTAAAATTGTGGAGACATTACCTATACGGAGAGACTTGTCAAATTTATACTGATCATCAAAGCTTAAAGTATGTGTTCATGCAAAAGGAGTTGAATTTGAGACAAAGGTGATGTGTAGAGTTATTGAAGGATTATGATTTCACTATTCATTACCATCTAGGAAAGACAAATGTAGTGGCAAATGCGTTGAGTTAGAAATCATTGGGATTGTTATCATGTGTGCAATGTGTGTGGGTGAATGCTTTGGCAGAGCTAAGGGCTTTGGGTGTGGAATTTCAGTTGTTGAGAGATGGTGCAGTAATGAGGCAAATTAAAGTTAGAACAATATTTGAGTATCATATTCATGATGCACAACTCCTGGATTCATCTGCGAAGAAGATGAGGGATGAGATTGGAAGTCGGCGTCAAATTGATTTTAAAGTGTGAAAAGATGATGTGTTGATGTTTGAAAATCGTCTTTATGTACCCAACGAATTGGAAATTAAGCTCAAGATTTTGGAGGAGGCACACAATTCTGCCTATTTTAGGCACCTAGGGAGCACCAAAATGTATCATGACATTCGAGAATATTATTGGTAGATGGGGATGAAATGAGAAATAGCTGAGTTTGTGTCTAAGTGCTTGGTATGTCAGCAAGTTAAGGCAAAGTATCAGCGACTTGTGGGACTACTTCAACCACTTGTTATTCTAAAATGGAAATGAGAACATATCACGATTGATTTTGTGGTGAGTTTTCCCCGAACCCAGAAAGGACATGATTCCATTTGGGTAATAATTGATCGTTTAACCAAGTCTGCTTATTTCCTTGCGTTAAAAATAAACTTTCCTTTAGAGAAATGTGTTAAATTGTTTGTGGATGAAATCGTGCGCCTACATGGAGTACTGGTGTCAATTGTGGCAGATAGGGATCCAAGGTTTACTTTACGTTTGTGGCCAAGTTTACAACAAGCTTTTGGTACCAAACTAAAGCTCAGTTCAGGTGTTCATCCCCAAACGGATGGATAATCCAAAAGGGTGATCCAAATTTTAGAAGACATGTTGAGAGCTTGTGTAATGAAGTTTAAAGGTAACTAGGATGATCATTTACCCTTGATTGAATTCACCTATAATAATAGTTAACAATCTTACATAGGCATGGCTCCTTACAAAGCACTATATGGCTGACGTTGCAGAACTCTAGTATGTTGGACAGAGGTGAGGGAGCATAAGATACTGGGTTCAGAATTAGTGCAAGTAACTCTGGACAAGGTGAAAGTCATACAGGAGCGATTAAAAACCGCTCAAAATCGACAAAAAAGTTATGTAGACAATAAGAGACAAGATATGAAATTTTCTATTGGTGATCAAATATTTTTGCGAGTTTCACCGTGGAAAGGGATGTACGATTTGGGAAGAAAGGGAAATTGAGTCCAAGGTATGCCGAACCATTGAACACTAGTAAAGGTATTGTGGCGGAATCAAACAATTGAAGGAGTAACTTGGGAAGCCGAGGATATCATGCGAATCAAGTTTTCTCGTTTCTTTTAAATTGATAAGTCAAATTTCGGAGACAAAATTACTAAGGAAGAAAAAATTATATGACTCGAACACGCATGACAAACATATAATATTTGTACTAAGCCTATTCATATATGACATGCATGCGTAGGATTGTCGATTAGTATTTAATTACAAGTAATGATATAAGACCTGAACCTGAATGATGAATATTTTAATATTCGGGGATAATTTATAAAGAATGATTATAGGGGGAATTGTCTTATTTAGAGTGTGAAAGATTAAATAAGAATGTTGACATGTGATATGACTTCATTATTTTATGTACGTTAGCGCATGTGGAATTAATCAGGTGACAAGCATGTGATATTAATTTATTATTAAAATAATAATAATAATAAAATAAAATGTATTAGTATATAGAAGGAGTGGTTAAGGGTTCATAATACGAATTTAATAGATTGTTAATATTTTGGATATATGTATATACATTTCTATGTGTAAATATGCATACAAGAAAAAATAAGTATATATATAAGTGTGTGTGTGTGTATATACATTGATGATACCAAATAAAAATATAAGAAACAAATAAATATAATAATAATTCCGAGGATGAGCTCGGATCCGTTGAACAGGTTGAGAGATCAGACCGAGAGGATAAAGAGCTCGAGGGACCAGAGCTCAGTCTCATTCTAACAATAAACCGACTGAGATGACACAGGGACAGCTGGATAAATAACAAGCATCTCCAAAATAAACAGAATGAGAACGGGTGGCTAGAGTCAAGGCATAAATCTCTCAACTAGCAAAGATTTTCTCTCGAAAATCAAGGGAGACCATATAGATGCAAGGCAAGGATTCCGGCGAGAATCCCTTAAGACTAGGAATCAGTCTATATATGTAACACAATGCCCCCATTGAAGGGAGACCGAAAAAAAAATTATTCTGTAATTCAACCCGAGAGATCAATAAAAAAGAAGGGAGCAAGAGCCTCCATTAGAGAGTGGACTAGTCATGCTCTAAAGCTGGTGAACCACTGTACTTCTGTTGTATCAATTTTTGACCTCATCCCTTCCTTAACTACAATACACTCGAGCCTAGCAGCTCAGCCCTAAGCAAGTTCATCTCGTTCACATCTTCTGTTCATACACGTGGTTTTGCCATCATCAGTTTGGCGCCGTCTGTGGGAACGACTATTCTCATTTTATAAATACGCTGATCTATCAATGACTGATGGTCTCAACCCGCATTATGAGCCGAGGTCAAACCAACCCGCTGCGCCTGCAAGATCAACAAGAAGCCACCAATGGCCGGCAAGCTGAAAATAATCCAGAAACTAATCCATTCACAGGGGACCCCCCAACGAATAACGAGTTGGACGCCCTCCATCTTGTCAATCAGCGTCTACTATAGTAAAACGAGGAGCTGCTAAAACTCTTAAAATACCCACAGGAGGCACGACCGGGCCAAGAAGGCTCGAGTAATCTTCCTCGCAGGAAACAGTGCCACCTCGACCCCCTCAGAGAGGTCAACGAGGGAGGAGAGAATAGCCAGACCATGGGAAGAGACACAACGAAGAGGCACAAAGCCGGAATGATGGAGGGGAAAGGAGTGATTTCATCCCCTACCAGTAGGAAAGAAGAGAACAGTACTGGGAACAACGCTTCGAGGATATCAAGCAGGAGCTCAGCCACATGAAAGAGGTTGTAAGAAGCAAGACTCCTGTCACTATGGATGCCCTGGTGCAGCAGACAGAGTCACCATTCACCACAGGGGTGCTACACTTTCCTCTCCCCCAAAAATTCAGGTTGCCTCAGATTGAGGCCTTCGACGGAACAAAAGACCCTATGGATCACCTCAACACGTACAAAAACCAAATGAAGCTGCATGGATATCAGGACCCCATGCGATGCAGGGCCTTTGCTATCACTCTTAAAGGATCAGTCTTAGCATGGTTCAACATACTCCCCCCAGCTTCAATCTCTTCCTTCATAGAACTCTCAATCTCATTCGTATCCCACTTCATAGGAGCTCGGATCTACAGGAAGCCGAGCTACCATCTCTTGAATGTAAAGCAAGGACCAGACGAGAACCTCAGATCATACGTTCAGAGGTTCAACTCAGAATCTTTGAAGGTGGATGTCCCTGATGAAAAGTTCGCCATAACCGCCTTCATTGCGGGGCTCGGGGTACAATCGAAAGATCTGATGTTTTCCATATCAAAGAACCTCAGGCAAGTATGGCCGAGGTGTTGGCTAAAGCAGAGAAGTATATAAATGGAGAAGAAGCAATCCTCTCGAAGATAGGGAGTTCGTCATCACGATAAGAGAAGGGAAAGGAAGAAAAGAAGAGGGAGAGAAGTCCTCGGAAAGATAAGGAGCGAGGCAGGTCTCCAAGGAGAGATAGAGATCGTTCCCCAAAGAGGAGAGGCGATGTGAGAGATCGTCTGGGGCCCCCACAGCCAGAACTGCAGCCGAGGTACCCACCTCGACAACTAACTCCCCTTACCGCATCCATATCGCAAGTCTTGCATGAGGTACAGAATGAGAAATTGCTAAAATGGCCACCTCGGATGAAGGCAGATCCGGCAAAGAGGGATCCCACCAAGTACTACGATTACCATAGAGATCATGGCCATCACACAGATGATTGCATTTAGCTTAAGAGGGAAATAGAGTTTTTGATTCAGCGAGGACAATTGCGTTGCTTTGTGGCCCAAGAATACCCAAATCGAGCTCTTCCGCCTCCACCACCTCAGCAACAGACTCCTGCGCAACACCAGCAACCCATGGGGGAGATCAGGGTGATATCAGGAGGATTTACAGGAGGAGGAGAATCCAGTGCAGCTAGAAAAGCACATCTGCGTAGAATCCGGGGTGATGAAATGCTTGAGGTATGTACTACAACCAAAGTACCTCGGCTAGACACGACCATAACTTTTTCAGACTCAGATTTGGAAGGCTGTCACCATCCTCATGATGATCCGTTGGTGGTGAGAGTTGTCGTGGCTAACAAGACAGTACATCGGGTCCTGGTAGACAATGAGAGCTCGGCAGACATCATCTTCGCGTCTGCCTTTGAAAAGATGGGAGTAGGAAGAGAAAAGCTAGAACCAGTGAGTGCCCATCTGTTGGGATTTTCAGGAGAAAGGGTATTGCCCCTGGGATCAATTCAGCTCGTACTCACCATAGGAGACTCTCCCTATCAGGCCACCACAACCGTAAGGTTCCTGGTGGTTGACGCTTCCTCAGCGTACAACTTGCTGTTAGGAAGACCTTCCTTAAACTCAATGAGGGCCATCCCCTCGGCATACCACCTCGTCATTAAATTTCCCACAGAAAACGGAACTGAAATGGTCAGAGGAGATCAACGAGTAGCCAGAGAATGTTACATGGCCTCTATGAAGCAGAAAGAGGTGGAGAGCATCCAACTGGACGAGCTTGACATGAAGGATGAGCTAGAAACTAGACCAATGCCATCGGAAGAGCTGGAACCTGTTCAGCTTGATGACGAGCCAGAACACCTCGTTTACGTCGGGTCTAAGCTAAGCAGAGAGATTAAAGACCTTCTCATCCAATTCTTAAAAGAAAACGCTTAAATATTTGCTTGGAAGTAAGAAGACATGGAAGGCATTGACCCCTCGGTCATCACTCACAAGCTAAGCATAAACCCTGCCAGTAGGCCCGTCAAGCAAAAACGAAGAAGCTTCACCCCGGAACGCCAGAAAGCCATCAATCAGGAGGTCGGCAAGCTTCTCCAAGCCAAGGCCATCAGAGAAGTAGATTACCCTATTTGGCTAGCCAATGTGGTCCTTGTTAAAAAAACCAATGGCAAGTGGCGGTTGTGCATAGACTTCACTGATCTCAATCGAGCCTGCCCCAAGGACAGTTTTCCTTTACCTAGGATCGACTTGATAGTAGATGCTACCGCAGGGCATGAGCTCCTCAGCTTCATGGACGCTTTCTCAGGGTATAACCAGATCAGAATGGACCTCAATGACCAAGAGAAGACCTCATTCATGACAGAACAAGGAACATATTGCTACTAGGTTATGTCTTTTGGTCTGAAGAATGCAGGAGTCACGTACCAACGCCTGGTGAACAGAATATTCCAGAAGCAAATTGGAGTAACAATGGAAGTTTATATTGATGATATGTTGGTAAAGTCATTAAAAGTCGAGCCCCATATCTAACATCTGGCTGAGTCCTTCAGGGTTCTCAAGGAGTATAAGATGAAGCTCAACCCTGCCAAATGTGCCTTCGGGGTTTCAGCAGGAAAGTTTCTAGGCTTCATAGTAAATAGCAGGGGGATAGAGGCCAATCCTGCCAAGGTAAAGGCAGTATTAGACATGCAACCACCCTCAAACACGAGAGAGATTAAATGACTGATAGGGAGAATAGCTGCCCTGAGCCGTTTCATGTCTCGATCAAGTGACAAATGCCAGCCTTTTTTTCGAATATTGAAGAAAGCTTTTGAATGGGATGCCTAGTGTAAGGAGGCATTTAAGTCCTTGAAGGTTTATCTGAGTTCCCCCCTGATTCGGGTCAGCCCCGTCGAAGGAGAAGTGCTCACCCTATACTTGGCTGTCTCAAATTTCTCCACCAGCACAGCTCTCGTTAGAGAAGGAGACCGAGCTCAGCAGCCAGTGTATTACTGTAGCAAAGCTCTCAAGGGTGCAGAGGAGAGGTATCCGAAGATGGAAAAACTTATCTTAGCCTTAGTCACCACTGTCAGAAGACTCAGACCTTACTTTCAGGCCCACACCGTAGAAGTCCTGACAGACCAGCCAATGAAACAGGTGTTGCATAACCCTGAATCCTCTAGGAGATTGGTAAAATGGGCCATTGAGCTCAGTGAGTTCGACATCAGGTATAAACCAAGAACTGCTGTGAAAGGTCAGGTCCTGGCAGATTTCATCGCTGAATTTACAACAGGGACACCTATGGGGACCACACAGCTAGTACCAGATCTCCCAGTTTGGAAACTCTCGGTAAATGGTGCAGCCAATGCCCAAGGAAGCGAAGCGAGCCTAATTTTTACCTCACCAGATGGAGTGGATGTCGAATATGCCCTGAGGTTTGGGTTCAGAGCTTTAAACAACGAGGTTGAGTATGAGGCGGTTATTGCAGGGCTTAATCTGGCTCACTCGATGGAGGCAGAACAATTAGAGGTATGCAGTGATTCACAGCTTGTGGTAAGGCAGATAGATGAGTCTTATGAAACCAAAGGTGAGAAGATGATTCTTTACCTCAGAAAGGTGCAAGAACTAATCAAGAAGTTCGTACAAGTTAAAGTCAGACATGTTCCCAGATCTGAGAACTCAAGAGCAGACTCTTTGACAAGGCTCGCAACCGCCTCACAGGAAAGCTTGGAAAGAGTAATTCGAGTGAAGGATCTAGCAAAGCCCTCCGTTGACCTAGAGAACGAAGAAATATTCCCTGTGCAAGCCTCACCGAGCTGGATGGACCCTATTCTGGGATACATTCGGGATGAAATTTTGCTAGAGGACCCCAAGGAAGCAGCAAAGCTAAGAACCATGTCAGCCAGGTTCTCTGTTTTGCTGGGAAACCTTTACAAGCAAGGGTTTTCAACACCTCTCCTCAAATGTGTGGAGAGTGAAGACACTAATTACATACTCAGAGAAATTCATAAGGGAATATGCGACAATCACATCGGAGCACGAATGTTGGCAAAAAAGGCATTAAGACAAGGATATTACTGGCCCACAATGCTCAAGGATGCCATGGAGTTAGTCAAGAAATGTGCAATCTGCCAAATGAACGCCAATCTCCTCCGTTGCCCACCAGAGCTCCTGACCTCGGTGGTCAGTCCTTGGCCCTTTCAGCAGTGGGGTCTGGACATACTCGGGCCCCTCCCGATCGGTATGAGACAGTGCAAATTCGTCATTGTGGGAGTGAACTACTTTACTAAATGGGCAGAGGTGGAACCTTTGGCTACGTTTATGGAGCAGAAAGTCTAGAGCTTCACATGGAAGTCCATAATCTGTAGATTTGGAATCCCCAGGGCTATAGTCTCAGACAATGAAAAGCAATTTGACAATCTTAAGTTCAGAAGATTCTGCGCTGAGCTGGGAATAAAAAACTACTTTTCAGCCCCAGCTCATCCACAGTCCAATGGACAAGCAGAGGTAACTATCAGGACGATCAAAGCTGCGTTGAAAACCAAACTTGAAGGCCTGAAAAGGAAATGAGTGGATCATATTCCAGAAGTGTTATGGGCTTATAGAACAACTGTAAGGTCAGCAAACCAGGAAACACCATTCGCTTTGGCTTATGGAACAGAGGCAGTATCCCCTGTAGAAATCGGGATCCCATCCCCAAAGGCCGAGCTTTCTAATCCGGAGCACAATGATGAGTCACTCCTACTGAACCTCGACCTCTTGGATTAAAAAAGAAACAGAGCTCTGCAGCGCATTCAGGATTACCAGAGGAAAACCGCAAGATACTACAACAGAAGAGTCAAGCACAGAAGCTTTATGGTGGGGGATTTGGTGCTTAAAAAACTTCTACTCGCAAGAAAGGACCCCTTTTATGGAAAATTAGGTTCAAATTGGGAGGGTCCCTTCATTGTCTCTAGGGTGATAAGACCTGAAAATTACGAGTTGCAGACCGAAGAGGGAAAAGTCCTACCTCATTCCTGGAATGCAGAACACCTGAAAAAGTTTTTTCAGTAAGTACTTCCTGTAATCGAATCGTTCCTAATAAAGTGGCAAATTTTTTGATTCAACCGAATATAAGACAAGTGTGATTCTCTGAAATATCTTAAAAGCCAAAGGAATAGCCCAGTAGCTCATGATAAACTCACGTTTATAAATTAAAGAAGAGCTTTATAGCTCAAGAAGAGCTCTATAGCTCAGGAAGAGCCCAGTAGCTCATAATAAACTCACGTTTATAAATAAAAGAAGAGCTCCATAGCTCAGGAAGAGCCCGGTAGCTCATGATAAACTCACGTTTATAAATAAAAGAAGAGCTTCATAGCTCAAGAAGAGCTCCATAGCTCAGGAAGAGCCCAGTAGCTCATGAGAAACTCATCGTTTATAAATAAAAAGAAGAGCTCTACAGCTCAGGAAGAGCCCAGTAGCTCGAGATAAACTCATTATAGCTCAGAGGGAGCCTAGTATCCCGTGATAAACTATCGTTTATAAGTTAAAAGAGAGCTCTACAGTTCAAAAGGAGCCCCGAAGCTCACGATAAGCTCTTCAGCTTATAAGTTAAGGAAAGAGCTCTACAGCTCAGAAGGAGCGAAGATATTCACGAAGGAACGAAGGGTACTATGCACTATTCACGATGAAATACCAAGGAAAGCTCGGCAGTTATCCACGAAATAGGCAGTTCCGAGAAAGAGCTCAGCCACTCAAAGCAGACCCTGAAAAGAAGGTAGAATATGACATGCAACATCCAACGGAAGAAAAACTTGTTCAGATTACATCAAAGAAAAAAATAACTGTCAAAAACGAAAATGCTTAGAGAAGTCGTCTGAAGCTCCCAAGACAGAACTGCTAGTTATCCCCCAAGTGTCTCTTCAATTCAGCCATTTTCTCCTTCAAATGGGCATTCTTTTCCCTCAATTCCTCCTTCTCCTTCTTTGCCTTTGAGAGTGCGTTGAGAAGCTTGGCCCCGGCGAAAGAAAGAAAAATCGCACTAAGAGAGGAATCAGGGGATGAAGGAGAGTCGCACAGCTTGCACTTTTTAGAAGACGGTCCCACCTCCTCAACCTCCTCAGATTCTGAGGAAGAAAGGTCTGGCGAGCTGCAGTCGAAGTGAAAATCAATGGAAACTGCCACTGCACTAAATAGGAAGAGGTTATCAGAAGTCATCAATTCTGAGAAGGACATGGGTGCAGATTGCTTCACTTGCTCAATCCTCATTGCCTCCGGCAAATCTAAATCAGGCGCAACTGCACAATAAAGCAAAGATCAGAACAAGAACGCTGGAAAAGGGGGAATTATCACAGAAATTGCTAAGCTCCTTACTTATGTGATCAAACTTCCTCCAAGAGCGTGGGACCCTGTTCCCTCGTCGACGGTCCTCAACAGACCTCCAAGAATCCCCAGAGGCAAAGAAAAAACGGCTTAGCCACGCTGAGGGCGAAGAAGGAATGTCAAGTACAAACTGGCGTTCAGAGAAATACCTCCAACTAAAACAACTAAAAAAGGGAACATCATCTTCTTCAAGGCAATGGAAGTATAGGAACTCAGCAGTTGTGGGAAACTGATTATTGCCCTGGAGACGCCAGAACAAAAAGAAGCTGATGAGCACAGCCCACCCTTGAGGAGATAAACAGGAGGGGGCAAACCATAATACACCAGAATACACCCAACATAGGGATGGATGGGGAAACGTAGGCCTATCTCAAAGGCACCTTCAAAAAAGTAGACCTCGTCGCAAGGAAGATAGTTGGGAGGTTCGTCTAGAGTAGAAACTCGGACAGGCAGTTCCAGCTCTCGTAAGAACCGTTTCTTGATCCCTTTCAGGTCAGAGGAGGTGAGCAAGGAAGGAGTCAGGAAACGGGATTGAAATTCCCATTCAACTCTCAAAGTGGAGCGATCTTCAAACAAAGACGAAGTAGGAGCAGCCATTAGAAATCACAAGCAAGGGTGCCGAAAGGATGAGAAAGATTCAAGAAGGCCTCCAAGATTTATAGACAAGAAAGAGGAAACTTGGAGGTTATAACCTTGGCCAATTTTAGAAGGACTAAGAACCACGCCAAGGGATAATCAGTCCTGTGGCCCCTTCCAAATCCATAAGGACAGGTACGGTTTAGGAAAGCAAGGGAGCAGGTTATTCCATCTAAAGCACGTGGAGAATCTTCAAAAAAATTAAAGCCTACAGAGACTAAATAAACAGCCTAAAACAAAAAGGAAGGCACAAGGAGCAGTACTCACACATCATCATCTTCCTCGACTTCATCTTCGGGAACGGTGGAAAAATCAAGAACATCCAACCTAGAGGGCCTGACCTGCCAGCACTAAGGAGCTCGGGCAGACTTCTAACCTTCAGACGGAACACAAAGAAAAGAAAGTCTAGTACAATAAGCTACAACTCCTATTCGAGGGGCAAACCAAGATCCATAATAAGGGGGCTCAGAGGGCATAAGCAGTTGAAAGAACCACCAGCAATGCTAGCAGAAGTGGTTTGTGCAATTACATCCTTCCCAGGTCACACACATGACAAGCTGACAAAGGGGCACGTGGTGCTTGTTAGTACGGCGCCAGGCGCAATAGCCAGCATAACCTTGTTCCCTTTTTCCAAGACCTAACTTGGAAAAATTCTACAACTTTGAGCCTTGATGAAGGCCACAGATGCAACGGCATGAACCTTTCTTTGAATACTCTCCAGACCCCAGATCCCAAATGAAGCTCACGCAAATGGGGAAAACAGGTCGGACCTCTTGAGGTCAAGGTCACTTCACACCTTTCAACATGACCCCTACAAGGAAGTCCTAAGCTAAGAGTTCCCGAAGCTCTTCAAACTTGGTGAGATTGGTTCCAAGAAACTTGTAGATCTTCTCCAAGTTTAGGGAAAGAGCTAAGCACATGCAGATATCGAAGAAATAAGCTTAGTAAAAAGGCTGTCAAGGCCACTAGAAGAAAATTACCTGGAGACCGTACGTCGGACTCACAGGCGAAAAAGATGCATCAAGGCTATGATTAATATCTTCAAGAACGTTCAAGTATGTTCAAACAACAAAGTATGTTCAGCACTCACCTGAAAGACAGACCGCACTTTGAACCAGATAAGTTTTGCTTCGAGGGGAGCTCAGCACCCCCCAAAGCAAGGGGGCAAGAGGAATATATAAATAGGTCTAAAGGAGCATAAGAAAATGCACAAGTCTAGATTCAAAAATATATATTGACATCAGCGTCATGACTTCAGCAAATAGCTCAAAGTTCGAGCAATAAAGTGTATTTCAGAAACAAAATTTATAATTGATTTCAACAAAAATTACAAAATCCTAAGCTTCTAGGGAAGGGGTGGATAGAAGATCTTGCAAACCAATAGATATTGCTTCAGTAGAAGGGACAGAGTCCGGAAGCTCAGTAGGCAAGATCCCAGAAGTTGGAGGAACTGGATTCTCAGAGACATTGGCCCCAGGAACTTCCACTCCATCTGTTTGTAAATCTCGGGCAAGGGCCTCTTGCAAGAGGTCAGCGGAGAAGGAAGCGACTTGTGGAATAGTTGGCTGAATGGGCGCCTCTTGGCTTGTATCTCCAGCAGGAAGAGCTGATGAGTCTTCCTCGACATCAGAACCAGATTCTTCTAACTCCTCTTCAGGCGGGATAGAGAAGTTGAAGTCCAGGTCTGGGAAGGTCTTGGAAGTCTTACGCTTAAAAGCAAGCCACCCAGAAGCCCATTGGGTGGTAGCATCGTCCTCCAGCTCAGCAATCATATCACCCTTCTCCTTGATCTCCTCGTCAAGGGCCTTATTCACCTCACAGATGGCTTCATGATCTTGCTTCAAGATGTCGAGAGAACAGCAGGCATCGAAGGCATCTTGATTAGCCTTGGATCAGAGCTCAAACTTATGTTTCAGCTCATCCCCTTGAATCCTTAGCTCGTCTCGAACCTTCTTCTCTCTCTCCTCAGCCTCGAACCTAGCTCTTTTGGAGCTATGAAGATCAGAGGCCAGCTTCTCCACCTCGCCCTGAAGACTTTGTGCCTGAGCCCTGAGATCCTCATTCTCAAAGGAGAGCTCGACGACTTTGATCTCGTAGGCCTTCAATGCCTTGACTGAGTCCTCAGTAGAGCGGACCCTACCCAGTAGACCCTTTACATAAAGAGCCAACTAAGGAAGGAGAATAAGCACAAAAGATCAGCATTGGGGACTAGCATAAGCCAAGAAGGAACACTTAAGCATAAAGACTTACGGTAGTAACTCCCTGAAGAGCTGAGGCAATTGTTTCTTCAAGAGGCATGGAGCAAGCCCTCTTAACATCAGATTCAGAGAGAATGGATGCCATGGCCCCGGCAGCGAGCTCAGCATTCTTAAAGAATGAGTCTCCTCGCCTCTCCATCTTAACATCCTTGCCCTTGTCGGCCCCAAACTTCGTTAGGGATGGTTCAATGACCTTGCCAGAAGGGCTGAACAAAACAGTATCAGACTGAACCCGAGAAATAAACTCCCAAGCCCTCTCAACCTCAGAAGAGATTGGAGAAGCATCACCTGGCTCATCAGGCTTAAGAGGGGCGACCTGAGGCTGCTGGGAAGAGGAAACCCCTACACCTAGTGGAATGTTTGGGGGTGGGATTTGGCTGTCGACAACCAAAGATAGGGAGGAAAAAGGCCCCCCAAGCCTTCGCTCTGGTGGTAGGGCTGCCACCTGACCTACCTTCGACCTTTTTCATACTGCCCTTTCCACCCTTCTCCAGCTTGGCAATCTTAGCTTCAAGCTTCTCAGAAGGAAGCTTCATGGCAGAAGGTCCTGGAAGATCTGAACCATGACAATTAACTAGAGTAGAGATAGAAGAAAGGGAGATGTTAAAAACCCAAGGGCCAAGAAGGTCACCTAGTACGTCGTCAGGTCTGACAACGGAGATTGGAGTAGGAGCTTCAACCATTACCTCAGGAAGGCTAAGCCCCCTTGCAACTAGGACCTGAAACTGGATAAGCTCAGAATATTTTCTTGGGGCACACTTAGACAGTTTCAGCTTCGCCTCCTCGTCCTCTTTGTTGAGCTCGAGTTTGGTACCTGAAAAGTAACGAAAACAGAATAAATTCAGAAACCTGAAATTCTCAAAACAAAACCCGATCAGCTCAGGCAGTGACTCATCCAAGTTCTCTGGGTAAGACCAAGCCCTAGGGATGCCAAGGGTATTCGTCCTATCAGCGCGCTCATATTCCCAGTTTGTGCCCCTAACGAAAAAGAAGTATTCTTTCTAGTGCTTATGAGAGGTGGGAACATTGAAAATAAGCTGCATGGCGTTGGCTCGTTTGGAAGCATATAAGAAGCCCTCCGACGAGGTCAGCTTGACGTTGAAAAAATTCAAGAATAAGGGGAGAGAAGGGATCCCAAGCTTTAAATCCTTGAAGAGGACCAAAAGGCCCACTAAGACGCCCAAAAAATTAGGGGAAAGCTGAGAGGGACATACATTAAAGTACTAAAGAACAACTTTCAGAAAAGGATGCAGAGGAAAACGAAGATCATTTTCAAAGGCAGCCTCAAAGAAGAAGACCTTTTTGTGGACTGCA
>CM042190.1:19056644-19068943 GCA_023539305.1 Ilex asprella | reverse complement strand
ACAAGTCTAGATTCAAAAATATATATTGACATCAGCGTCATGACTTCAGCAAATAGCTCAAAGTTCGAGCAATAAAGTGTATTTCAGAAACAAAATTTACAATTGATTTCAACAAAAATTACAAAATCCTAAGCTTCTAGGGAAGGGGTGGATAGAAGATCTTGCAAACCAATAGATATTGCTTCAGTAGAAGGGACAGAGTCCGGAAGCTCAGTAGGCAAGATCCCAGAAGTTGGAGGAACTGGATTCTCAGAGACATTGGCCCCAGGAACTTCCACTCCATCTGTTTGTAAATCTCGGGCAAGGGCCTCTTGCAAGAGGTCAGCGGAGAAGGAAGCGACTTGTGGAATAGTTGGCTGAATGGGCGCCTCTTGGCTTGTATCTCCAGCAGGAAGAGCTGATGAGTCTTCCTCGACATCAGAACCAGATTCTTCTAACTCATCTTCAGGCGGGATAGAGAAGTTGAAGTCCAGGTCTGGGAAGGTCTTGGAAGTCTTACGCTTAAAAGCAAGCCACCCAGAAGCCCATTGAGTGGTAGCATCGTCCTCCAGCTCAGCAATCATATCACCCTTCTCCTTGATCTCCTCGTCAAGGGCCTTATTCACCTCACAGATGGCTTTATGATCTTGCTTCAAGATGTCGAGAGAATAGCAGGCATCAAAGGCATCTTGATTAGCCTTGGATCAGAGCTCAAACTTATGTTTCAGCTCATCCCCTTGAATCCTTAGCTCGTCTCGAACCTTCTTCTCTCTCTCCTCAGCCTCGAACCTAGCTCTTTTGGAGCTATGAAGATTAGAGGTCAGCTTCTCCACCTCGCCCTGAAGACTTTGTGCCTGAGCCCTGAGATCCTCATTCTCAAAGGAGAGCTCGACGACTTTGATCTCGTAGGCCTTCAATGCCTTGACTGAGTCCTCAGTAGAGCGGACCCTACCCAGTAGACCCTTTACATAAAGAGCCAACTAAGGAAGGAGAATAAGCACAAAAGATCAGCATTGGGGACTAGCATAAGCCAAGAAGGAACACTTAAGCATAAAGACTTACGGTAGTAACTCCCTGAAGAGCTGAGGCAATTGTTTCTTCAAGAGGCATGGAGCAAGCCCTCTTAACATCAGATTCAGAGAGAATGGATGCCATGGCCCCGGCAGCGAGCTCAGCATTCTTAAAGAATGAGTCTCCTCGCCTCTCCATCTTAACATCCTTGCCCTTGTCGGCCCCAAACTTCGTTAGGGATGGTTCAATGACCTTGCCAGAAGGGCTGAACAAAACAGTATCAGACTGAACCCGAGAAATAAACTCCCAAGCCCTCTCAACCTCAGAAGAGATTGGAGAAGCATCACCTGGCTCATCAGGCTTAAGAGGGGCGACCTGAGGCTGCTGGGAAGAGGAAACCCCTACACCTAGTGGAATGTTTGGGGGTGGGATTTGGCTGTCGACAACCAAAGATAGGGAGGAAAAAGGCCCCCCAAGCCTTCGCTCTGGTGGTAGGGCTACCACCTGACCTACCTTCGACCTTTTTCATACTGCCCTTTCCACCCTTCTCCAGCTTGGCAATCTTAGCTTCAAGCTTCTCAGAAGGAAGCTTCATGGCAGAAGGTCCTGGAAGATCTGAACCATGACAATTAACTAGAGTAGAGATAGAAGAAAGGGAGATGTTAAAAACCCAAGGGGCAAGAAGGTCACCTAGTACGTCGTCAGGTCTGACAACGGAGATTGGAGTAGGAGCTTCAACCATTACCTCAGGAAGGCTAAGCCCCCTTGCAACTAGGACCTGAAACTGGATAAGCTCAGAATATTTTCTTGGGGCACACTTAGACAGTTTCAGCTTCGCCTCCTCGTCCTCTTTGTTGAGCTCGAGTTTGGTACCTGAAAAGTAACGAAAACAGAATAAATTCAGAAACCTGAAATTCTCAAAACAAAACCCGATCAGCTCAGGCAGTGACTCACCAAAGTTCTCTGGGTAAGACCAAGCCCTAGGGATGCCAAGGGTATTCGTCCTATCAGCGCGCTCATATTCCCAGTTTGTGCCCCTAACGAAAAAGAAGTATTCTTTCTAGTGCTTATGAGAGGTGGGAACATTGAAAATAAGCTGCATGGCGTTGGCTCGTTTGGAAGCATATAAGAAGCCCTCCGACGAGGTCAGCTTGACGTTGAAAAAATTCAAGAATAAGGGGAGAGAAGGGATCCCAAGCTTTAAATCCTTGAAGAGGACCAAAAGGCCCACTAAGACGCCCAAAAAATTAGGGGAAAGCTGAGAGGGACATACATTAAAGTACTAAAGAACAACTTTCAGAAAAGGATGCAGAGGAAAACGAAGATCATTTTCAAAGGCAGCCTCAAAGAAGAAGACCTTTTTGTGGACTGCAGCAACGTAAGGAGTAGAACTATCAGGGCGCGAAGGCTGGACACCAGGAGGAAAACTGTAGCGGGTACTAAAAATCCTAAGGAGTGAGGGGTCAACCTTACTGGGTCCTATGAGCTCGGCTTGCTTAAGAGCTGCTCCTAGATACGATGAGCCGTCAGAAAGCCCAGCCGCACTGACTTTCCCTTTGCCTTTGCTAGGCTTGGGGGGCATAGAGACAGATGATGAGGGGAGCTCCCCCACTTCGACCTCAGGGTTAAGGGCATCAACACCGGGGAAGTTGTCAATCTCCTCACCCACTTCCCCTAATTCGACATCCTCCTCGGCAGACCTGCCAACTAGAGGAGGGGTAGAGGATTGAGTAGCTCTGGAAGAGGTAGACATGAGAGGAAAAAAAAAAGGAAGATTGTAGAGGCGATAGGGAAGGGGAAGACTGGTCAGATACTCCCTGATAACTGCAGGATTGACACAATAACTACCAACACTGAGGATTCGTACAATGGAACCCCAGTCCACGAAATGGGGAAGGGGAGATAAACAGAGATCACAATTTCAGAAGTAAAAGAACCGATAAGCCCAGAAACGCAACAACCACCTCAAATTCGAGGGATCCAGAACGAGAAAAGACGAAAAGGGGGCGAGAAGGCGTACCTAGCTAGGAGGAAGCAACGAACAAGAACCCAGGGCCAAATCGGAGGAAGAAAGCACTGCGAACTCTTGAATCAAGCACAAAAGGTTCAGCTTCGCAAGGAATCAGAGATTACGCAGTCACAAAAGGATATGAAATTGCGAAGAGGAGAAGGAATCAAAGGACAAAGGAAGAAGATGAACAGTAGGAAGACAGTTTTGTTAGCTGTTTGAGCATTTAAAGTTTGGGAGATATGAACTGAAACGTGCGCGGGAATCGAGGGACTCATGATTACCCGGAACCGTTAAGATATGTCATGCATGTGCAAGTCAAGATCTTCCACGTGCGAGTTTAGCTCGATCCGAAACAGCTCAGCCCTTGCCCACGCACGCCTGAGCCAAGGGCTGGGGGACAACTGATGATACCAAATAAAAATATAAGAAACAAATAAATATAATAATAATTCCGAGGATGAGCTTGGATCCGTTGAACAGGTTGGGAGGTCAGACCGAGAGGATAAAGAGCTCGAGGGACCAGAGCTCAGCCTCATTCCAACAATAAACCGACTGGGATGATACAGAGACAGCTAGATAGATAACAAGCATCCCCAAAATAAACGGAATGAGAACGGGTGGCTGGAGTCAAGGCATAAATCTCTCAATCAACCAAGATCTTCTCTCGAAAATCAAGGGAGACCCTATAGATGCAAGGCAAGGATTCCGGTGAGAATCCCTTAAAACTAGGAATCAGTCTATATATGTAACACAATGCCCCCATTGAAGGGGGACCGGAAAAAAAAAACACTATTTTGTAATTCAACCCGAGAGATCAATAAAAAAGAAGGGAGCAAGAGCCTCCATTAGAGAATGGACTAGCCATGCTCTAAAGCTGGTGAACCACTGTACTTCTGTTGTATCAATTTTTGACCTCATCTCTTCCTTAAGTACAGTACACTCGAGCCTAGCAGCTCAGCCCTAAGCAAGTTCATCTCGTTCACATCTTCTGTTCATACACATGGTTTTGCCATCATCATACATACACACATATATATATATACCAAATAAAACAAAGTGCGAAATTATATGACATATGAAGAGAATCACAAGCTGAAGATATAAATGGAAAATTATATTTTCTTTTGTGAAGAAAATGTTTAATAAAACGTACAAATTACAATACATAAAATTAAAGATAATTACTTGCAACACTAGAACTAAAGGTCTAGTGGAGAAGAGAGAGTAGGAGGAAGCTTTTCTTTTGCATCATGAAGAAGGCTTACAATTTTGAGAGAGGTAGGGTGAAGTGTTTACTGGTATGTAATGTTAGTCCGAAAACGACTTGCCCTTGGAATGGAGAAGTGAAATCCTCATATAGAGGTAAGGATTGCTGGGGGAATCTTAGTGATGATTTCCCTTTTGCTTTAACTCTGGGTAAAGTGCTTTCACCTTCTGCTTTTGGTGGAAAAGGTGAGGTAAACAACTTTTACTCTAAGTGAAGACCTGATGGTGGGACTAGCTTGTCCTTTATTTGTCTGAAGAATCTACTTTCGGTGGAAAAGCAGATTTGAAACGGATTTGTCGGCTGCTTTTAGGGAAAGGGCCAAGACTTGGAGTGATGCCTTATTGTTACATGTGATAGACAACTTTTCTTTCTTGAGTGAGAAAGTAGTGATTGAAGCTATCATAAGTAAAAATGAGGATCATGGGGAAGAAAGATCAGGGGTGAGGTCATCATAACCTTCATTGGGATCTTGGGCATTTTGGAGGGTGTCCAAGAGGTTTACTGAACCTTGTGAGGATGATGACGAATCACTGTCGCTGGAGGAGCCTTCAAGAAGTTTTAGCAATAGTGCTGCTTTCTTCTTCTTTGATGACTTCTTTTTGGACTTGGAAGAAGAATCCTTAGATGAGGATTTCTTTTCTTTATGCTTGGCAGCTGGTGGCTGTGCAGAACTCTCTGGCTTTTCTAAAGCTGCTATAGGTGGTGCAACCAACTTAGCTGGGGTTGCTGGAGCAGATTGTGGCAAAGCTTGTGGGACCACTACTAGGGTCGGTATTCTGACAGGGAAGTCTTTTTTGACCATATCAATGACTTCCTGGTGCTGGAACCTGGGCCACCATTTGGCATAGAATTACTTGACTAGGTTAAACCCTGTAACACCCCATTGCCACTTGAGGATCCAAGGGACTCTGCACCTGCAAACAAATGTTAGTATAAAAGAAAACTGACTCTCGTGTTTACTAGGTTGGTAAATAGATGAGAAGATGTTAATTTGATCTTGGAGATCAACATGAAAGATTCCAGGAATGGGGTCGTGCATATACCACCACTGTGTGAACCAGGCAGGAATCTGGCTGCTGAAATCTTTATCGAATTTTAAGAACCAGGAATGAGAGTAATCCTTATTCTGGTGGAGTAAGACCTTAAACCATGCCTCTTGGTAGTCATAGTAATTAAAAGGTCTGGAATGGAAGGGGAGCTCTCGAAGTGCAGAAGGGTGAGGGCCCCATTCAGAAACAGAAAAAATCTTTAAAATATGCAAAGTATGATAGATCACCTTTGCTGGGTTGAACTTATCATAAATTGGCTTTGTTACAAAAGATTTAGTAAAGTACAAGATATCTTGATAGTAAGTGTGGGTTTCTCAAGATCAGATGGGATAAAAGTCCATCCTGTAGGTAAATAGGAATGGGCCAACTCTTGTGGGTTGGTGATATGGGTAAAAGGAGGTTTAATAGCACATATATTTTGTGTATATGACTTGAGGTAATCATCTTTTGGGCCTTGATGGGCTTCCTGTATGTGGTGAGGAGTATATGGGTTAATCATTTGCCTAGTGGGCGGTCTTTGGGCCATTTGGGTAAAAGTGGCTGGGAGAACTTGGGTATTTGGCAAGGCTACTGGCCTGGTGACTAAGGCTGATTGGGTTACTGGCCTGGTTGGGTTAGAATTACCCAAAACTTGTTATCTATTGGATACTTGGATTTGAGGTGCATTTTTCAGTTAGGCTGACAGGTGGCTGGGGTAAGGAGCTGATAATGCTAGTGGCATAGCAGCTTCTTGTCTTGCCTTGTCTGAGGCAAAAATATCACTCATTTTTTGTTTATCCTTCTTCCCCCCTAGTTTTTAGAGGAGGTTCTGGATGAACTATTTTTCCTGTCCGCCATTAGGTTCCTACAGGAATTCACGAGTTAGAAAATCAGGAATGCAGTTATTACTGCCTTTAATATATTCAATTTCAAAATCGAAAATACTTAAAATAGATTGCTATCTGGCAAAAATTTGCTTACTAGCAATGTTTTGTACATCTTTTTCTAAAACATGTTTTGCTGATTTGCAATCAACACGGATTAGAAATTTCTGATTTAATATATCATCTTGGAATTTTGAGACACACAGGACAATAGATAAAATTTCTTTTTTAATTGTACTATAATTTGCTTGTGCTTTGTTCCAAATTTTAGAATGGAATCGAACAATTTGTTTAGGAGAATTAGGAGATTCTCTCTGAAGGAGGATACCACCATAATCAATGTCTGAGGCATCTGTTTGGATGATTTTGAAGGAATCAACCGAAGGAATACCAAGGCAAGGCAAAGTTTTGATGAACTGCTTGACTTTTTGAACAATAGATGTATGAACAGAAGTCCAAGGGGAAGGATTTCCTTTGAGTCTGTCATAAAGAGGTTTGACGATTTTCCTAAGTTCCTGATAAAAGTCAGAAACATAGTTTAGGGAACCTAAGAACCTTTGGAGTTGGGTTTTGTCCAGAATCTCATCAGGGAACTTGTCTGCAAATTGTATAGATCTGCTGATGGGAACAATGGTAGACTGATGGATATTATATCCTAAAAATCTTACTGAGGTTTGGAACAACTTAATCTTTGGTGCAGAAATGACTAAACCATTTTGTTTGATAATTTCAATAAAAGCATTAAGGTGCTTCCAATGTTCTTCTATTGACCTGGAAAAGATGAGAATGTCATCTATGTAGACATTAGAAAAATGACTAATGCAATTAAAAAATTCATTCATTATGTTTTGGAATTCACTTGGTGCATTTTTTAAACCAAATGTCATAACATTCCATTCAAAATGACCAAAAGGGTTAGTAAATGCAGTTTTATGCCTATCTTCTGGATGGATCTGTATCTGCCAATAACCACTTTTGAGATCAAATTTTGAAAATACAACAGACTTACTGAGTCTTTTGATTAAATCCTGTTTATTTGGAATTGGATATCTGATCCATTCTAAAACAACATTTAAAGGTTTATAGTTAATTACCAGCCTTGGAACTCCTCTTTCTAATTCTGCATTTTTTATGACATAGAAAGCTGGACAGGACCAAGGTGATTTACTTTTCCTGATGATACCATTTTCAAGTAATCCTGCAATCTTTTTTTTGCAGATTTCCATTACTTCATGGTTCATCTGGATTGGCCTGGATTTAGTGGGGATATTTGCCTCATTAAATCCTTTGATGTACGGAAGTCTTACCAAGTACTCCTTCCTATACCAGAATGCTGTGGGAAGGGTAGAACATACTTCTGCTTCCATTTTTTCTTTAAACCTTTCAATCTTTTGGATTAAAATTGGGTTAGTTAATTGTTCATTAATCCTAAGGTGATTAATTTCTTCTTTGAGGAAGTTCAATTGATTAGTTTTTCTGTTAATTAGGTTAACAGATTGTGTGATCGAATAATCTTTTATTTGCTTTAATTGTCTTTCTTCAGGTTTGGATATGAATTTAAAAAATACAGTTTGTCCAAAAGGTTTGGTTGTTATACCATTTATGTCTATTGTAAAAGGATACAAAAGATATATAAATGTTAAACCAAGAATGATAGGGTCAGTCATATTACTAACAAGAAGAAATGATGTTTTGAAACATACACCATCTTGACAGATATTCCCTTTTGGAAGTTTGTATTTTACTTTCATTTCACTACCATTAGCTGAACTAAGTCTTTCCAAAGTTTTCTCATAAAACTTTGTGGGGATTAGTCCTTCATGGATGCAGTTGACATCGGCACCTGTGTCAATGAGTGCGATGGTTTCTAATTCAAAATTATTAATTGTAATTTTAACATTGGTATGCCATTTTTGGGCACTTATTTTGTTAAACAAATTAATGCTATATTCCTCATTAGTTTGTGAGCATCTACTGTGAGGTGGCAGGTTCGTTAAACTAGAATTTTCCACTAGAGAGGTGGAGGTTACGGGTATCCCCTGAGAACATGCTCTGTTGTGAAATGGGTTTTCAGGTTCAGATTGGTCGTCAGGATCTTCAAGATCTTCTGGATCTGAATCCTTGGCCAATTCCTTTTGGGCTTGTAAAAGACTTAAGGCCTCTGCAAATTTCTTGTCTTGGGCTTTTAAATCTTTTATTTCAATTTTTAATTTATTAACTTCACATTGGAGATCTTGTAAGGTTACTTCCTTCTTTTTCTCCTTACTAAATCGTTCCATTGTTTTGTTAAGACTAACCAATTGTTTTTTAGGAACAAGTTGTTTTGTGTCTTTTTTAACAAATAAATTCCTAAGTTGCTTTACATATTTATCCTTAAGATTTGGGTCCTCTATTTTAGAGATTAGATCAATTAGGATATGTTCTTTAGTGTTCCTAGTGATTACCCTGACCTTTTTGGGACAACTACAACCTATTTTAATATTGGGTTCACTAGAGTGGTCAGACGCAGACTGATAATCTGAAGAATCATCAGGGCTGTTTGAGCTGTCTGAATCTTCTTCTGAAGAGTTAGGGTTGTGGATCCTAAAGATTTTAAAAATTTCTTCTTCTTCTTCAAGAGCTAATCCTAATCTCTTGACCTGTTTTTTAACTGGACAGTCAGGACTAATGTGGCCTATCTTTTCGCAGTTAAAACATTTGATATCATCCTGTGCTTTCCCTTTTCCCTTTGCTGATGATTTTCTCTTATAAGTTTTTTCCTTATAAGACTTTCTATGTTTCCTAAAGGGTCGGCTAGACGACTCAGGTTGTTTTTGAAATGGTTTCTTACCATGTCTGTGGTAAGATTTATTCCTAGAATAAGACTTATGTGATTTGTGTTTTCTGGTCTGGGATGGAGCTATGGGCTGGAGACCACATTGTTCACAAAAATCACCTAATTCATACTTAGCCTTTTTCTTTTCATTTTTAAGCTGCTTATTAATTCTCATATCAATACACCATTTCATTCCTACATTTTGGATGGTGCTAATGAGCTCTCCATAAGCCAAAGAATCATATTCAATTCTTCCAGTGTCTTTGCTAAGGGTTTCTCTAACCTTATGGGCGAAGATACTTGGTAACCCATTAACAAATTTTTCCTTCTAGAATGCTTTTTGGCAGTCTGTTCGGACCATAACTCTGGGAACGAATGCATCTTTGTACCATCTAAAATCACTTAATGTTGGGCACCTAAGGTTCGTGAGTTGGTCATGGATCCTAGCTGAAATATTAGTGGGTGTGCCAACAAAATGTTTGGTGATGGTGAAGATGAGGGTATTAAGGCCATTAGGTGTAGCTCTATTATGCCTTTCATCATAGATTGGTACCCCTTCATCATCTCTTAAAACATCATGAATAATTTCATCTTGTTGTTCTTGGGTAAGATAGTTATTCCACCAATGCTGCAATATACCTGTAAAACCTGAGACAACTAATTTGACAATTTCAGGTTCAGGGGTATCAAGGTTGGTAACATAACTATTTAATACCATAGACATATGACTCATTTTATTAAGAATTTCTTGTTCACTTAACCCATCTATGTTCCATTCATAGAGTTTGTTAGACTGAACATAAAATTGATTTAACACATTTTTTTCTTCGTATTGAAGATCAGGTGGTGTTGGTCTAGAATACCAGTTCTTTGTGGAACTAGAGGGAACCGAAATTAGCTTGTTGACTTGTGAAATAGGTTTGGAGGAATTAAGTTGTTTGATATCATGGTCAGCAAAATGTTTCCCCAAATTCCTGATTTCTGGGTCAGTATCAGAATCAGATGAGTTTTCTGAGCTATCATATCCTGAACTATCAGAGGTCTTGTTGATGACTGTGATTGACGAACCTTGTCTTTCTGTTCGTTGTAGCAGTACATCTAGTTGTTGTGCTATCTGTTTGTCTTTTAAACCCAAATTTTTCCTATCTGTGGGTAGGCTGATTAAGGGTTTTTCAAGTTTTTTAACAGATGGCCGGACTTCATCAACTTTGGTTTCAATTTTATCTAACTGTTTTCCTATGGTGATTAGACTTTGGTTAGTAAAATTTTTTTGTTCCAAAATCATTTTTAACAAATTATTTTGTTCTGGTGTAGCCTTATTAGATTCATTTCCGAGAATCTTAAAAGGAGAGGCTGTAACAGTTTTGCTCATATAATTAAAGGTGATAGTCTCTACTGGAGGGTGGCTAGAGGAAACAGTGGCATTTTCTATCTTCCAGTTGTGCTTAGTACTACCTTTACTTCTTTATGGAAGTTGCTCAGGTAGTCGGGTAAGGCAATTTCACACTCCAGTTGGTACATCAGTTTAATCCAATTCTGTTGGATTTCTTTTTGTTTTTTACTACTTAAGGCCTCAAATCCTAATCTTTGAGATTCATTTGCCCTAGATTTGAATTATTTTTTTAATTTGTAAATGTCAGGCATAAAGAATTCCTTTTGCCTAGTGATGGTGCATAGGTGATGACTGATTGGTGCTTCACCTAAGTTTCCTTGGAAGTCAGTAGGGGTAGGAGAAGTGGATGGTGTAAATTCATCTTTCTTTGTTTCTTTGAATTCTGTATACCTAGACTGCATCGGTACACTTACGGGAGTGTAGGTAGGTCTGCTAATAGGAGAGGATGAACTAGCTATTCCTTTTAATTTGAATCTTCTTTCTAAATCCTCTACTATTTCCTTATCTCTTTTGGAGATACTGGAACATACATCAGACCTTCTTGGTTCATTAATTACTAAAGGTGGATTTGAAAATCTGCTAGATCTACTGGATCTTACATATAATACCCACATAACTACATATATAACATTGTTGAATAGTGACAGTGGGTTCGTCAACCGAATGAGGTGACCACATTAGTGAAACAACACCTGAGCGAAGCATTTAAGGCAAATGAGTAAGGCTATTGGGACCTAAAAAATTACCTAATTTGTAAGAGTATTGACTTTGAAAGAAAACCCCCTATTTTCGTTCTTGCTTTGGAGCAAAATGACGTCAATCTCGTTATCTCCTTTCCATGATCGAACCAGAATGCACATTACTACATAGAGATTGATCTATTTCTCTGTGTAAAGTTGTCCCATTAAGCAAGATAAAGAGACGCAATTGGAAAAGGATGGGTCAGGCTGTTGTAAGTTGATGGCTAGAGCTTGTTCTGGCTGGGGAGTCTTTTCCTAGTTTAGGAATGGTGGGTTTCCAAAGTTCCATATAGTTGGTGGGTTTCCAATAGCATTACTCTAAAGCAAATGAATGACAGTAAGCAAAACAAGGCAAAACCAATTGGTGAGAAGAACCCAAACATATTGAGTATGGATTGTCAAACTTCATCGAAGATTTTCACTACTGAGGTGTCACAATGCGAGAGACCTTTGTTTTCTTTCTTGAATGAACGTAAGGTGAGAGGAATTCGGTAATCAATATAGCCATTAGATAAAATTCGAATGCTCATCGTTGAGATGCAGTAGAGAGAGACGTGATTGCGTGTAACACTTGTTGAGAGCAACGGAGAAAGAGAAGGATAGAGAGCGAACATCAAGGGTTCTTAAAGAGGAAAAAGGTGAAAGAGAGAGGGAGAGGGGTAGAGTTGTAAGGACAAAAATTTCAGAGGTGTAGTTCAGAATAAGGTTAATTCAACTTTAATGTTGAGGAATTAGAATGAGATAGTTGTGGTTTATTATCAAAGTATTATTATATATATACTATTGGTAAATTGAATTTTATTGTCAAATATATGTTACATTTAATTTTTTTTATATGCAACAATATCATAATATTATGATACAAACAACAGTTTATAATTTTTTATATAAATAGATATAGATTTAGAAATTGTATACAAGTATACTACCAATAAATTAACCCAACAAAATTTATAAGTCAAATACTAGTAATAAAAGAGTATAAAATAATTTAAAAGTGATGATACCAAGAAAATATTTTAAGTATGAGCTCAGACCAAGAGGTCAACCCAGAAGGGAGGTCGGATAGGGAATCCTGAGCTCAGGGGCGCTGACCCAGAGCTCACTCCAGGCAAGATGATAGAAGAAACATGGTGTGAACAACTGGCTAATAGCAAGTGCTCCCAAAGCA
>CM042190.1:19014385-19055171 GCA_023539305.1 Ilex asprella | reverse complement strand
TTTTCTCTCTCTCTCTCTCTCTCTTTCACACACACACACGCACACACACACACACACACATAAATGACCCTTTAAACTACTCACCCAAAACCCTCTATCCTAGAAAATCCCCTTTCACTTGAAAAACCCTCACCTCCGACAATTGCGGCTACTTGGATTTGTCTTCTCCGGAAAAGAATCCCTAGATCTATCTTAGGGCATGATTTTTTGTTAGATCGGAGTAATTTTTTTGCTTGTTTTTGCCAAGATTTGTTATTGGTGGGCTTTCTTGACATTTTATTATGATTTTTTCATTTTACCTTTGTATATATTACAAATCTAGTCTATTTAGATTAGATCCAAACATATTTGAATATGGTATTTTTTACAAATCTGACTTCTGATAACTTCATTTCTTTTTTGCATTTTTCCCTCCATTCTTGTTTCGGATTTGGTTATTGCATGACTATGGTGTTGTATTGGCTATTGTTTTGGATCTGGTTTGTTGCTTGATTTTTGCTTGAATATTGGGAGTCCTATTGAGGCAAGGACAAGACTGGGGAACGGGTGGCGGGAGTGGAGATTAGGCAGGGATGGGGATTAAAAAAATTTCCGTTAACAGAGACGGACCGGGGGTGGACGAAATTTTTCAAAGCGGGTGCAAGGTGGAGATTGCGTCCCCCGCCCTCGCCCCCACCTTGGTCCATTGCCATCCCTAACAACCATTGAGACACACTTTTATTTTTATTTTTTCACTTATTATATTTCACAATAATATGAGATGGATCACAAAAAGATTGAAGTTACAAGAATAAGAATTGGTATCGATCTCAATTATTTTTAATTTTTGTCAAATTAATAATAAATTGACCTTCAATTTTAAAAAATTTACATTAAAACTTATTAATATAGCATTCAATTCCATCCAATTCATCAATTTAATACAAAATTTTAACAAATTTATAAATTCATTAATTTAAAATTTAATTTCATAAAATTAACATTCGATTTCATGTCAATTTGGTGTTAATTTGATGAATTGAATGTTTATTGGATAAAATTGAATATTAAATTATTAAATTTTAATATTTATGTTGATGAAATTGATTATTAATAGAATGAAATGGAACACCAATTTGACGTACCTGAATGTTAACGACGAAATTGAATGACTATTTGGTGTTAATTTGATGAAATTAGAGGTCAACTTCATATTGATTTGAAGAATTAAATGTTAGTTGGATGAAATTAAATATTGAATTGTGGATTCGAATGTTAATTTGATGAAATTGAAGGCCAATTTAGTGTTAATTTGATAAAATTAAATTAAAAATTAATTTAATTGAACAAAATGGGAATGTTGAATTCATGCAATTGAATTTTAATAAATAAAATTTGATGAATTTGGTGTTCATATGATGCATTTTAAATTTATAAATTTGAATTTTAATAAATAAAATTGAAGGTCAATATGGTGTTAATTTGATAAAATTGAATTTTAAATTGATATATGCGAGTGTTAATTTGATGTCATTGAATATAAGCAGAACTATGGGGGAGAGAAAAAGAAATTGATAGCCTCTTCCCCAGCAGAATACCATGGATCAATTTTGGGAGGAACATTTCGAAGAAATCTAGCATGAACTGGGAAACATGAAGGAGGTTTTGAAAAATCGAGTTCTAGTCTACATGGAAGTTTTGGTTTAGCAAACTGAATCACCCTTCACTACGGAGGTCTTGCATTTTCCCCTTTCACCTAATTTCAAAACTCCTCAAATTGATGCATTTGATGGTACCAAGGACCCCATGGACCACCTTAATTGGTAAAAAAATCAGATGAAACTTCATAGATACCATGACCTTATTCGCTGTTGATCTTTTACTATCACTCTAAAGGGTTAAACTCTTGATTGGTTCAATAGACTAGCACCAACCTTGATCTCTTCTTTCAGAGAACATTTTTGGTGTATTTAATCTCTTAATTCATTGTTGTGAGGACGTACATGAAGTCTACCTATCACCTATAGACCATTAAGTAAGAGTCGGGTGGTCCCCAAGGAGTTATGTGAAGAGGTTCAATCAAGAATCTCTTAGAATGGATGGGATAGATGAGAAGGTTTCCTTGACCGCCTTCACGATTGGTCTAGGTCTCCAATCTAAGGTTCTCCTTCCTCAATCTCCAAAAAGCCTCATGCATCTATAGGTGAAGAATTAGAGAAGGTTGAAAAGTACATCGAATGATAGGAGGCTCTCCTCTTAAAGGGTGGCTCATCATCCACCCTCGAGCGGTATTCAAATAAAAAGATAATGGTGTCCATCCTAAAAGGAGCCATGGATGGATTCGTGAAAGGATCGATCCACTCCACTCAACAGCTCGGTAGGTCAGGTGTTAGATCAGATTCAAAAAGAGAGGTACATCAAGTGGCCTTCCAAGATGAAGTTAGACCCCCACAAGAGATAACATACCAAGTATTGTAACTTCCATCGATATCATGGCCATAACACTGACCAGTGCATCTAGCTCAAGAAGGAAATTGAGTTTCTAATACAAAAGGGGCCAGTTAAGCATTTCATTGCTCAAGATGGTGAGGAACGAGCTGAATGAGTACCAAAATAGACCCAACAACAACATCACTAATCTCTAGGAAAAATCAGAGTAATATCAGGAGATTTCATAAGTGGTGAAGAATCTAGTTCGGCCAGAAAGGCCTATGTAAAGCAGGTCAGGTAAGAAGACTTCCTTGAAGTGCAAACTGTATAGAAGGCTCCACGCATCGGCCTCAAAATTACCATCTCAAACTCTGATTTCAAGGGGTGCCAACTCCCCCATGATGACCCTTTAGTCGTAAAGGCAATCATTTCAAATAAAACTATGCATCATGTGCTCGTGGACAATGGAAGCTTGTCATACATCATTTTCTCAAGAGCCTTGGAGAAGCTAGGTATTGGCAAGGAGAAGCTCAAGCTAATCAAAACATACTTGCACGGATTTTCTGAAGAGAAAGTCTCCCCCTTGGGCTCAATCCAACTCATACTCACCCTGGGAGACCCTTCATGTCAAACTACTAGCATACTAAAATTACTCATTATGGACGCACTTTCGACTTACAATGTGATCTTGGTGAGGTCGTCCCTAAATTCACTCAAGTTCATTCCCTCTGCCTACCACCTCGTGATGAAATTCTCCACGGAGAATGGGGTAGGGGTCATGAGAGGAGACCAGTGAATGGCCATGGAGAATGGCGTAGGTAGAAAGAGGTCGATGCTATTCAGATAGATGACTGGACATGAGGGTCGAGATGGATACAAGACCAACACCCTTAGAAGAACTAGAACTCGTACATATAGACAAAAATCTAGAAATTTAGTCTTCGTTGTTTCCAAGTTGTTGGATGACGTCAAACAGAAGTTTAGGGCATTCTTGATTAAGAGTTCGGACGTATTCGCCTGCAAGCAGAAGGATATGCAGGGGATCAAACCCAAGGTGATAGTCTATAAGGTAAGTGTGGACCCAATCTGTAAACCTATCAAGTAGAAGAGAAGGAGCTATGTCTCAGAAAGGCAAAAGGAAATTGATGAGTAGGTATCCAAGCTTATGCAAGCCAAGGCTATAAGAGAGGTAGACTACCCGATGTGGTTAGCCAACATGGTCCTCGTGAAAAAACCCAATGGAAAGTGGCGTTTGTGTAGTGACTTCACTGACCTCAACTGAGTATGTCCAAAGGATAGCTTTCCTTTGCCTTGGATTGACCTTATAGTCAATTCAACAGTAGGTCATGAGCTCTTAAGTTTCATGGACGTCTGCTCATTATATCAGGATGGCCCCCAAGGACTAGGAGAAGACATCATTCATGACCAAGCAGGGGATCTTTTGCTACCAGGTCATGCCATTTGTGCTCAAGAATGTTGGAGCCACTTATCAGCGACTAGTAAACATAATGTTCATGGAAAAGCTTAAGTTGACAATGGAGGTATACATCAATGTCATGTAGGTGAAATATTTGAAGGTAAAAATCCATATCCAACATCTCGAGTAGTCATTCCACATCCTTAGAAACTAAGGGATGAAGCTCAACCCTACAAATGCGCCTCTGGGGTCTCAGCTAGAAAGGTCTTGGGATTTATTATCCACAAAAGAGGAATCAAGGCAAATTCAGAAAAGATAAAAGTGGTGTTCGACATGAAATCACCCACCAAAATCAAAGAGGTACAACGCCTTAGAGGAAGGATAACAACTCTGAATTGTTTTGTTTTACGATTTATAGTGACAAATGACCCTTCTTCAAGGTCCTTAAGGCAACTTTTCAATGGAATGACCAGTGCCAAGAGGCTTTCCAGGGCTTAAAAACTTACCTAAGATCTCTAGTGCTAGTTAGTCCAAAAGAAAGGGGAATCCATACCCTATACCTGGTTGTTTATGAATTTTTAATCAGCACAACCTTGGTAAGGAAAAAATAGAAGAGGCAACAACCTGTGTATTTTTGCAGTCAAGCTTTCAGAGGAGTAGAAGAAAGGTACCCCAAAATAGAGAAGCTAATTCTAGCATTGGTGGCAACGACGAGAAGATTAATACCTCACTTCCAAGCTTATTCCATCGGAATTCATACTAACCGGCCTATGAAGTAGGTCTTGCATAAACCCGAATAATCAAAAAGGCTAGTCAAGTGGGTCATCGAGCTAGGTGAGTTCAACACAAGTTTAAGTGCAGGATGCCCATCAGTGGGCAAGTCCCAACTGACTTCATAGCCGAGTTCAGCTTAACCCCCGAGCTAGAAAGTTATCCTAGAGAAGTCGAGTTTCATACCCAACCTCCCCATATGGAAGCTCTATATGGATGGAGCCTCCAACATACAAGGAAATGAGGCTTGCCTCATCTTGACCTCTCTAACGGGCATTAACCTAGAATACACTCTCAAGTTCGACTTCAAAGCCTTGAATAATGAAGTTGAGTATGAAGTTTTGATAGTAGGACTGAGGCTGACACTCTATGGAAGCACATCAACTTCTGACTCGTATCGATTTTTAGCTTGTGGTCAGACAGATTGAGTCAGACTAAGAAGATAGGGAAGATAGGATGCCTTCATATCTAAAAGTGGTGCAAGATCTATTGAGGAAGTCCATCCACACTGAATTTGTTCAAGTACCCCAAGTTGAGAACGCTCGAGTTGATGCCTTAGCCAACCTAGCCTCTCCAGAATAGGGAAATCTTGATAGGGTCATTCCTGTAGAGCACCTAAACAAACCAAGTATCCCCCTCAACCAGGATAGGGAACTATGCTACTAGTAGAAGTCAAGTCGAGCTGAATGGACCCATTCATTAACTATTTATGGTAGGAATTCTTCCCTAAGATCCTAAAGAAGCAGCTAAGTTGCAAAACAGGTCGTCAAGGTTCACATTGATCCAAGGAAAGCTCTACAAGAGAAGATTCCCTACAATGCTCTTGAAGTGTATAGCAATGGAAGAATCCAATTATGTGCTAAAAGAGATCCATGAAGGTATATGTAAAAATCATATCGGCTCTCGTACTCTAGCATACAAATCATTGAGGTAGGGCTACTTTTGGTGAACTATGATGAAAGACTCTAAGTAAATGGTCAAGAAGTGCAAGACCAGCCAATTGCATTCAAACATCTCTTAGTATCCACTAGAGTAGCTTACGCCAATATTGAGCACATGGCCTTTTCAATAGTGGGGGATTGACATCGTGGGTCCTCTTCCCATTGGAGTGGGATAGTGCAAGTTTGTTGTGATAGCAATTGATTACTTCAAAAAATAGGCTGAGATCGAGCCTCTAACAACTGTTATCGAGTAAAAAATCAGAAACTTCATTTGGAAATCAATTGTGTGTAGGTTTGGAATCCCAAGAGCCATTGTGTCTGATAACGACAAACAATTTGACAAATTGACCTTCACGAACTTTTATTTGGAGCTTGGCATAAAAAATTACTTCTCAGCTCCAACTCACCCCAGTCTAATGATCAAGCATAGGTCACCATAATAACGATTTTCATAGCTTTAAACACAAAGTTGGAGGCATCAAATGACCAGTGGGTAGACCAACTCCCAAGCATTTTTTGGGCGTATAGGATGATAGCTCAAAAGGCTACAAATGAAACTCCTTTCAGCCTAGCCTTTGGGACAAAGGTCGTTACGCTAGTGGAGATTAGGCCTGTCTCTTCTAGAGCTGAAATCAACTATCCCGACCAGAATGACCGATTTTTGCTCGTGAACCTCGACATCCTTGATTAGAAAAAAAATGAGGTGTGTTGAGGATCTCCTCTTACCAAAAAAGAACAGCACAGTATTACAATCGAAGAGTCAGATGCAAGAGCTTCAAGGTTGGGAACCTCGTCTTAAAGAAGATGTTACCTAAAAGGAAAGATCCAAGGCATGGAAAGCTAGGCCCTATTTGGGAAGGGCCCTACTTAGTAAAAAGGGTAGTTAGGCCTAGCAACTACAAGTTGCAAAATGAAGAAGGAAAAGACTTGGCACATTCATGGAACATGGATCACTTAAAGAAATTTTACCAATGACAAGTTGGATGCCATTAATTTTAAATTTTGTGAACACATCTTCTCAGAGGATAGTTGTTAATATTTGAGATTAATGAGTATGCAAAAAATTTCTAAGTGTTGAATACAGACGAAGCTCCCATGTTTATCTACTAAGGACAAACTTTTTAGCTCATACTTGAGATATGTTTTTTAGCTTATAGAGCTCTTTAGCTCATACTTGACATAAGATTTTCATTTCTCTTTAAAGATGAGTTCTTCAACTCACACTTGAGATAAGCTTTTCAACTTGCTCTACAGATGAGTTCTTCAAATTAAGTGTTGACCTTATACCAGTAGGGTCAAGGTCTGGAAAATAAAAAAAGGGTAAGATAAAAAAAGTACGAGGAAAAACAGGAATCAAAATGTGAAATAAACTAAGTGTAGGGCCTATACCAATATGGTCTTTTAGACTGCAGGGGGAAAGTCCTCGTCCTTATAAGGGGTAGATCTGGAAGGAGCTAGAGGCTTTTCAAACACTAGAAGGTAGAGACCGTACCTCGGTAGATTCTTAGAAGTAACTCGCTCCTTGAAACTCCTTGTCCTACACTTCTCCATCCGTGCTACCCTGAACTCTTTAGAAGGAGTTAGCTCAAGTCAATATTCTACCAATTCAAGAAAACAATTATTAGAGCAAGAAGATCATGCCAAAAGGAAAATCTTGCTACTCACTCAAAATGTTGGGCTCCCCTCAAAGCTGAGGAACATGAAGGATGTCAGAGGCATTGTTTGGAGCCATTTACCAAGCGTTACCAGAAATGTAGAAGAAATTCTCCTTCCATGTCTTATGAGAAAAGGGAGCACCTAAGACTAAGGCATTAACCTTAACATGTTTGGAGATGTAGAAGAAGTCATTTGCTAGGGAGCACTTGACGTTGAAGAAGTGGAATAACTTGGCCATGGAAGGAGCTCGCCCCAGGTCATTATCCCTCCAAAAGACTAAGAGACCAACCAATATTCCCCAAAAATTTGGAGACATCCTCGAGGGACAAAAGTTGAAGTATCAAAAGAAACTTTTGAGGAAGGGATGCGTAGGAAACCTAAGACCTGACTCAAAGGAGAAAAGAAAGAAACAGGTCTTCTCAGTCAAATAGACGTTGTAGCAGTCTACATTCAAAGGAGTATGTGCTACAACACTTGCAGGTAATTGGTAATGTTTAACCAAAGATTAGAGCCTATGCTCAATAACACGGCTCGGGGGCAAAGGAACGGATGACCCTTGCAAGTCTCCAAACCTACTTGAGGTACTAACCTCATCATAAGGAGAAGCTTGGAAATATTTGGAGCCTAAAGGAGAAGCACTGGAGGATTTTGAGACCTTTTTCTTAAGGGATATTTGCCTCTTATCCTCGCCAGAAGTTCTCTCCTCAGGCACGTTCTCAAAGAGGAGAGCAAGAGTCCTCTATTGAGACGAACTCTCCACTTGAGGGACCATGGGCATATGATTCTCATCCTCTTCCAAGTTTGTCCCTTTTCTCTGGGGAGAGGACTCGACCTCAGGGTTCTCATTCCCATACCCAAACATATGGGAGATGGAAAACCTAGTAGCTTTAGGAGAAGTTCCAAACATTACTAAGGTCGGGTGTATGAAATAACCTAACTCAAAAGGAATTTGGGTGACACTTAAGGAACTATCCTCACTCGAACAAGGATCTATGCACCAATGACACAGTAGAAAGACCCTAGCTATGGCCCAAGGGTCGAAGAAGTGGGGAAGAGTTGCTAGAGATCTACCTAGACCCCTAAAATAGTAGAATCGGAGTACTAAGAAGTGGAGACCTTGAGACCACCATTGAGGATCAAAATGATTCAGGCTTGATATATAAAAACTAAACCTTCTGATTCTTCAAAAACTTCCCACCGATTCTTCTCGAAAACTACAAGAGGATTTGGGGAAAAGTGCGATGAGTTTGAAAGTCTAAAAGGATTTTGTAAAGGAAGCGATCGAATTTTTGAAGGATTTTTACAGGGGGAGAATTGGCGATTTTATTTCATTGTGTGCATTAAATGCACCTGCATATCATTCCACATGATGCTATGTGATTGGAACGGTCTAAAAAATGAGGCACATCTTGCGCCCCACGCTTGCATGAAGCTATAATCCCAGGGAAACCTTCATGTCATGTCCTTTCAATTGACCACAATATCCAGAGCTTGTTTCAGTAAAAAAAACAATGCCTTAGAGACACAAGATCTCAGTCTCGAGCTACACCCAGGGTAGACAGGTCGAGCTTAACACTGGGGGGTAACTGACCTAAAAATGCTATCAGTTATAAGTAGAAAGATATTTATGTAGCTGACTTGTGGGAAAAACCAATGACCAAGGTCTGTTTTTTGATCTCCTGTTATGTATCTAGCCAATGGTAAAAGAGTCAAGCTCATCCATTAGTAACCCCAAATATAGGAATCGAAGTCATCCAATGTTGACATCATATACAGGTATCCAAGTTGTCTATGTTATATCATCAGGAGAATTAGTTTCTCCAGCATTGGTCAAGACGGTAGAACAAGTTTTTTCATTCACGAGCTGACTAGAAGGATAAGAGGTCAGAATGACCTTAGAGTAAGGTTTTCCATAGGTACAAAAGATCATAGCGTATAAAGCTTGAAGACTCGTCATAATACCACCTCAACATGTTCTAGAAAACCACATCACACCTAGGGAATGTAACTTCTAACGACCCAATATTTCTTTAGCAAAATCGTAAGAAACTTGGGGGACCATATGATGATGATGTGATGACCACCCCACCTGTGGCTATAAATATAAGGGCATTCACCCATGTAAAGGCATTGAAAATTTTGTAACCTTATCTTCTTGTCTAAGCAATATAAAATTTTTCAAGTAGCAAAAGACTCCATTAAAGTGGATTAGTCAAGTTTTTTAGCTGGTGAACCACTGTAATATATGTTCTTACTCGTTTCCCAACTCTTACTCTTGTTCTACAATTACTATAGCATATCATAGAGCCACCAAGCTCAGTCGTCAGATTGATCTCTTCTTCACTGTTCACTCACACACTACTATTCCTAAGCCTTGAGCTCTTTAGTTCAAGCACACTGCTACATCTTCAAAAATGTAAATCCAAGCACAGGTTGTGCAAAGTAATATATACTCAAAAATCCGAGGTGAACCCTCAGGGAATTGTGAAAACAACAGAGTCGCAAAATTAATTCAATTAACAATAATTATGAGGACTTTTTTTGGAAAAAGTGTTTTACTTGATAAAGTTAGAGTAAATTGATTAAAACAATAGCTAAAATTCTAAAGCATCAGGGATTCCCTCTCAAATCCATTCAATAATTATTAATGACTCAATTTTCAAACTCAATCATGAATCAAATTGTTAAGCGATCCCAATCAAAAAATTTAGTAATAAAAACACGAAAACAACACTCTTTATAATCAATGGTATATCCAGAAAAATCTAAGAATTATTTACCGATTGTAAGCATTTGCCGTGCCCGGAGTCTACAACAAATCAAACTCTCTTACGAAAACAATTCATGACCTGCCCATACAATCCTCTGATTATACTATTTTATGAAACTATGTTAATTAACTTAAGCAGGGAATAACTAGTTATTTGTCTTGTAGAAAAATTCAAGAAATCGATGTATAAGACACAACGAATCAAGAATCTTTACAGAGTAAAAAATTTACTGAGAAAAAAAAGTTAAATTAACAAAGTATCACATACAATTAAACCATTAAATCAATAACAATATTGTATTTCATTGAAAGGTTCTCCCTTAGCTTTAGTCGGACTTCTTAGCCAGACATAGTAAAAATCAACAAGAATAAAAATAAATCAAAAACTACTCTCAATGTAGCATTACTGTTCTCTTATATATTTTTCCGAGAAGACTAATCAAAGTCCAACTCCACTTCAGAGTCCTAGTCGCTTAACAATACGCATCCAGACGCAAGTGATCAACTGTGATCAACTATCCAGATGCACTTGATAGTAAGTACCAATCCTTCATGACCTTCACTTGCCCATTCTGAACATCCCGTCCGGACGCAATAACAATCACCGTCCGGATGCATGTTCTAGTGTCTTCATCTTCTAGCTTCCAACTCTAGCCATTCAACATCCACCAATATTGCTCCAATTTGGATCATTTACCTGTAAAACAAGAACATTCCCTCCATTACTAACATAACACCAAATCCCAAACAAATTAGTACATTTAACACTCCATCCCATGTAAATAACTAATTTTACCCACCAAACTGAAACATTATCAGATGCTAATCACACACCTCTCACGGTTTGAGTTCATACATTATTAATATAATATCAATTTGACTATTTTCTAAGAGTCTTTTTTACTTGCCTATGTAAGTGCTACGAAGAGTGCAAAAAATTCATTTTTCCCTAAATGAAATTCAACCTTCACATTCATGATGACCTAATTATCATCCTTCATATTTTTTTTTATTACATAGGCCCATATTTCAGAGTGAAGTCTTTTACTAGGTACTTCGGCATTTTCATAATCAAAAACCATCTCAGGTTGTGAGTGAGCTGAAGCCAATCATGTAAGCAGAAGTATGAAACTAACGTATCAATTAAATTATGCTAAAAAAAATCCCACAAAAAATTTCTTAGAGAATAGAGAGGTGATAGTCATCTAGAAGAGCACATCTGGGAGTGCTGCATTGTAAATTTGGTGGGATGGGATGGAATAAAATAATTGTATCTATTTATAGGAATGAGTTTGGCGGGCAAATACTAAAACTACTCATTTTTTTTATAAAAGAAAAGTCTATTTCATTTCATTCAAACTGAAGATAGATTACAATTAGAGTCTTAAGCTCTCTTGGTGGCTTTATGGCCCAGTCATCTGGCAACAACTATGTAAGCATGGCCATTGCAACCCAATGAGTAGCTCTGTTAGATTCGTGAGGCTGGTATGCAAAATTAAGATTTAGCACAGATGCTATACTTTTGATGTCTTCAATCATTGTTGCAGTCTCCCATGGAGGTACCTCTTCCCTTGTGCACAGTTTGATAAGTGCTTCATGAATTGTTGCAATTTTTTAAAAAGGGTTGCACATAGCATGGATGCCTTTGGCCCATCCTTCCAGCAGTCTGCCTCTGTCATCCCTCAGAACAATCCCAATGAAAGCATTCTTTGCGTTGGAAAGAAAAGCTCCATCACAATTGAATTTCATATAACTATTATCTGGTGCTTGCCACTGTCTTGCTAGTGGCGCCTTTATTGTGGGTGAAGGGGTTGTTCTGCCCTGGTCCTTAAAAATAGAGAAAAGCTCATGCTATGAGGCTTGAGCTTGTAAAACTGTGTCCCTTGGATTTTGAGTCTGGTGGTTAAAGATTGTCTCATTCCTCATTTTCCAAATTGTCCATCCAACTGTAGCAATCTTTCCCAGGACCTCTGTTGCCTGGTGATGTCTGCTCAAGTGCTCCATGATTGTAGAGGTCCACTATTTAACTAAGTGAATCTATGCATTGCTTATTCGAATGCCCAAATTGATTCCAAATCACACTCTCTGGGTCCATTGACAAGTGAAAAGCAAGTGTTCCACTGTTTCAACTTTAGAGTGACAAATATTGCATATGGAAGAGGGTGAACAATGATGTTTGAACAGATTTTCTTGAGTTGCAAGGGCATTCGAGAAGGCCTTCCACCAAAAGTGCTTCACTTTAGGGGCTATTGGCATCTTCCAGATCAGATTCCACAACCTTGGATGTGTTATGGATGACGAGCACCCCGATGTTCCATTCCCTCCTAGCTTTTCCTTGCGGGCAATGACATAGCCTGACTTCACCGTGTAGATCCCTTTAGGATTGAAGTTCCATAACCGACAATCTTCCCCTTGAGATTTTGAAATGGGAATGGCCTGGATAGCTTCCCTTTCCTGTCCAAGAGGCAATGAATTAAGGACTAATTCTTTTGATTCCCCTATTCTTCAGTGTATAGCATCCTGCACACTCTTGACCTTACACAATTCTGGTTTTGGGGTGATTAGTGGGAAATTGGGGAGGGCTGGGATCCATTTATCTTCCCAAAATCTAGCTTGGTTGAACCTCTTGATCTGCCACCTTAGACCTTTTAAGAGGAGTTCTCTCCCATATAAAAGGCTACTTCACATCCATGAGGGCCTTGCTCCTTTCCTTGCCTCCATGAAGTCTGAATTTGGAAAATATATAGATTTCACGATCCGAGCCCAGTACAAATTGGGATTTTGAATGAGGCGCCAACACTGCTTGGCATGACGTGCCTGATTGAAGCAATTGAAGTCCCTGAAACCCATAGCTCCCCACGCCTTAGGAAATGTGAGGTCATTCCATTTTTTCTAGTGGATTCATCTGGTTTTTGCATTCTTTCCCCACCAAAAGCATGCTCACATAAGTGATAATTTTATTGCAAAGTTTTAAAGGGAAAGATAAGCATGACATAGCATAACTTGAAATCGCTTGAACCACCGCTTTGATGAGGACTTCCTTTCCTGCTTGTGATAAGAATAAATTCTTTCGCCCTTGGATTTTCTTGATTATTCTCTTTACGAAATAATTGAAAGTTTCCGATTTGGAGCAACCCAGAATTTCGGAATTCCAAGGTATTTGGCTGAACTGGGCAGAGCCCCAATTCCCAAGGACTGACAAAGTATGTCTCTCTAGTCCTCCGGAGTATTACTAATTAAAAGTATACCAGATTTGTTGAAATTTATGAGCTAACCCGAAGCTGCACAATAAAGAGACAAAATATTCTTTATTCTTCTTGCTTCATGATCAGTAGCTTTGAGAAACAAGAGTGCATCGTCTGCGAAGAATCGATGTGACATAATTGAGCTCCTTCTTGGAATTTTTAAAAACTGAAAGTTGTCGTTCATTCACATCCCTTCGGATAGGCCTTGATAACGCATCCACTACCAGTAGAAATAGATATGCAGAAAGTGGATCCCCTTGCCTCAAATCCCTCTGAGGCCACACTTCACCTTTTCTTTCTCCATTAATCAGTACCTCAAACCTCACCGTCTTGATGCATTGCATAATTAAATGGATCCATTGGGGCTTAAACCCCAGCTTCTTCATGATAGCTTCTACAGAATCCACTCAACGCGGTCATACCTTTCAAACTAGCCGTTTACAAACATTAGTTTTGGGAAAATGATTTTTTTATGATTTTGTTGCAAAATTACAAAATTAGGTCCATGAACAAGCTATTTGGGCAACTTTCGGGCCTAAAAATTTGGGTCGGGCATCAGGTCAGCACAGATCACCCTTAGTCACATAATCCTTCTAAATTCGTAATTCTCTCGTGCTCTACGCGTGAATTTGTGCTTTGAAAGCGGATTTTTCTTAAATTCGCACTCTCATTTTACAAAATTCATGAATTCAATTTTTTCAATTTGTAAATTCAACTAATTCGTGCTCTTACTTACTTATATGCTTACTTATTATTACTAAAAAATTTATTTGTAAAGTACTGACCCAAGCCTAAAGATAGATATCAAACTACAATAATGTTTGTAATCTATAATTTTCATTTTAGAACTTTCTAATCAACATATATTTAAAAATTAAATAGTTTGTCTTATAGTTTAACATGGAATTTAAATTTTTAAATTTTTATTTATATTAAACTTTTATAGGTAAATGTGTCTTTATGCATATAAATAATGCTCTCATGGTATTCTCACTCTCAATTTTTTTTGAATGTTGACGCTTTTGCTCACTCGCTCCCACTCTTGCTCTATGTGATCTAGGGAACACCTAGTCCCTTGGACAACTGTAATGACAGCTCTGATAATTGTTAGCATTTGAGTTCTGCGATGATTCTTAATGGTGGAGACATCTATATGCCCAATACTTTGTCGATAGTGACATATTATACACAATCAATTCCCATACTATGTTAATGCGTAGTTGGTGTAAACAAATGATGTTAATCGATTATTCTTAAGAGACAAACCAAAAAGAAAAAAGATTAATATTACGGTGTAGCTTTTTATATTTCTTCCTCAAAGACACCTCAAGAATGGCTTAAACAAGTTCCACGAGCTTGGTTTGTTTGACTCAACAATTTTCTCATTTCGCAAGCCTTCATTGCTTCCCAAACAAACATTTTCTTGTTCATCCAACGTGATCATACCTCTATCGCATACATTTTGGTCTATGTCGATGACCTTGTAATTCCCGGCAGCTCAACCTCCTCTATTAATGATCATATTTTTCAGCTTGGGCACTAGTTTGCAAATAAAGATTTATGTAGCCTCAACTTCTTTCAAGGTATTGAAGTTGTCCCTACCGCTCATGGGCTCCTTCTCTCCCAACAACAATATATTGTGGACCTTCTCAAAAAATGTCAAATGGATGCCGCTAAGTCCCTTTCAAAACCATTTTGCTTATTAAGTCAAACTTCAAAGCACTAAAGGTGAGTCGTTCCATGATGCTCAGCCTTATCAAATTGTAGTCGGAGCTTTGCAATATGTCAAAATCACCCGCCCCATGATCTCTCCTTTTCTATCAACAAAGTATGTCAATGCATGCAAGCTCCCACATATTTATTGGACTGTTGTCAAACGAATTCTCTAATTTCTCAAAGATACCATTGACCTCTCCGCTTACTCTCACGTGAATTGGGCAAGCCGTTTGGATGATCAAAAGTCTAAATGGTGGTTATGCTATATTTCTTGGACCGAATCTCATCTCGTGGTCCTCTCGCAAACAAAGAGTCATTGCATGTTGTGCATTTCTCATTTTAGATAAAAATTGCCCATAGATAGTTTGGAATGAATAGACCCTGATTTTAGGAAGGAGATAGACTTTGAGTTCTATGCCATTTTTAGGTACCCATCCAATTGGGTATGAGATCACGACAATTGACACTAGGTTTAAGATATCCATTAGGATTTGATAGCAATAGTACTTATATTTTTGATTTAGATTATTGTTTTTTAGATTATTCAAATATAGTAACCCAATGATATACCCATGTCATCTCAAATTTTAAATCAAGGTTTCTGTTATCCAAATGGCCCCCTAAGATTTTCTTGATCCAATTTAAGTCGAGACTCAATATAAATGCTATGAATTACCTAATTAAGAAGATCATATAAGGTTAGTACCCTCCAAATTAGATCATATAGGATGAATCACCTAATTAGACCACAAATGCAACACAAAAACACATTGATTAGCTAATAAAAAACGCAATACACAATAGACGCAATCAAACCCTTCCATAACTCAAGTGAGTAAGGATATTAAGACTTGGTTTATTGACTTAATTTGTTGATTTGATCCCCTATAATCATTGAATTACTGGTGGATTCAAATACCAATTGAGATTCCTTGCCAATTTAATAACGATAGTGAATTGAGACAATAATTAAGCCAAAGTAGTGTTATTGATGACTAAATTCAACCATTATCTTGCATACCATGCATCCTACCTGTAATATATAAGCAGCAGAAAGAGTATCTTCCATGGGTTGTTACTTTTCTTCATGATGAAGAGCCTTCTTGATGAATTTATCAAAGTTATCATAGGATGATCCCCCAACATAAGTAGCTTCTTCTGCTTTGTTCTTCCATTCCTTAGCTTTCCTCCTCATCTTCTTCCCTTTCTCCCCTTCCATCATCTCTCTAACAAGTTCTTCAACTTCTTCTCTCTTCACATCATTATTGATCTCCATTCCAATCTCCCATTCGATGCATGAGTATCGACAATTCGTTTGCTGATCAGCAAAGAAAGGCCAACAGATCACAGGAACGCCACCACATATGCTCTCAATTGTAGAGTTCCATCCACAATGAGTCAGAAAGGCACCAACAGCTGGGTGCGCTAGAACTTCATCTTGTGCACACCAACTGGTTAGTAATCCCCTATCCTTCGTCTCCTCGAGAAATGCTTCTGGCAAAATGGCCAAATCACCCAGCACGATATCTGGCCGAACAATCCATAGAAATGGTTGCTTGCTATTTGCAAGCCCCCACGCAAATTCCTTGAAGTGTTGGTTACTCATGGTTATCACACTTCCATAATTCACATACACTACTGAGTCTGTCTTTCTTTGGTCCAACCATTTCAAACAATCTGAGTCTGGCTTCCATAAACTTGAATTAAGTGACTTGACTTGGCTCTCAGACACGTGCCTGCCTAGTAGTGAAAGTGGCCCTATTGTATAAATGTTGGGATAATTAAACTTGGATGTGAATCCCTCTAACACTTCACGTTCTAACGCATCAAAAGTGTTAAAAATTATAGCAGAAGCATTTAAACAGTTATGTGCTTCCTCTCCCATGAAATCGAACATGATGTCGTTTGCGTCGGTGGTTCTGAAGAAGCTTGGAAGATCTCTGAATTTTATGTCTCTCATGCCAGGAATCCAATCAATAGGTGAATCGAGAGTCCCATCAGTATTGTAGCTATCATCTGGGATGTGTCAAATTAAAGTAAAATTTTGATCAAGCATAAGACTTGGAGTTAGAAAGTCATGCTGCTTATACCAGATATAGAAGCCAGAAATAGACTAATTCATGTATTTAGAGTATATTATTGAAGGGTTTAGAGTATATTATATGAGGATTTACTTGTATGATCTTCATGTCCAAGGATTATAACTGGCCCTTGGTTATAGACCAAATTGTATTGATTAATTTATTCCTTAAACAATTATATTGAAGAAATATAGATTTATCTTTTTCCAATTAACCTTTTTTTTTTTTTGAAAATAAATCAGTGGTTGATATGAACAGATCTAAGGACTATAAAAATTCATGTTAGAAAAAAAAGAGGACTATAAAAAAGCGTCAAATGATCTGCAAATTTGGAATGGTGTGCTTGTGATTTGAATGGAAAGAAAAAAATAAAAATATTCTTTATCACCAATTTTTGAGTGGTTATTGGAAAAGTCAAAAGTTAGTCCAACTTTCCTGGGATTCTTGGGTGCAGAACCAGCTAGCAAAATCTTGACAAAGACGAGACAAAGAACGGCAGAGCATACCATAACAAATTAACATAGGAGCAAGTGTAACAATCCATTTCAATATTAAATTATATGTCATTTATCTAGATGTTTGATTATACACGGTATATTAATGCGAATTCACTTGAATACAAGAAATCCCATGGAAAGCATTATAGTTTTTTTTTTTTTTTTCTTTTTTAGGGGAGGGGACACTGAAGTTTGAATCTGCGATCTAATAGTTCAACGACAGACCGCGGTAGCTATTAGGTGAACCGTTAATCTTCATGGATAGCATAATAGTACATGAAGGAAAAATTTGGTAATATATTGAAAATTTATGTTTTAAAGTTCAAGTTATAACTTTTCAATGTGAAGTTACAATTGTTAAAAGTAATTTATGACCGATTATAATTATAACTTGGCCTTCAAAGATAAAAACTTGACCGTTAAATTCTATCATTTATTTAGATGTTCGACTATACACGGTATATTAATGCGAAATCACTTGAATACAAGAAATCCCATGGATAGCATTATAGATTTTTTTTTTTTTTTAACTTTTACAGGGGAGGTGACAGGAAAGTTTGAACTCAAGATCTAACGATTCAACGGCGGGTTGCAATGACTATTAAGTCAACGGCTGATATTTATGGATATCATTATAGTATAGATAGCATTAAGTAGTTGTAATTTTTCTTTTAAAAATTATAACTTGAACTTCAAAGATAGACACTTGACTATTAAAAGTTATAATTTTTATAATCGATTATATTTTGTGATTAATTATATTTTTTAACAGAAAGTAGTACGGAACCAAAAGTCCGTTCAGTAACAAATTAAATATGCCCGATAATTTGTAAGGAATGAGTCTTTCTTGGACTTAACTCAAGAAGAAAACTCATATTTTCTTTTTGAAGTTAGTGAAGTGCTTCATCAATTATAGGAGGAAAAAAAAAAAAGAACTCTAGTTTACCTTTAAATGGAACAATGCCTCTTTTGATAAGTTCACGATAATGCAAGTATCCCATGAAGGAACAAGCAGAAGCAGTCCAGAACTGAACTTCTGGAATGCCCATATCTTCACCAGCTTTCACACCAAAGCTCATAACTCCATCTGAAATTATGCACGTAACTGGAGGTACTTCGGAAGATGAATTCAACTTTCCTAATAGTTCTTTGAAAGGAACCAAACAGCTCTTTCTAGTGGAGTAGCATAACTGTGGTACATCTTGGGTTGCATCACGAGTTGATGGTGGCATACCATCCGGTATGGTCTCGAACTTGAAGTCAGGCAGACCCTCCACGGATTCCAGTCCTTTCGACTTAATCAAACGGTTGTGGTTAAATTCTGTATTGACAAAGGTGATATGGAAGCCTCTTGAGTGTAGAAGTTTGGCAAGTCGCATCAAAGGGTTCACATGGCCCTGTGCTGGGTATGGAACCAACACTGCATGAGGTTTTTGAGTTCCGACTGAACCCATTTTTTGGCAAAGCACCAGCCCTAAGAGGAAATGAAATATTCAGAAGGCTTGTGCAAGCTATAAGTAACTAGTACGTTGCTATAAATAGGAGTAGTACACTAAATCCTGAGCGTTGGATTAAGGATGTGATGGGATGAGAAAAAAATATCTAGATGATTAATTAGAATTAATCAACCGGCTTTAATTAGCCGGCATCGTTCAAGCTACATGTTCTTGTATTAAACCACTATTTGTTTTAAAAGATAAAGTGCTAGAAAGTGTAATTTAAGTACTCAGATACTTTAATAACTCCCATAGAAGCAGATCAGAAATTGGGCAAACACGTAAAAAACTTTTAATTAATAGAATAGTGGTGAGAGTTGAACGCATGACTTTTTGTTCTCACATTGGGCCCGTTTGGAACTTGATGGTACCTGGAATATGCCCAAGACTAAGCTCAATAACGCAGGTCATGTCCTCTTAGGTCGGGAGCTCAGTTCATTTAAGTTATCTATAGACCTCGACTTCAGGCCTCAAGCTCCCTATATCTGCATCTCAAGGAAAATGGTGCAGATGACAGCTGGCCTCGACCAAATACCCCCTCAGAAACAACAGTTACTTATCCAAGCACAAGACTCGTAACCGCCCCAGCACCCAGCGCAACCGTTGTGTAATAAAGGCGACCATTACAAGAAATAAGCAAAGATCTCGCCTTAGATCAAGCTAGGCTCAGGCAACTATAAATAGGAGGCAAAGTCCCCCCCAAAAGGACCAACAAGCATTTGTAGCCTCACTTCTATACTCTATGTAAAACCCCCATTATCAACATATTCCCCAGGTGCAAGAGACTCCCTTGAAAGTGGATTAGCTGAGCTTTTGAGCTGGTGAATTACTATAAACTCTTTGTGTGATAACCCCATTCCCCTGATCTTATACTCAAGACCCTTGGAGCTCAGACTGAACATAAATTGAATTGTTCATTGCACCTTACATTCATACCTCTACTTAGTCGTGTTAATAACATCATCAATGGCCCCAACTATGGGAACGACTGTTTCTGTTAAAAATATACTGATTTTTTTTCCAGTAATTGATGGTTTCTACGCGCAATATAAGCAGAAGTCAAATGAATCCCATTCGATTAAAAAACCAACAAGAAGCTGCTACTGGAAGACAGCAAGAAAATCTTCATGATTTTTTGCCAACGCCTGAGGCCGATCCTCCCTTGGGGATCCCCCTCTCAAACAACGAACTTGAGGCCATTCGTTTATCCAATTAGTGCCTCCTCCAACAGAATGAAGAATTGTTGAATCTTCTCCAACGACCTCAAAGGCCACAGCCAGCCCAAGATGATTCCCTATGCATTGGGGGAACAACAACAAATTAACCCCTTTGAGAGACATTACTAAGGGGGATGAGCGTTGCCAGATAGTGAGCAATGCCCACCCTTGAGCTCGTAGGAACAAGGACAACGAGGAAGTACAGAGTCAGAATAAGGGAACCTACAAGAATGAATTTCCTCAACATTAGTAGGAGAGAAAAGAATAGTATTGGGAGCAACGCTTTAAGGAAATTCAGTAAGAGATCAGCCACATGAAGGAGGTTGTAAGAGGAAAGACCCCGGTGACTATTGATGCCTTAGTTCAGTAGATTGAGTCTCCATTTACTGCACATGTGCTGCATTTTTCCCTGCCACCGAAGTTCATAATGCCCCAGATGGAGGCCTTTGATGGGACAAAAGACCCCATGTACCACCTTAATACTTACAAAAATCAAACGGAGCTCCATGGGTATCAAGACCCAGTAAGGTGCCTAGCTTTCGCCATCATATTGAAAGGCTTAGCGTTAGCATAATTGAATAGGCAGACCCCAACATCCATCTCCTCTTTCAGATAGCTCTCCATTTCATTTTTTTTACATTTCATTGGAGCTCAGATGTATCGAAAGTCGAGCTACCACTTGCTGGATATAAAGCAGGGACCCAATGAGACCCTACGAAGTTACGTTCAAAGGTTTAACTCAAAATCTCTGAAAGTAGACATCACTGATGAAAGGTTTGCACTCAGTGCCTTCATTGCTAGGCTAGGTATCATGTCAAAGGACTTAATGTTCTCCGTCTCCAAAAACACATAAGCCAGCATGGCAGAAATCCTTGCCAAAGCAGAAAAATATATCAATGGCAAGGAAGCTCTCCTTTCCAAGGCAGAGGACTCAACCACGCACGAGGAGAAGGAGAAGGAGAAGAAGAAGGACCGAAGTCCCAGAAAGGAAAGAGTCAAGAAATGTCTCCTCAAAGAGACAGAGAGTGCTCTCCGAAAAGAAGATGAGACATTAGAGATTGTTTGGGTCATCCCCCACAGGAGTTACAGCCAAGGGTTACACCTCTACAGTTCACTCCCCTCACCGTCATGGTGTCCCAGGTCTTCTATGAAATACAAAACAAGAAGTTTTTAAAGTGGCCACCTCGAATTAAGGCAGATCCTGTAAAACGTGATGCAACAAAACACTTTGAATATCACAGAGACCATGGCCACCTTAGTGACGACTGTATCCAGTTAAAGAAAGAGATCGAGTTCTTGATTCGAAAGGGGCAACTGCGTTGCTTTATGGCACAAGATAATCAGAACCAAGCTCACCCACCCCCAACACCTCAACATCAAATTCTTACACAACATCAGTAGCCTCTGACGGATTTTCTGGAGGTAGGGAGTCCAGCTCAGCTAAGAAGGCTCACATGCACAAGGTCCGAGCTGAAGAGGTACTGAAGGTGCAAGCTATGTCCAAATCACTTCAGCTAAGCATGGACATTAATTTTTTGCATGAAGATTTGGAAGATTGCTAGCATCCCCACGATGATCCCTTGGCGGTGAGGACCATCATCGTCAATAGAACCGTCCATCGGGTTCGTATTGATAATGGGAGCTCTGCTGACATCATCTTCACATCCGCCTTCGACAAGATGGATATAGGCAGAGATAAGCTTGAACCAGTAAGGACTCACCTTCTAGGATTCGCAGGGGAAAGGGTGCTACCACTGGATTCAATCCAACTGGTCCTCACCGTGGGAGATCCTTCTTGTGAACCCACCACCACAGTAAGGTTCCTGGTATTCGACGCCCCTTCAGCATTCAACATTCTATTGGGAAGACCTTCCCTCAATGCCATGAAGGTTATTCCTTCTTCCTACCACCTAGTCATGAAGTTCCCCACCAAAAATGGCCTTGGAGTAGTCCGAGGAGACCAGCGAGTGGCACGAAAATTCTACATGGCGTTAATGAAAAGAAAGAGGTCGAGGCTATCCAACTAGATAAGCTCAACATGAGAGATGAGCTGGAAACAAGACTAATGCCTTCAGAAGAGCTGGAGCATGTCCAACTCGACGAGAAACCAGGACATTTGGTATACGTAGGGTCAAAGCTACTCAAAGAAGTTAAAGACCTCCTTATTCAATTCCTCATAAAGAATATGGAGGTGTTTGCATGGAAACAAGATCTAAGAACGTGACGGGGACGCTATCTAATTTTGTCCTTCGGCGCTTGAAAGTATGACCATCTCGGTGGTCCGCTTGCATACCATGCTGAAGATGGTGAGCTTTTCAATATTCAATCCAAGACTGAACTAAGTCAACTAGCATTGAGGTAGTTGTGCTGAAGATGTCATTTTTCACCTTGATAGGTTGATTGTCCCTTGGTAAAGGCTGGTCATCTAGTTCGGCTCGTTGCTCTTTCTGCTCCTTAGTAGTCTTGTCCTTGTTTATATACTGAGATAAGTGGTCTTGCTTGACCAATTCCTCTAAGTAAATCATGATAGTCCAACAATTCTATGTTCGGTGGCACTTATCCTTGTGATAAGAACAACATAGGCTTTACTCGCGCTTGGAAGGGTCTCTTGTCATCTTTGGTGGCCACCTAAAATAATCCTTGTGCTTGATCTGGTTCAAAATTTAATAGATTGGTTCCTTAAATATGTTATCAACTTTTTTGTATGAGTCCCTCGTCCCTTTTGATGTCTTATCCTTCTTTGACCGGTTAACAAAGTTACCTTCCTTCCACTGGTTCTTTCTTGGGCAAGGTGGTAATCGGTCAGTTGGTCCTTCGTCATCCTCTATTTTCACCTACCTCTTGATATGCTCTTATAAGTGGGACATACTCCGGGGCGACCACATATTGAGGTGTTTCTATAACTCGATTTCCCTAGGGATTCCTAAACAAAAAGTGATAGTATTGGTCTTCTCATCACACTCTTCAATGTTGGCATAATTCTTCAGGTACCTCGTGGCGTACTCGCAGAGAGTCTCTCCTCATTTTTTGGTGTAGTGCCAAGAGTGTGTCGATCGTCATTGGCTCTCGATTATTGGCTATGAATGGAGAGATGAACTCCCCAACGAATTTTTCCCAATAGAAGACTAAGTTCACTGGCATCCCATGAAACCACTTAAGAGTCAATTTTCTCAAGTTGGAGGGGATCATCTTGCACATCAAAGCCTCATTGCTTGTCGTGAGGGTCATCTTGTTAGTAAAGACTCTTATGTGGGGCATAGGATCAGACTTTCCATCATATAATTCAAAATTCGGAGGAGTAAACTTTTGTGGGGGTTTGGATTCTCGTATCGACAGAACAAAAGGTGTGGTAGTCATCTTTGAGAGGGTTTGCCTTGCCCTCTCCTTTTTTGTATATATAAGGGCATCTTGAATGAATTCATGTTGCGATTGAGTGGCTACTTGATGAGCTGGCTCAGAGTGCCTACGCTTCTCTAGTCGATAGTCGTCGTACTAGTGGTTTTCTTGTGATAATGGGATGAACTATCATGCCAATCTCTTTTGCTCCCTAGTTTACGTGTTTCATCTCCTTTCCTATGATGAGGATGATTACGCCCCCGAAGAAGGGTCTCTAAAGGTGCAGTGGGTAACACTTTGCCTTGGTGAGTACCTATTTCAACTCTGATTATGAGTCGAATAGATTCTTGCTGGAGAATGGATCCTATGTTTGAATAATGGACTTCCTCAAAGCAATTGTACCCGACGATCAAAGTAATGGTTTTGACGTTTAACCTCGCTAGCAAGTTGCTTGTGACTCTGACGTAGGAGGCCTTGATTGAGAGCTTGTAACTCCTCTGTCTTCTTCCTTATTGCTTCATGGTAATCCATCTAGGTATCTAACCCGCCTCCTACACCATGGGCAGGTAGGTTGTGATGAGAATGAGGTTTTTCTTTAGAGAGCTCATGTCCATCAAAGAGTAGTACATCCTCTGATAATTGGAGGTCATAGTTAGTGGGATCTTAAAGGATTGGGTGTGGTGCAAGTGTCGTGAGGCGGGTTCTTGGGTCGAGGGGCTCTTTCACTGGACATGGTTTAAGGCTTTTTGGTTGGTAGAAAACCTATCCCTTTACCACAGACGGCACCAATTGTGCAAGGAGAATTTCTCACTATGATTCACCCCCTCGTACGAATGGAGATAATCGTGGGGAAGCCTCGAATAACCTTCAAGACAAGAGAACACCTACGTTGAACTGATGGCCAGAGGTGGCCAAAGGAATCACAATGCTTAAGTCAGATCGCAAGTCAAAGAAAAGTATGGAGTGAATAGGCTAGGATTAAATGCCTTACCTGGTCCTAGAAGCCTTTATTTATAGTGGTAGGAAGCTATGTTCCAAAGGGACTCGAACTCTAAGTTGTGATATGATAGACCTCATCAACAACTCCAAGATATTCGAGGTAGAGTTAGACTAGGACACTTCCTCCTAGGTCTTTATCATTAGCTCCTACTTGTTCAAAGTAGCATTTAACTAGGACTCTAGGTCCCAGGTTAAACCTTAGCTAAATAGGACTTGTCCAATGGAAATGAGTAAGGAAGAGGAGCCTTCGTAGAGTACCTCTTGACTAGCAGAGTGCCTGTTAGTCGACACCCATTCACCAAAAGGCTACGATTTGCTATGCTAGTTGACACTTTTGCCCATTAGCACTGCCTAAGCAAAAAAGGACCCCCACAGTTAGATAATGCCACTGAATATGAAGTTGGAGTGTTACAGTCCTTAGGCCTAGACCCAATATCCACAATTGATTATTTAGTCAAAATAATTTCTATCGAAAAACATATATATTTGACAATCAATTCTTATTTTATCGACATATTTTTGTCTTAAATTTTATCTTATGTTTTAAAATCTTTGCAATCAATCCTTCCCATCAAATCGTCTTGTTTCAAATAGTTGACAAAAAATATACTTTTGATGGATGCTAAATAACAGCAAAGTTGATGCTAGCATTGAAAGAATTTAGTTATCCTTATATACTATTTGATCACATTTTTCTAATCATTTCAAAAATAAAAAACTCGTTACATAAGCAAACACATTTGGTTACCATATAATAGTAGTAATTTATAATATCTAAATATATATATAATACACTTATATACGATGTGTAATGTCATATAGGCGATTAATTTTGAAATAAGGGAGTAAATGTGGAAAAGTAAAAAAATTACCAAAAAAACTAATGTTATTTAAACAAATTATAAAAAATAAGTATTAAAAAAAATTACTTAAAATAATGTTAGAAAATAATACCTAACTATAAAAAGTTACGTAAAATATAGTTACCAAACAATACCTTAAACTGTAGACCGGGGAAAAAAAACCCTTAAACTATATCTTATAAACTCAAGTCAAATATAGGTGATTGAGAACTATATCTGTTTACATCCAAAATAGTAAAATCAAAGGGTGATATGTAGAGGTGATTCGACGGTCAATAAAGTTAGTGAGATTCCAAACCTAGCGGTGCAGTTAAGGAAGTGAAACTCTAAGAAGCCCAGGAAATGAAGAAACGTGACATTATGAATCGCCAGTTAGAGACGGTTCGGTGCACGTCTACACATCTCAAGAAAAGAGTCCATGATTACAGCCATGACCGAAAAATATGGCTTTAACTGTTAGGGGTCATCTCCTATAAATAATGAAGGCAAGGCTACCGAAAGAAAGATCTTCGATCAACACAACCACTCTACATAGAGCCAAACTCTCTTTTACTTAGTTTATTTCCCCAGAAAATTCACTTTAATCTGTAATACATCACTCTAGTGATTTTTCCTTTTTGTTTAATGTTAAACACAATAATCTTTTCATCTACCAAGTTTAGTTTATCTGATACTTTGCATTCCAGTTGTCTTTCTACATTCTAGTTCATTCCATTACAAGTTGCAAAATTGTATAAGTACTTGATCCACAAGGCATAGAAACCTCGTTACAATCGCATGAATAGTCAGGATTTAAGAACCTCACGTCGGTTAGAATAGGTAAAGTCATACGTGTTTCGATCTTAAGTTTAGTCAGACTTTGGCATACTTGCAATCATAAAATACATCAAACATATTTTTTGGCACGCTAAATGGGACCCTAAGCAATAGTATGACTAACACCCATGGAAAGGCCAAAATTGGCTTATCAGAAGTGTCTCCCACGCACAAAGTTATTGAAAACGGTAGTGTTTGGTGTCCCCAACTTGCTGGAAGAATTGCTTCCGCTCAAGGGGCACTAAAATCGAGAATCCAACTCAGATTCGGAAGCTTATATTAAAGCTTTGTCGCAGGAAGTCTCCCAGTAGGTGTTCAAACTCATCAATGGTCTGTGGGGGCTTGATTAGAGATGAATTTGGCCACACCAGACAAGTACTAGAGCAATTATTTGACATTCTAAATTGTCTAAGTGGCATAAGGTAGCCAGCACGCAGTGGTTCTAAAGAAAGTCACGACTGAAGAAGGTAGAGCCCAATTCCTCACTAGAGTAGGACATTGAGGAGAGAATGGTGCAAAAAGTGGTGGAGCACCTTAAAGCCACATTGAACATTCCTCCAGAAACTTGCAAAGGGAGGAAGAAAGATGACTCTACTGATGAAGATGATAGCGATGGAGGTGATTCCATCTAATTCAGCACTCTAGGGAATTTAGTTTCTGTCAACACCCTTGGATTATTTTCGATGTATTTCAAAAATCCAGGCCAACAATCAGGATCCTTGGAGGGGGATGTCGAGGAGACTGAGGCACAGGGTTTAACATTCGTGGATGAAGTCGCACTTGCTGAAGCCTAGTTGGAGTATTCCCTTGGTAATGACCCGACATGAAAGTTGAAGGAATAATAACATAACACAATGAGCAGCCCAACAGGATGGAAGTTCAGTAAACCCACATGGCCTATGACTTACTACATGAAAAATTATTGTACATCCAGACACATATGGAAGGGAAACCCTTCAATAGAGTCTCGGTGGACAACGAGGTGGCTGTCAATATCCTACCCATAGCTACCATGAAGAAGATGGACAGGAAGGAAGAAGATTTAGTCCACACTGAGTTGACTATGAGTGGCTTCACCGGTGGGATCAACAAGATAGTGGGAGTCCTACCCGTTGAGCTAGTCGTTAGAAGCAAGGTCAATGTAAATCTTTTCTTTGTGATTGACACGATGGCCTCCTATAACACTCTTTTTTGTTTGAGATTGAATCCATCTTAGTGAAAGTTCCCCATCAAATCTCCACCAACAGCTAGTATTATAGAATCTCGAAGAGCTGGAGGTAGTATAGGCAGATCATACCCCGTTCGTGGCCGACATCCATATGATGAACGCTTGGCTATACAATGATGGGGTCTCCAGTGAAGTTCCAAGGGTAGGATAAGTATGGAAAGGCCAGAGCCGCAACATTACAAGTGGCCGACGGATAGCAAGACGTCATTAACATGGTGGAGTACGAGGAGGAAGAGGTTAGAAGAACTACCTCAAGATATTTCATTGAGTTAGAAGAAATCAGTGCTTCCTCTACTAAGTTTTAAGACCTCATTGAGGTTCATGATCCTTTACTTGTAGTCAACCTTGGAGGGCCAGAGGAACACATACCAACATTCATTAGTAAACTACTAGAGCTAAATTTTCAAGCACAACTCATAAAACTACTAAAAAATTTCTGAGAGTTTTTTGCCTAGAGCTACAAAAAAATTTCAGGGTTAGATCCCAGAACGAATATAGGCCGATCAAACAAAACCCGAGGTTGATGTCCTAAGAAGTAAACCTGCTGGTAAAGGAAGAGATTGGGTAACTTTTGTAGGCAAAGTGCATCCCAGTGGCACAATATGTGGAATGAGTGTCTAATATCGTTCCAGTAAAGAAGAAGAATGCCAAGAACAGTGTATACTACGGCTACCGTGATGTCAACGCAACAACCCCGAAAGACGAATATGCATGTCATTAGTCGTTTAACTAGTAGATGTAGTGGCCATGAATGTCATCATGTCGTTCATAGATGGAAATGCATGATAACATCAGATCTTTATTGACGAGGAAGATAAACACAAAATTGCCTTCTAATGTCTTGAATCAATAAGGACATTTGAATGTGAGGTCATGTCATTTGGATTGAAGAACACGGATGCAACATACCAGAGAGCCATGAACACCATCTTTCATGACATGATCAACAAGATTGTGGAGGTGTACATTGATGAAATCATAGTCAAGACGCCAGATATGGAAAGACACCTTAGTGATTTGAGAGTTATTTTTGAGAGGATGCATGTTCATCAGCGGAAGATGAATCCGTTGAAGTGTGCATTCGGGTTCACAACAAGGAATTTTCTAGGATATTTGGTGCAAAAGAAGGGAATTAAGGTAGATAAGAATAAGATGAAGGCTATCATAGAGTTCACTCCTCTAAGGACCAAGAAAGAGCTACAACGCCTGATTGGTCAAGTTAATTTTCTCCGATGATTCATTGCTAACTACATAGGGAAGGTTCAGACATTCTCGTCGCTGCTAAAGTTAAAAGGTGTAGAGAACTTCAAGTGGGAGACACACCGCCAGGAAGTCTTCCACCAAATCAAAGAGTACTTGGCCAGCCCCCCAATCTTCATGCCACCCATAAAAGGTAGGTCACAGCTATTGTACTTATCAACTGCACATGAATCTATTGGATGCCTGCTAGCTCAAAATAATAATACAAGCAAAAAGTAGACCGTTCAATATTTAAGTAGAATTTTGACTCTAGTCGAGCAGCATTATAAGGTAATAAAAAATCTTTGTTTAGCATTGTACTTTGCATCACAAAATTTGAGAATATATATGATTTCAATGATGGTGTATATTGTTGCACAAACAGATTTAACGAAGTACATGTTAACAAGGTCGATTATGAGAGGACGAATTGGAAAATGTGTCTTGGCCCTGACGGAATTCTCACTATAATATTTACTACAACGCGTGGTCAAAGGGCAAACATTGGTCGATTTGCTGGCAGACCACCATTGCGTAGAGGTAGAGCAAGATACAAGGGATTAACTTGGTTTCTTAGGGGTACTTGTGGTGTGTCTTGCACCATGAAAGTAAACACGAGGGTCTTCAAGGGGCACAATGATTATAGAGTGACCCCATGACCGCAAAACCAAACTGTCATTCAAATTAAAACTAACAACCAGGCTGAGTACGAGACATTGATCATCGAGGTTGAGATTTTGTTAGGAATGGAAGCATCAATAGTTGAAATAATCTATGATTCCCAATTGGTCATCAATCAAATTGCAGGCATTTTTCAATGCAAGAGTTGGGAGTTGTGCCCGTTCCACTCCATTTCAATGTCTTTATTCTCAAATTTTGACAATGTAACATTGCGACTAGTCCCAAGGGAGTTAAACGGTCAAGTTAATAACTTGGTCCAGCTGGGATCAGGGTTTAGAATTCATTAGGGAATAGATGAGTAGCTAATCAGAGTTCAAAAAAGAGTATTTTCATCCATCAAAGCCAGAGGAATGGATTTTGAAGAATTGATGGTGGAAGTGTAAGAGAAAGACTTGAGGTTCAAAATCATACAATTCCTAAAATACCCAAATTGGAATGTAGAGCAGGCCACTAATTATATACTTATCAATGGGGAACTGTACAAGAAAGAGATGCATGATGACTTGCTATTAAGATGCATTGGAAGAGAAGAGACCATATTACTAGTGGCCGAGAACCCCGCAGGTAGATGCGGTGCCTATCAGGCTGACATTAAGATGTGTTGGTTTAGTAGGAGATAAGATTATTATTTTCCAAGTATCCTAAAGTATTGTATTGAATATGCAAGGGGTTTTCAGGTGTGTCAACGTTGTGGACCTATCCAAAGGGCACCAACAATGTAGATGCAGCCCATAATAAAGTCATGGTCGTTTAGAGCATGGGCGATGAATTTAATTGGGAATATTTCTCCCGTGTCTACAAGACGACAATCTTTTATCATCTTAGCCACCAACTATTACACTAAGTGGGTAGATGTTATTCCAATGAGAATGGTGAACTAGGCCAACATCATTCAAATGATAAAGAAGAACACAGTGCATCGGTTTGGACTTTCCCAACACATAGTGGCCAACTAAGGAATAGTGTTTACAAGAAGTGAAGTCGAGGGTTTGTAAAGGAATATGGTTTCAACATAATTTATTCAACCCCATACTATGCACAAGGAAAAGGCCAAGTTGAGTCCACCAACAAAGTGATGAAGGGGATTATCGCCAAGATGGTGGAAGACAACCCAAATGGCATGCATGATAAGCTGTCAGAAGCACTATAGGCATATAGAATGTCCAAACAGTCTAGTACCAAAGTCATACTATTCAAGTTGACCTACGAACACGATATGGTCTTGCCAATGGAGATCACCGTAAAATTGTTGCGAGTGGATTTTCAATATAACCTAACTTCATCTGAATATAATGAAGCCATGATGATAAAACTTGAAGACTTACACAAAGTGCGACTGGATGCACTAGATTGCATAAAAGTATAAAAACTAAGGGTTGCCAGAGTTTACAATAGAAGATTCAAAGACAAGGCATTTTGGGGGGGAGGTGATGTGGTTTGGAAGGAAAGGTTGCCTTTAGAAATTAAATACCAAAGGTTTGGAAAATGGTCTGCAAACTAGAAAGGGTCATTTTAATTCTAAGAAATTAAGAAATATAGTGTTTACCATTTAAGGGACCTATATGAAGTGTCACAACCAGTCCATCAACAATCAGTTCTTGAAGGCCTACAAACCAATAGTCTATGAGATCGCGGAATGCAAAAAAGACCTTTAAACATAGGAGGTCACAACTAGTAACTCAATGCAAGCCGAAGACCATTATAGGGTTCATCATAACATTCAACAGTTGTAAGAAATGAAATACGGAAGTAAAATTGGACAAATAACATTGTAACTTTTAGTCATGAAATTTTGTATAAATTCAGTGGATACAGTTTGTAAAATATAAATGTAAAAAAGTGTTGCGTTGATGTAGCCTGATTGTCGTCCTAGTTTGAAAATGGCAACTTGTGCACTATAGACAAATAAAGGAGAAATAATAGAGTGCTTGATGTTTTCCACTGCGTTCTCTAATCTCGGAACGTGAACCCTTAATGTGTATATGGCTTATGTGTGTGGGTGAGTGTCACTCTCACTCGAGTTCAATGCAAGAAAAAGGAAAACGAGTGTGTGGAATGAAATGTGTGTGTGTGTGTGTGAACAAAAGTGTTCCCCAAGCGCAGGGAGACTTTCAAGTGTCGTGTTTTACTTGGAAATCGTCTTCCAAGGTCGTCTCCTCAGGGAATGAGGTGAATCATTTTGAAGACGATTTTGGTGAAAAAGGGTAAAGTGTAAAAATCTGAGTTTGAGTTTTTTGTGATTGTGTTTGTGATAGAAAATGAAATGGAACATGTGTTGGCTAATCCGAAGGGGTCGTTCCAATAGGAATGACGTATCAACTCAAGACTTTCCTCTAATGGTGCCTAGATGTTTGATTGATTTGTACAAAACGCGGGACCAAAATGGAGGTGAGGATTCAAGCATACCCCGTGCCAAGTCTACAGTGTATCAAAAACTCACAACCATGTCCACACTCAACTTAGTCAAACTAAATCATCGTACACTTCGAGGATGAATGAAAATGAGTTGAAGTAGCATACCTAAGGGGAATTTTCCCTTAGATTAGCCAACTAGAAGCTTAGCTACTCATATCTAAAGCAAAGACATAAATGAAATGAAGAGACATTGTAAAGAAATGAAGATTGGAAATTAGTTTAATGCAAGAAAACTTAAACTAAGAATAGAGACATTCAATACCCATTTTAAAACTTGAAATGAAGAAAACATCCTACAACAATGGTGAAATCTAAAATGTAGAACTAAACTTGAAATGTACTTGTAATAAATGACATTAAAGACATTAAATGAACTTTACAAAAGTCTTACAGGGACTACAAATGAAAATGGATGGAAGAAAATGCAAAAACATAAAATTCTCTCTCTAGAACTTCATCTTCTTCCTTGGAGCTTATTTCTCTACAATGCAATGTCAACTGAATAATGTTGTATCTCCCTCCAAAAAACGTCCATAGAGCTCCCTAGGGTCTGTATAATAGGCCTCTCATCAAAAGGGGGCTGAATGGATGGATTGGGCAAGCTAGAACAGGCCTAGCCTACACTCCCAGGCTTCATCTCTTCTCTCTCTTCTCATTAATGTCCAAGACTCCAAAGTCCAAGCTAGGGTTGAGGAGGGGATTTCTGTGTGTAAGAAGTGTCAGGAAACTAGTGGGAGACCTCATGGTGGGACCCCCAAAGTTGTAGAGCTTAAGATGCAAAAACTGGCATTTTCAGCAAAGCCTATCGGTAGATTGCTGAAAACCTACCGGTAGATCGTGGGAAACCTACCAGTAGGTTTTACTCCAGTATGCAAAACCTATCGGTAGGTTTGCGGTAGGTGCAGGTCTAGTAACCAAAACCTATCGGTATGGCCTACTGGAAGGTTTTCACTTGTTCTGCTAATTCCTTGGTTCCCTCACTTTCCAAGCTATCGTCAAGGCTCCACCTCATCTCCATTTACCTTAAGCACCATGAGAGGGCTTAACAAACATCATTTAAGCCCTTTTACCTGCAAACATATCGAAACCCCGTTAATAGCTTGAACATTGCAATTTCACTCGCTTTAACCATAATGCAAGTCTCGAGGGAAAAGATAAGAAAATCAGGCGTCCACATGAGTAGAAGCAGGGTCAGGCAAAGCCTCCCCAAGCTGATAGAAAAACCATTGTGGCCCCCAGTTTTGGGTAAATAGTATCCAATTAGGTGGTGGGTCGTCTAGATTGTACAAAAAAATAGAATCAATCTGCAAAGGTCTGTTCCTTGGAAGGGATCGTAGCAAATAAAAGGTTGCAAGAAAAGGACGCATTGTTAGTAAGTTGGATCGAGAACTTTGAAAAATAAGCCTAAAACCATAGTTGAAAAACCCAAAGAGGACCCGAGCCTCTGTTTTTCATCTTCACCGCTATTGTTTCCAACATCCCACGATATAGAAGACAAGCATTACAGAAACAAGGATGTAGGAAGCTCCCGTGGCCAGAATAATGGCCGACGGGATATTTTCCTTGGTGACTTTGCAAGATGATGCACACAATAAGAAGTTGTTGAACTAGTAAAGTTGAAATGAATCATGTTCTTTATCCAAAACTGAAGAATCGTCGCGGCCACGACAAGCCACAATAAAAAAAGAGTAGTTATAAACTGGTTTTCCTTGCTTATTAGTTGGAAAATGATAACTCGCTTCAGTATGAGGTAGTAGGGCATTAGCTTCGGCCCCAAAAGGTGGAAGGCCGAGTAGTACAGATATAGCGTAGACCGTGGGACCCATCATGCCAAAGTAAAAGTGAAAGACATTTTTCACCGCAAACCAAAATAAAATAGTGGCACTAAGCAGTGACTTGTCAATAGACATTAGAATAATACTAAGCTCTATACCATCATAAATGACAAGGTGACGCCACAAATTTCCTTTTGCCATTCTAACGCAAGCCACCCACGAGACCTAGTCCGAGATAGGGGTCCTACATGCACGAATAGTATTATTAGTGATCCACTTCTAAGATACGACGAACTTCATTAGGAGGAAATTCTGTGAAAACAAGTCCAAGGCCCACTTCAACTGGAGAAGATTCGAAAAGTGGGGGCAAATCTATGGAGGTTCACATAATCAACAGGGACTTATGAAAGAACTGCCTCTAGAACAACAGTACGTGGGGTAGTCATTAAAGAAGAAGAAGAGAAGGTCCGAATAATGACAAAATGCAAGTGTGAGAATGAATTTTATAGGCACGAAAAACAAACCGTTAGAATGATGAGAGGATACGAATAGCTCGCGTGCCAACTATTTTTTACATATTTTAAAGGACGATTAGATGATCGAAAACCTACACGTGGAGGCTAGGCCACACATTTCGTGCTTCGCAACCAATAGTAGGGTGACAACTAAGTAGGGGAAGTAAAGCGGAAACAGTTTAAATTCAATAAACTAAAATAATGCTTCGAAGATGAAGTTTTAGCCGCATCTTTTTTTTTTGGGGGGGGCAATATGGTGGAGGTGATCTGAGGTTAACAAGAGTCAGTGAGAGTACAAGCCTAACAGTGCGATTAAGGAAAAAGAACTCTAAAAACCCCAGAAAACGAAAAAACTTGACATTATGAATCACCAGTTAGAGACGGTTCGTTGCATGTCTGCACATCTTGAGGGAAGTGAACATGATTATAATCATGGCCAAACAATATGACTTCGACGATTAGGGGTCTTCTTCTATAAATATCGAAGGCAAGGCTAACAAAAAAAGATCCTCGTTCAAAACAACAATTTATCTCTTTTACTTAGCTTATTTTCCTAGCAAATTTACTTTAACCTTTAATTGATAACTCCAGTGATTTTTTTCTTTTCGTTTAATGTTAAGTATAATAGTGTTTTCATCTATTAAGTTTAGCTTCACTGCTACTTTGCATTCCAGTTGTCTTTCTACATTCTAGTCCATTCCGTTACAAATTTAATTTTTTTTAAATTCTTGATCCCCAAGGCATAGGAAAGAGCTCAGAGATAACTTTACGTCTCGTTACAATTGTCTGAACAAACACAATTTAAGAATCGTACGTTAGTTCGAATAGATATGGTCGTACGTGTTAGAATCTTAAGTATTATCAAACTTTGGTACGCTTGAAATCTAAAAATACGCCAAATAATTTCTTACTAACTAATGTCAAATATAGGTGAATCCATCCATGTATTGGGAATATAATGGAGGGGCTAAATAAGCAAATTCTGTACCTAGGATATAAAAATGAGATTTCTAAAACAAATAGGGGGGCACAACGTAATTAATCTCCGTTCGCTAATCAGAGTTTCTGCTGCCAAACAACTTAATTTTATGCTATCTTTTGCATATGATGTGACGTTTTATCTTTTTATATTGATTTTAAATTGATGAGTTATTTAATTTCAAAACATGCATCGACTTTGACCATGTTTTACTATGAAAGCCGCTCATTTCTTCTAGAATCCGAATCATTCAATTTTTAAATGCATAAAAATAATTAAAGTCATTTTATGAGTAAAACAAACGGACGAGTCAACGATCAAAAACTATATATTTTAGTATCGGACAGTTATTTAAAAATTTTATAACTGTTTTAGTATCGGACAGTTATTTAAAAATTTTATAAGTGTTTTTATCATTTTTATGATTATTTTTATCATTTTTATAGCATTATAGAATCGATCGCAAGGTACCATAAAAATGGTAAAAATTATTACCATAAAAATAATAAAAACGCTCACAAAAATTATAATTTTTTTGGTTATAAAATGATCAATAAAATTTAAAAAAATATTCATTAAAATTATAAATTTTGAATGTATGATACCAATTTTTTTAATTCCGTATTCTTCAATCAAACAGAATAATCTATATAATAAATGAGGCGACACGAATCTATCCATTTTATTGCACTTTTAAAAAATTTGACTCAATAATTGTCTGTCGTGTGTCAATAAGAGATTAAACATAAAAATAATAGGTCCTGCCTCTAAAATAAAAAGTAGTTTCAAGTAGTTTTTTTTTTTTTTTTTTTTTTGTAGAGTGATAAAATTTATGACATATGATTTACTAATAAGAAAAATTAAATAAAGTATAATGATTGAGATCTCAACCAATGAGTGACAATCAAGTCGTGTTGTTTCGAGTTCTTGTCAAGTTATTACGGATTCGTGTTGAACATTAGTCAATTTTAACTCAACACATTTAACTAATTGTGTCGTGTCGAGTTAACCTGTTTATTTCCATATCGTGTTCGTGTTTGTATTCGTATTGACCTACATAAATTTTAAATAAAACATTTAACGCTAAGATTTAATTTTTTCACACGACAACTCATAGGCAGAGCCACTTGATAACCAGATGGGCACGAGTTTACCCTAAATTTTTTTATAAAAAATATTATTTATGTAGATTTTAAATACAGTTAAGTGTGTCCACTCTATTATATTTTGCTCCGTCAATTATTATAATCTGATACCTAAATAATTATGAATTTTTAGACGCATTTTAGACTTTATAGACACATTTAAATGAACTTTTGACTTGTCAAACTCATTTTTTAAGTCATAAAGATTGTAAAAATTAAGTTGCATAATTGAATGAGTGATCAATGACTAATAGTTTGAATAGTTATATAGAGAAAGACTATAATATATTTTATGCAATTAGCATCATTTGTTGTGAATGATTGTAATTAGTCTTTTTTTTTTCATTCGTCATATTTACCGAGGTTTTACTATTTGTGTATTTTATAAATATTTAGGTACTAAATACAATACAGTAAAATTGAATATATTATTTTATATATATTTTTTAATTTAGAGAAAAAAAATAAAGATATTACAGATAGGTATCCATCCTAGATACAATTTTCGGCTTCGCTCATGCTGCAACTAATAGTCTTACATAGGGGTTCAACTCAGGCGGGTTGGGCAGTCAACCCCAACTCAACCCTAAGTATATAATCTTCAACCCCAACTTTAACCCTAACCTTACTCTAACCTTATCTCGGGTTGAAAAACTCAACCCGAGCACTGCCCGAGTTTAATTCGGACGGGTTCGGGTTAAATTCGGGTTAATGATTTGGGTTGATTTCAGGTTATTTCAATCAAATTTTAAACATAAAAATAATAATATTAAGAACTCAATGTCTGAGATAATGTAACCACAACCATATAGAACACAAATAAACACAACCAGAATCTTTGCACAAACATAGAGTTCACTGCTTAAACAAAATCTTTGCACAACCAGAATCTTTGAGAGAAACTGAGAGTGAGTGAGGGTCTAAGGGAGACACACACTTGAGTTGAGATTAACCCTAGGATAAAATTGTATTTATATAGTATTAATTCGGGTTCAACTCATGAACCCGATGACTCAACCCTAGACTTGTCCAAATTGAATTCGGGTTGAGATTTTTTGACCTAAGTATTAAAAACACTAGTCCAAGCCCTAATTTTTTTAAGTTAGGCTCGGGTTAACCCGTCCAAGCTGTACCCCTACTTACATAGACTAAATTGTTTATCCATTTTTCAAAAAAATTATTAACAACCATGAATCATTTGGTGTTAGTGAATTTCATTGAAACCGCAATGGTTATGATTATGTTATAGGGATTGATAAGAAAGAATTAATAAAATAAATTGATAAAATCAGCATTATTGTGCGGCCACAACATATTCTTCCCAAAGAGGCAAAAAGACAACGTAAATAATTAGCAGGTAAATCACATCAAATGAGAGTTCGGACAAATCATGAAGCTCGGTTGACTTAGCAAACTAAGCTCGCCGGCCAACCGAAGAATGGACAAAAAAAACAAAACAAAGGAGAAAGATCAAACAACAATACTACACAGAATTAGTGTCTCTTTTACTTAACTTATTTTCCAAGCAAATTTACTTTAACCTTTAATTCATGACTCCGGTGATTTTTCTCTTTCTTTTTAATGTTAAGTATAATAATTTGTTCACCTATTAAGTTTAGTTTCTTTGTTACTTTGAATTTCAGTTGTTTTTGTACAATTTAAGAATCTCATGTCGATTCAAATAGGTAAGATCGTACGTTTTTTAATTTTAAGTTCTTTCAAACTTTGGTACGCCTACAATCTAAAAATACATCAGACAATATCTTACTAACTAGTGTCAAATATAGGTGAATCCAATCATGTATTGGGAATATAATGAAGGAGCTATATAAGAAAAATTTGCATCTAGGATATAAAAATGAGATTTCAAAAATAAATAGTGGGACACAATGTAATTAATCCTTTCTTTAATCCGTGTTTCTGCTGCCAAGCAACTTAATTTTATGCTGTCTTTTGCATATCTATAGAATAAATTAGATAGTTGTTTGAATTTATAAGGGTATATTTTCCCTCCCAAATTTTATACACACAACACACACTTTCCTTCTTAAATTTCAAAAACTCAACATTTTATATGATAAATTAGATAAGTGTTTGAACTTATAGGGATATATTTTTTCTCTCAAATTTCACACACATAACACACTTTTTTCCCTCAACTTTCAAATTTTACTATGAAAGCCGCTCATTTCTTCTAGAATCCGAATCATTCAATTTTTAAATGCATAAAAATAATGAAAAGTCACGTCACTGAACATTTGACCATGAGTAAAACAAACGGACAAGTCTACAATCAAAAACATTTGATTATTAGTGATTTTATTTTTTTTGTAATACCATAGAATCCATCGCAAAGTGTCATAAAAATAATAAAAATAATTATCACAAAAATAATAAAAATAATTACAAAAATTAAAAATTTTTTTGTTATAAAAATTATCATTAAAATTATAACATTTGAATGTACGATACAATTTTTTTTTAATACCATATTCTTCTATCAAACAGAGTAGTTTATATACTAAATGATGCGACATGGATCTATCCATTTTATTGCATTTTTATAATTATTTTTATAATTTTTATAAGTGTTTTTCTCATTGTTGAAGTACTATAGGATCGATGACAATGTACCATAAAAACAACTATAACAAAAGTAGTAAAAATACTTATTAAACTTATAAATCATCTATAAAAATTATAAATTATTTTGTTATAAAATTATCAATAAAAATTATAAAAATATTAATTAAAATTATAAAAAAAAATTATATACGATATCATTTTTTTTAATACTATATTCTTCTCCAAAGCAGAGTAATATATATAATAAATGAGGCGACATGAATCTATCCATTTTATTGCACTTTTTATAATTTAACTCAATTATTGTCTATCGTGAGTGAATGAGAGGTTAACATAAAAATAATAAGAGGTCCTGTCACTACAAGAAAAAGGGGTCTGTTTTGTTTTTTTTTTTTTTTTTTTTGGTAGTGTGCTAAAATTTATGACATATGATTTACTAATGAGAAAAATTAAATAAAATATAATGATTGAGATCTCAACCCATAAAATTATATAGAGAAAGACTATAATATTATGTAATTAGCATCATTTGTTGTAAATGATTATAATTAAATTTTTTTTCATGTGCCGTATTTATCGAAGTTTGATTGTTTGTGTATTTTATAAATATTTAAGTACTAAATACAATGCAGTAAAAGTAAATATATTATTTTAATTTTGTTAATTTGGAGAAAAAAAAGTTATTAGATAAAATATCCATGCTATATAAAATTTCCGGTTTAGCTCATCCTGCAGCTAACACTCTTACATAGGCTAAGTTTCCGGTTTTTTTTTTTTAATCCATTTTTCAAAAATTTAATTAACTACTCCGAATCTTTGGGTGTTAGTGGATTTCATTAAAGCCCAATGATTATGATTATGATTATGTCATAGGGATTGATAAAAAAAATTAATAAAAAAAATTGATAAAATCAGCATTATTGTGCGGCCGCCACATATTCTTGCCAAATAGGCAAAAGACAACGTAAATAATTGACAGATTGATCAGAACATCAAATGAGAGTTCGCAAGCCGACCGAATAATGGCCATAGAAAAAAGCAAACAAGAAAGGAAAAAAAGAGAGTAAATAATATATGTACTCGTCTAGGAAGCATTGATATAGATACGTGATATGAATACGATACGATAAGATATAAATATGATGATACAATAAAATTTTTTAAAAAATAGAATATGTTTATAAAAAAAATATTTTATATTTTACTATTATTTAATGACTTAGAAATTATAATTTTTAAATAATTTTTTAACATTAGTAAGTAAAATTAAGAATTTTTATCATTAAAATGATGTAATATCATCTGATACGTATCATCGAATATCCGATGAGTATTGTACACGATACAGGTACGTCGACTTTGACGAAGTATCCGTGCTTCATAAGTACTTACTGAACTTTTACACTCGTTTTAGCGCGTTCTATCGACTTTAATATATATTAATTTTAATCTTAATAGTTATAAAATTATGACAATCAATTATTTTCATCTAATTTTTTTGTTCAAAATAACACAAACCTTTATCAAAGATTTAATTGTCACGTCGCAGACACACATATATATCCAAGCCAACTGATATGACTCTTTATTATTTATTTATTCAGTTTAAAACCAACTGATTAGGACTACCAAATAAATGAGCTCCGTTCATGAAGGTATCCAATCAAAGTTCTAGCTCGTTTTCAAATGGTTATACTACCAACTTCGATTCAATAAACTAGTAAATATCTTATAATCTAGAAAAGTATTAACAAATAAAAAAGTTATGTAAGCTCAAACTCATGATCAAATTGGTTCGATGCTTATTCGTGATGTCTATTGTTAAACAATTAAAAAAAATATAAGAGATAGGAAAAGAGAAGACTATGATTTTATTGATACTGCATAATTTAATTGAATACAAAGAAGTGTTTTAACTTAAATACAAAGAGACTATATATAGACTAAGCAAATGAATAAAATAAAAGACTATTCTACCCTTAATAATTAAAAT
>CM042190.1:18949103-18989385 GCA_023539305.1 Ilex asprella | reverse complement strand
TTTATGAAATATTATATACAACGGGAAAAATATCTGCAATAAATATAAAAAATTCTTTTGAACTTATAAAATATTATTTGAGGCAGGAAAAATAGCTGTCTCAAATACAAATTTTTTTTTTGAGTTTATGACACTATTTACGGCAAAAAAAATAACTGCCACAAATATTAACACAAACACGCTTTTTGTGACGACAAACACAGCCACCACAAAAAATTGTCTCAAATATGTCTTTTGTGACGGCAAACACATCCGCCGTAAAAAATTTGTCACAAAAGGTCTTTTTTCTTGTAGTGAAAGTTGAACACTACCAAAAATAGTTGGAACCCACCCAAAGGTCTATCAAAAAAGTTGGAATTCAATCGAAAAAGGTTGGACCCCATCCTACAAAATTTGGATCCCTCCTATGGAACCTTCCCACACAAGTTGGAAACCACCCCAACAAGTATCTAATCCATCATAAAAGTTGAACCATACGAGTTGGAACCCATAAAAATATAATTTATTATTTGTTTCAATTTTTTACGACCAATAAAAATATAAATAAGCGATAGTTAGAGGATAAAAGTATAATATTAACCATTTAAATTAAGATGGGTAGCTGGCCTCACTTATTAATCACACTTTTATCTTCTAACTATCAAATTTTATCATTTTCATCCAAAAATATTCAATTTTTTCATTTTATCCCCTAAAATTTTAATCTAGTCCTTGTTAATCATTGTAGTTAACAAATTATTTAATGTTAACAACAAATTTATCCCCTAACTTATCAATTTAAATAAATTATTTATATTCAAATTATACTAATATCCACCAGTTTCATTATTTTTTTTTTAAATTTCAAATTACAATAGATTATTTTTTTTTTCAAATTATAGTGCTATATTGTGGTCCACAAATAACAATAACCTTATCTCTCCCTCCATCTAGTTTCTCACCCAAACCATTTTTCATTTCTCTTTCCTTCCATCCCTCTCTTTTGCCATACATATCAATTTGTTTGGTTGTAAGTGACCAATTTTTTTAGTTAATGATGTAAGTTATAGTGTGAAGCCAATTTTTTTAGTTGACATAGGTGAATCCATTTTTGTGGTTAATGATTTATTTTATGTTTAGGGTTAAGAATAGGCCAAATGACTCAGAACATAAAGCTGAAGCTATTAAGCTACCTCACCCAACAACCTCCTGGTAGTTTTACTAGTGGGAGATTTTTTTTTTTAATTTAAATGCTAAACTATTTGTCTTGATATTATTTTTTATTCTAGTAATCTTATTGATGATCTTATTGAAGCTTGTTTTCAACTTTAGCAAGGATTGTTTGAAGACAATCAACAGGAAGAAAATAAAAAAATTAGACCATGGGGTATAAATGATATTGTATTGGTCTTATTTTTTATTCCAATGATCTTATTGATGCTTGTTTTCCACTTTAGCAAGAACTATTTGTCTTGATCTCATATAGTTTATGTTGTATACCCATTTGCTACTAAATTATCAGACGATGAAAGAGCTTGGCATCCAATGGAAGAATATAAAAGATGGCGAGAAAGAAAAGTATTTAGAGATGACGAAGTCCTTAAAAGAAGAATATTATAGTCACAAAGAGAACTCTAACAGAAAGGAAAAGTTTGAAAACCATAATATTAAATGGTTTATTCAATATTTTTTTTTCTAATATGTAGACAAATTTTTGAAGTTGCAACTGGGAACTAGATGTTTTTCGGGGATGATTGTTAAAGTAATAACAACGTTAAGTGAAGCCCAAAAATAGCCCATTGAAGAGATTGAACTCGAAAGCTTGTTATGGCTCAAATGCAAATTATTGAGGAGAGATTTGTGCGCTTGGTTGGTTGAGCAGTTTGACCAGATATCATGTGTTTTGAACATTCACATAAATATTTGAAATGAAGGATTCATAGAAAGTTTGACCCAATGCTCACTAAAATGAAGGATTTTCATTTGAAATATTTGAACGACAAATTAGAGGAAATGGAAGAAGATTTATAGGAATTTATGCGTGTCTTTGTGTTATTTGTACTTGGATCTCTACTGTGCTCTTCAACAAAAAATTCCATGAGTAATTCATTCCTCTATTCTATGATGGACATTGATTCTTTGGGAGGGAAGAACTGGGCAAAGTTGGTATTTGATGCCGTCCTGGAGGGAGTGCAACGATATAAGACAAATGAACAAAGAAACATTAGTGGTTGTTCATTGATTCTGAAGGTAATGTTTTTTTTTTACTTGACATATTAACAAATGTAGACATTATGATTGCAATTTTTTTCTAATTAAGAGTAGTTGTTTGTTCTAAGTTTTTTATCTACAACACGTCACATGCCAAGGGTTTCCCTTGTGCCAATAAAAAAGTGTCAAACCATTCCGCACATCGCATCATGGGGTGATTTGAAAATCAAAGAGGGTGTGACCATCTTTAAGAAATTGAAAAGTCTGAAACAGGTAGAGGTATCATGTTGGGATTATTTGTTACAACAATAACATGATGTGTATGTATTTCAATTTGAATATAAATTTGTATGGTGAAAATGATTGTTTTAGGTTCCACTTGTAGGAGTACAACCCATCAATGAGCGGGCATCAGACAACAAGTAACCAAATTTACCCTACAAGCCTATCAATGGACCTAATGCGAAAGCAAACATAGGGCCAACTCATACCCTTACCAAAGAAATATTGAATGTATGTGTTAATGATGCTATGTATGAAACAATATTTGCAGTTTTGTGTTGAACAAGATCATTTGATATTATTTTCAGTAATGGGAGGAAAGATTTTCAGTCATGGAAAAGTCAATGGAGAAAATAATGGTGGATCAGAAAGATTTATCTAGCAAAGTCACCTCAATGGTATCCACGATGCAGAAAATCATGGATGCCTTCATAGAACTTAAACTCACAACAAAATGCCAACATAAAATTGAGAATAATAAAGGAACCAATGATGAAACATTGAATGAATTTGACAATGAAAATTGGGCGTGGGTCCTATTTCAAATAGTTTAAACCCCAGATATAAAGGCCGTAAAAGATATACCAAGACAAATTTCAAGCAAGATGGTATGCAAACATGACCTTCTAGAGGGTTCATGCTCCAACTCATGCACTCAACAAAAATATAGCCCAAAGACTTTGCAAAGAAATTTGAAAAGGAATCCGTCAATATACTTGAAATCACTGTTCTACATTTTGAAGGTATGACAACATTATACAATTCATATTTTTATTAATAATAGATATATTTTTATGTATTTTTTTAAGTAGAATCTTCAGATGAGGAAGTATGTAAAAAATCTTATGTTAAGGGATATGGGTAGATCTATAGAAGATATCTATAAGGTTAACATGTCTTCCCTAAGATGTGGTTTTACTTGATTATCACGTTATGATTTAATAACATATGATAGTGCTTTGTTTTTTTTAGTCACAACTCGACAATAATGAAAATAGGGAGATTGAGGATGTAAATATGAATGAAAATAACAATGAAAAGGATGTGGATAAGGAGAAAGAGAATGTGAATATGAATGGAAATAAGAGTGAAGAGGATGTGGATGTAAATAAGGAGAATGAGGATAAGAAAAGAAATAAGGAAGAGGAGGAGGAGGAGGAAATGAATAACAATAAGGATAAGGGAAAAATTGCAACAGAGGGGTCATTGGATGTAGAGAAGGAGAGGGTGAATGCAAGTAAGATTAACAAAATTACACAAGACTTGTAGGATCACCACACCCCGATTATGAATGCAAGTAAGGTTAATAAAATTATACAAGGCTTATAGGATCACCACACCCCAACTGTGAATGCAAGTAAGGTTAATGAAAGTATACAAGACCTGCAGGATGACCACACCCTGAGTATGAATGCAAGTATGGTTAACAAAATTACACAAGACTTACAGGATCACCACACCCTAACAGTGCCCATCCAAGAGATTTGTATTCCATATTTAGCATAACACAACTGTTCACTTAACTATTTAAATTAATACGACTCTTTGTATTTTATAAACAAATTTCAGACTCTAGTATTACGTGGAACCCATCATCAGATGTGAAGTATCCACCAATCGACAAATTAACAAATGATGACAAATTTTAAAGATAATAAATTTGGCACCCTATCTTATTCCCTAGGCTATCAAGATTAATCTATTTACAATAATTTCAAGGTGGTACCTATCGACATGGTTTGCGGTAATGGTCCATTTCACATTTATAATTTTCAAAATGTAAAAAAAAAATCTTCAATTTGTTTTATGCATGTTTGTAGAGCTTTATATCCATCAACGTCAACAACATACATTGGTATTTATGCTTGGTTGATGTAGTGAATCAGCAAGCTCTCTTACTCAATTCTCTATCAATGCATCCCAACAAGTATTGATATATTTCTGTAAAAAATGTGTTTAAAGAACTAGATAGAGTGTCCTTGAATTTGTTGTACCGAAGCACATGCCAACATTGATCAACTGGGCCATAACTCAAGTGGAATGGGTTCCTCGGTAGCCTAATATAGTGGTGTCTTTAAGATCAATCAAATCAAATGCGCCTGGATCTAGCAATTAAGCAAGTTACCCACGTATACAATGAACCAAGAGATAAGATTATAACAAAGGCACGACAACTATACAAGGATGGTGGTCGAAAAATGATGAAGCTTTGGAGATATTAGTTTGGATTGGGAAATTCCAAAAGTTATACATAATTTTTTTAATACAAAAATCATGTATAGTGTGGATTGAGATATATTTTTGGATTATATAACTTGTGAATGTGTTGGCCATTAGGCTATGGCTATAGATCTGGGTATTTTTTTGTTTGGTGGTGACTTGTTAAATGCTTGTTTATTGGGAGAGTCAATACTCTTAGATGGGCGAGGAACATGTTATTCAAAAAAGAGAAACCTGACCTACCTAAAAACCAAATAACCTCCCCAAAAAGAAGTTATAACATGACCCACAAAAAAATGTCCTAACCACATTCAAATAAAAATGCGGGAGTTGGACATTTTTTGTGTTACATACTTGTTTTTTAAACAAACTACAGTGAAAAGCTTCAACCCAAAATCCCTAAATGTCATGTTCACGCTTCAATTAATTTGGTTCCCAAAATGGAGTGTCTGCCCATTCAAGACTATATGAAATATACTAGAGGTTTTCTAGTATATTTCATTTTCATATAGTTTTGTTCACGCTTCTATTAGTTTGGTTCCCAAAATGGAGTGTCTGCCCTTTCCCAACTATATGAAATATACTAAAGATTACTAGAGGTCTTCTAGTATATTTCATATTGTCATGTAAGGGTTGATGCTACATTTTGTGGAACCAAACAATCATAATTGTGTAGGCCATTTTGGGTTGTATAGCATGAGGGATAAATCATCATACAAATCATTCGACAAAGTGGTATATAATATGAGTGAGTATGACCACTATTACCAATCTTACAATGCAATATACAAATTCATTATCATTGGTTAACATGTGCCCTGTTACCCACTTCTTCATGTGTCGTCTATTCACCATCTATGTGAGGATTATCATACTTAGATGCAATATAGTTCAAAAGTCTCACTTCAGCCTCCTCCCATGAGGCAAAACTCTTGTATAATGTTCCACTATACCCTACAATATGTTCACGACATTCCTCCCATGATGGGTAAATGCCAACAATCTTATCATTGTGTTCAAAAAAAAAAACCCTACCGTTAAAACAACATATCACTTATGTTGTTTGGTCATTCCTTGGTTCAAGATCATGAAAATGAGAGTAGAAAAAATGAAGATATAGAACTAAAAGCGATGAAAGTATGGATGACAGTTAAAAAGCTGAAGATCTAGAAATCAGAGTAGAAAATATGAAGATCTAGAACTACAAGGGATACAAATCTAGATGAGAGTAAAAAAAGATGCAGATCTAGAACTAAAAAGGATGAAAATGGATGCCTGATATGCTACTGGGTCTATACAAGGCGTACAATGTTTGTTACAATGGACAATAAGGGCATTTATGTCCGTATGCCATGACATGCCAACTACAGTCCAATAGGACAAACTTTTTTACCATCAATTATGTCAAAACAATATTCATGTCCGCACTTATTTTAGAATTTATCTCATTCTCCCAATCCACAATCAATACTCACCAACCATTATCACCAACCAACCTATGCACTCCAATCCAATGTACTCAACATCTTAATTAAAAATAGTTTATACGCTAATGACAAGAATTCACTCTCTACAAATAACGTCAAGTTCAAAAATCTTAAGTGGTATGTTAAGTGCAACCACTTGTGAAGTTGAAACGACTGCTAGCCATGAACCAACTCTTCTTTAACTATAAGCCAACTCATTGAGAATGGGCATCCTTTCAACCAATGCAGACGTGCTCACACTCATCCAACAACTTTTTATCAACCTCTATAGAAAAAAATATAAAACACGACTTACACAATGCATAATTCGTCAAATAAAGATTATGAATGGGGAAATTTACAAAGAGATAACTTCCAAGTATGAAAATAAAGAGATAGGAACCTTCTCAAGAATGCGTCCAAGCATGAAAACATAGAGATAGCTTCCTGCCAGGTTTTCTTCACGGTATGCCCCATATTGTGAAGCTCAAAAAGATCCTTGAGGTAGTTGAAATCATATAACTCGTGAATAATCGACTAGGTTTTATGGGTAAATCCTTTACGTCCCTGCTGGACATTTCTACCTATATTGTCCTTCGACTGGCCTTCACAACATCTTCAATACCAAACCATGTAGAACAATGCATCATTAAATAGTACAAAACAAAGAATCTCACAAAAAATGAAAGGGGCAACACCTGCCAAGTGCATCAGCAAAACATGTCAATATGACATCACTAAACATAAATTTTGCAACAAAGAAATGAAATTCCAATACTACACTATTGCACTTATCATTATCACCCAAGGAATGCAAGAAGGGAAGTGCAATAACCAAGTATCTTGCAACAAAAGAATAGCATTTACCCATTTGTCTACCATACCTGGTGTTCAAAACTTGTAGAAATGACACACTGCCAACCTCTTCACAACACTAACACCCTAAAAACTATCATGTCCCTATGTTTGTTGTCAACATGTGTGACAAGACTAAGTGCTAATTCCTTGCGTGTATCTACAATATATTCCTACACGAGCACCAAAATATTGCATTAACATGTTAGAAAATCTCATTCTATAACAGTTGTAAAGCAACACTATATGACATACTACAAAATTCAGTGAACTTTGATACCCATATAAGGAATTTTTTACCCAAATTCGGCACTTGGATCATCCCTACGACTTATATCCCACAATCAAATGCATTGCTTTGAACCGACACCCATCTTGGTGTAATGATAGGTCATTTGTCTATCTGTTCAACATCATCTGCTAACTCAACAATAAGACGATGTAGTATCTTCACTTGTTCACGTGTTCAATAAATTTAGATGACAAATATTGGGGTTACACCTTTCACAAAATTTACTTGGATTGTATAAACCTTACCGTTCTAATAAAGTGGGAGAGTCAGATATGTTTCCTATGAGGATCACGCAAGGTTTCAAGAATCATCACCGTCTTATTAGTTACATCTATCACCGTTAAGTACCAATGACTGTTCCATCATTAGTAGGTATATATGTACATTAGAAAACAAAGGTAAATAATGAATAAATTAAGACATAAACATCCAACAAGATGAATGAGAAGGACCTATATAATATAAGGAGCAATGACAAACCTTATCACATTTGTTAATATCGCGAATTAAATTGACAGAGTTTTTTCAAAATTTCTCATCCAAGCAAACATTCTCTATCAACTGCATTGGAATTGCTTGTTGCTACCAACAACAATCATAAATTAGATTTGTATCGTTGATATAGATGTTGAAATAGTACACAACAGTTATGCGTAGGAATACTTTACCGAGAACCAAGTTGGCAAGTACCATAACTTTTTTTTTGTGGTGGCGTCTATCTTTTCAACACCCGACAAAATACAAGACACTACACTTAATTGCACTGGAGGTTCCTAAAGTATGAAGTTTGTCTTATTTTGGATCTTCAATGTTTCAATTGCATCATTTTAGTCTATGAAATATTGAATATGTTTCTATATGGTACCCCAAGCAGACAATGTCCAGATTGTTAATGATTTTTTATCATAAACTTATCAAATAATACTTAAATATGAACAAAAAAATAATTTGGAGAACTCTTAACCAAATTTTTACCCAAATTTTGGTTAAATATCGACCTAAATTACACAATTTTGATCATGAGCTATTCAAATTTTGGTCAAAAGCTACCAATATTACACATTTTTTTGGTCAAGAGCTACCCAAATTTTGTTTAAGAGCTATCAAAATTATTTTTTGTCCATATTGAACTATTACGTGACAAGTTTATAATAAAAATCGTTAGCTATCTGGATGTGGTCTGCTTGAAGGACCATATAGAAACATATTCATTGCTTCAGGGACTAAAATGATGCAATTAAAACATTGAGGACCAAAATGAGATAAATTTCATACTTTAAAGACCTCTAGTGCAATTAACCCTATTATCTATTAAGTGGATAACAAGTGACATGTTAGTGTCATTTTGGGACTGATTTTCATTTTGCATAATAATTGAAGACAAAAAGTTAGTAAGAGGCCATGCACTTACATAATAGTGCACCCAATTGGTTTCACCTATGGATTTCAATTCTGGTCGATTCAGGAAAGTATGAGGTTCATCAAAAGAAACAAGAACCTCCCTGCTTATTGCAATCACGACATAAATTAGTGAATCATGTACCAATTATGACATACATATTTGATTTGAAAAATTTTGCGGTTCACTTACGCATTCTTCAACAAAGTGTCCACTATGTAGGCCCACAAATTTCTCTTGTGCGAATCTTGGAGGTTCTCTGTATGAGGGTATCCACCTTCAGTTCAGGAGGGTAATCATCATTATCTTTAGTGGCTTCTTCCTGTCAATGTTATGAGTACAAAATTCCAAGACTAACATTAAAAATAAATAAATCAGTGGACAATACCCAAAAAAATAACAACAACATACAATAATACACTTGCCTCTCCACTATCATCAATTGATATGACTTTTTCTTTAGATTTGTTGAAAAAGTCGTTCAATTGGTCGGACAACCCTTGTATCTAATTCTTCACTGTAGTAAGCTCGTTATACACCTTTATTGAATCCTCACACATGTCTTTCTTGTTGGTGGCCTAATCCACCTCTAATCTTAAGAGCCTTGCTTCAAAATCCTAAGCAAATGGATCTGACTTGGAACTCCCTCTTTAGAGTGGATACCTTTCTTGACAACTGGTGCATCATGACACAACTCATAAATTTAGAACTTAAGCTAATTCAAGCATGAAAAATATCGTATGTTATAAGTAGCATATAATTCCCAGATAGCATGAATAAATAAAAAAAGGATAAGGTTGAACTGCTAGAATAACACCGTTTTACCTTGTCATTTCTGTATCCTCCTAACTTCTTTAGACAATGTAGGAACTGATTTATTTCATTGCCCCCCCCATGATACAATGCGGGGGCATGGCCAAGACACCAATGAGACCACCGTCTCCGTTTTTAGCGTGACACACTCAAGATAGAAGATCTATATGACACACAAAATATGATTAATAAAAATCAAAGTGCATAGAAGACTTTGGTAATCAACATAAATCAAATAAAAATATGTTACCATGAGAACAAGAATGCAACCATTGACATTGTCACGTTTTGTCATCTTGTAATCTCGTACCCCCCTCAATGATAGAATCAAATACATACTTGGCCCAATTCCTACCTCCCAAAGATGAGACATCCAATATCATGCAAGAGTGTGTTATTTATTGTGAGCCACAGGGAATGACCAACAACAAATAGAACAAAGTAATGCCGAAATTTTGTGGAATCTTCTTTCAATTTATCTAGTTTGCACCTTACCTTACGCAACAAAAACTCCTTGTTCTTTTTTTAGAAAATTGATTTTTGAAGATCCTTAATTGATGATGCGAAACCGGTCATCTCCAATTCAACCCCCCATAAATGTAACCCCAAGATCCATTCAACATCCACGTGAGTAAATATCAAAGATTTGTTGTTCACGTTCAGAATACATGTATTAGGTTCCATTATGTTAAGTATCCACTTGCATAAACCCCTTTTAATGATGTGGATATTCAAACTAAGTAAACCCCCTCCCCAATCCCATTTCCTCAAAGCCTTGTTTTTTTTATTATTGCATGATTGAATTACTTTAAGTAGCAATGAAGGAGACCATCGGGTTCCAAGAAGATGTTGCAAAATGTTTTACAAGTTTAAATCAATGATTAAAAAATATTGAAATGGTTGAATGTAATGACATTAAAGACACTACAAGTTTGGCATTAACCTTTTCGGATGCATATTTTGAAGTACAGATTCTTTGGTGCCTTGCAAGCTCTATTTTTTTTTTTTTGGTTTGCTTACCCTCTTCTTCAGACTATACCATGCATCATCTTATTGGTAAATGTTATTAACACAATACAATATAAAGTATTTTTTCAAAAAATTACGATGAAGCCATACTTACATCGTTGTGATTTAATGTAATGTAACTAATAACCTGCTAAATGTAGCGGTCTAATTGTTACTTTTCAAACTCAAAAACAATTCCAAAAACAAATGAAAATGGTATGTGTATGTGGTGAAGCTTTTATAAACGGGATGACAAATGTCAAGTGAGACGGCTTTGTCATATTCAACAAAGGCCAATGAAGTGCCTATGACAAAGATGTCTACTGATCAGAGGAGATCCTGTGGTAACACCAACTTCAGATGTTCCAAAAATCACTACTACGTGACAAAGAATTTGGTAAAACCCAAATCAAGCAAAGCCAAATCCTATATAGTTTTGCAAGATTGGTGTTTTGCTGACCCTCTATTTCTTTTTATTTTTATGAAATTGTCTTTGTCCTTTTATTCTATTTACACACTAAGTGGGTAACCAGTAAAAGGTGAAATATTTTTGTTTTGTCTCATCAACTATTGTAACTCATTCGTTATGGATCAATGGCCCATATTCATTTAGTACTTTTGGTACTGAAAAAGCATTTTTGAGTTATACTAAGTTTGACATCAGTCCTAAAATAAACCGTGGACATCCTATTCCATTCACAAATTAATCACAAAAGTATGAATATAGAATGAAAGCTCCACAAACTATAACTTAAAATAATAATTATGTGCAATCGAACTTCACACGTCATCAAAATTATGAATAATTACTTCACGATTTGTCTCTAGCACATTGCTTTCTAAACAAATGTAGTAAGAGAAAAGTAGATGTTCCAAAGAAATGTTAATTAAAAAAGTTATTGATTAAAATTAGTATCTTCAATATTGGATGAATATATAAAACTTAAACTCTAAACCTAAATTTTTTGATGAAAAATAAATAGCATCTGAGCTATTCAAAAATTTATGCAAAATTAAAAAGTTCATCCTACATAAAGTGTAATCCAACTTCAATTTCAATCAAACAATTACCAAGTAATTCAATGGAACATTGATTAACATAAATAAATTAAAACAAGAATATGAGTTAAACATGTGCGATGTGCAGTTGTTTTGTGTTATGATGTGGGTGTGTGCGATGAGGGTTTTTGTGTGTGTTTGTGCGATGTGTGTGTTGGGTGCTTGTGTTGTGTGATGTGTGTGGGTGAGTGTGTTGTGTTGCAGAGAAGACGAAAAGAAAGAGGAGAAAAGAGGGAAAGAAAAAGCCAGAGGATGGGGAAAGTGTTTCTGCACGTGTGAGTGTGTGAAGCAGACCTTGAGAAATACCTTCGACAACTTCAGAGTTGTGTGGTGATGGAAGTGGCGATGTGGCGGTGGCGCTTTGGAGTCATGAGGGAAAGAGAGAGAGAGAAAGAGAGAATGAGAGAGATGGGGGAGATAGAAGAGAGGTCAACAGAGAGAGAGAGAAATGGGGAAGGGGAAGGGGTTGAGGAGAGGAGTAGTTGAGTTGATTTTTTGGTTGCGTGCATGGGTTGGGTAACATGTAGGAGAAGCTTTGCGAAAAAAAATTAAAAAAAATCCTGTGAAAAATAAAAATCAAGATGGTAATAGGTTACCATAGCAAAAATAAAAAAGAAAATAAATAAATTTCAATTATTCTTAAACAAAAAAAATCAACGTGAACAAAAAAATCATAATTCAGTAGAACATTAATGCTTTGGTAACTGGATTACCATTGTTTTTTCATATGGATTTTTTTTCGGGGGTAAGTATCATTCAAATTTATTAATTTTATTTTTTAGTTTTGTTATGGTAACTTACATTTTTTTGAGTAACTATTATCTTATTGACAGTACAGACCACTCACATTTACTATAAAAAAATTAGCAACCATTATCAATGAAATAAAATTGATACTAAGGTGTAATATTAGAAATTTTATAATCGAGGGTACAAAGTAAAACTTAATAATTTAAGGGCTAAAATGTAATTTAACCATTTTCCCCAAAAAACATTTCTCAAGACTTCCCCTACACGCTACCCAACCCGTTACGCAATAAACCAACTCCTCTCTGAAGACCCTACCACTATCTATTTCTCTCCCTCTCTCTTGACCTCTCTTCTTCCTCCCCATCTCCCTCATTATCTCTCTCTCTCACGACTCCAAAGCGCCACCACCACTACGACAACGTCACCACGACAACGTCACCACGACAACTCTCAAGGTATTGCTCTCTTTTTTCCTCTCTTTGTCTTCTACTTCACACACTCACACACGTGAAACCCCCTCCCCTTCCTATATTCTCTCTCTTTCCCTCTTCTCTTCTATTCTCTTTCTTTAGCTTCTAAAACTACAACTATGTGGCAATGGCCAAATCTAGGGTGTGTATGACAACCCATTATGACTGTGTTGTGTGTGCTTGGGCTTGGTATGCTTGGAGTAATTTGTTTAGACGTTATACATAATGCTTGGAACTTTAGAATTATCTTTTATTAATTATTATCGTAAAAAAAGATTTCATGAACTTATTTTCCAAAATTTTAATTTTTACGCTAGCATACAATCTCATATGGACAGATCTAAATGTTATGTCCTTCACCCACACTCTCACCTTGGATTTTGTTCAATTGGGATTTTGTGAACTTGGTTTGATTAGGTTCAATTTGGATTTGTTTTGATTAGGTTCAATTTGGATTTGTGAACTCGATTTGATTATTATCAATTTGAGTTCAATTTTAATTTGGTTTGATTAGGTTCAATTTCGATTGAGTTTAGGGCTAGGCTTGATTTAATCTTTTTTTTATCTCAATATTTTCTTTTCCTTTTTTTTTCTTCCCTTCGTCATCTAACTCCCTTTCTGCGTATTTGATTAGTTTGTTGAATATGAAATTGGGTGAATTGAACCAAAATGGACTTGGTTTTTATGGTCAAATACGTAAAGGAGATCCCAGATGAGGGTGCCAAGTAGAACTACTCAAGATCATTTGGATGGATATAGGAATTAGCTTCTGACCTCAATAGATGTCTGGCATGGTGCTTGAATAGTTATTACAAGAACTTCTCAATCACCATCAAGTTGTAAGCTCCTAATGAGTTAAAATTTGGACCTTATGTTGCACATTAATAAGGAGGATACAAGCTGGATGGTGCTAGCAAAGCGAAAACGAATTGAACTTGGGCTCGATCGACCTGCTTCGATATCATGTAGAATTTTAGAATATGAGAGAGATTGAAAATAGAAGAATGATATAAAACAAAAATACAAAGAATAACGTGGTTTGGCAAATTGCCTACATCTACGTACCTGATGCCCTATGGACTACATCGGATGTATTATTAAAGATAATTAATTACATAGGGCTCAACTTTATTTATAGGGTTATAATTGCACAAAATAAAAGATAATTCACACATGTCTATCATCGTCTCTACTTATCCAAACAAACCTATATATCGATGAATCTCTTTTGATCTTATCGTATTTCTACTTGGATATTGATGGATTCTACATAATCCTATCATATCTCTAACAATGGTAAGACTATTTCTATTTCTCATTTTGGATCTACTACTAGTACAACATCAAAGAAAGCCTTGGTTGTGTTTCAAATTACTCAAAATCTTTTATCTATTTTTAAGTTGACCCATGACAATAATTATTCTGTTGAATTCTTTCATTAGGGTTTTGTGTCAAGGATCTTCAAATCGGGACAACAATCTTAAACGGTCAACTCAAGGGTAACCTATATTCATAGCCATCCGCTCATTTCTCCTCAATAAATCATTGGAACTAGCATATCTATGGATATTTGGCATTGCAGATTGGGACACCCATCTATAATATAAAACAGATCGGTTTCAACAAACAAATCCAATGGCCTCAAATCAATTCATCCAACGACCATTAATTTAACTTTCTTTTCCCCCCAAAATCATCTTTTTTTCACCCATAATTTTTTTTCAAAATTCTGACCTCTCAATCAATATTTAGTTACCTCAACCGTCTCTTCTTTTTCCCCCTCCCTTCTGTCAGGCGAGCCATGCCTTTTTGGCTAGATCTTTTGTTTCTTCTTTTTCTTTCCTCCCTCTCATTCAAAATTCTGACCACCTCTCTCTCTCTTTGTGTTACGCCCCCAGCGACACCACCAGCACCACCGCTACTTTGCCACCAGCACCACCGCCACTGCTAACACCACCAACAATACCCACATTAAGGTGAATATGTATCGACAATCTATATATTCTATACCCACTTTGCAATCTATATATTAGATATTCATGGAGATTTGACCAATATATGTGTCAGTGGATCTCTTTTTTTTTGCATGGATCTCTTTTTTATTTTATTTTATTGAGAAACACATTGCTTCAATTGATATCCAGGAAAAAAAATGTGGATTTGGTGTGAGGGACCTCAAGATCTATTGATGAAAACAAATGTTTAGTCATTGTTACTTTCCATTAGGGAGAGTGATCGATATAATGGTTATTTTCATATTCACATTGCACACACACACACACACCCACTGCACACACCACAAACATACACACGCATCACCCACACTCACCCACACACAAACAAACCCAGCACACCCAAACCCAACACAGACCCAACACATATCACAAACAAACCCACACACTTTGGACACCAAGTGTTTGTTAGAATGACCGACAAAAAATTTGTTGTTTTATTATTATTATTATTATTATGAATTTCCTGTGTACCCATTTTTTGGGGTATAATGTGTTGAAATTATGAATTTTGGAGAAATTATGAATTTTTTGTGTCTACTCCGTCGACATTAGTTTGATCCAATGTGAACTGGATGCTTGATGATCCTCTCAGTAAATCATATCTTGGAGGGTTCTAAACCAAAATGTCAATGATGAGATGCATTGTAGAGGTGCGAGTTTGGTTAGTCTAAGTTAAGGTTCTACTTGCTTCCTAATCTTGGCCATTTTTTTGATTATGCTAACATTGGATGTTTTATGATTTGATTAGGTGAAAGTAGGGAATAACCGAGGGTCCCTTTGGTTCTGGTTGACACTCAAGTTAATTGACCTGATATTGAACTAGCAAACAAGTGACCATCTACACCACTGAAAGATAACATGCTTGGATTAGAAAATTGACTATGCAAATAATTGCTTGATGCAGACTAGGTAAACTGAAGCAAACTGTTTACCCTTTCTTGGGTTTAATGATCTCTCTCTCTCTCTCTCTCTCATGCTCTTGGGTTTAATATAATGCTCATGTCATGGGTTTTCTTAAATTTCCACCATTATTGGGAAATAGGGAAGCTTGACCAGAAAGATCGAGTTTTCATGAAGAACTCTTCTCTGTCGTTTACCTTATGTCCTTTCTTTAATTTTTTTTTTGGGTATTGCATTTTTGTATTGTTTTGGCATAAGGAGTGTTGTATTAGATAGATAACTATTGAAATAGCAAGTTTGTTATGGTATTAGTTCATTTTGTTTTTGCTTTGAAAATGATGGCTATCGTTAAATTTCATAATCGAATTTTGAGATTGTCATGGTCATTTATAAATAATGAAGATTTTGGATGCCCGGAGATAATCAGCCAAGCAGATAATCGATCTACAATTTTCTTTTTATGCCCTGTTCCATTAGATATGGAAAAAAATAAAATTTAATTAAGAGTAATGTTGACGAACCCACAACACAACACACACTTGGGCGTTTAATTTGGGTGTTAAATAGAGTTTGTGAAATTTCAATTTATTTTTTTGTTTGGGTTTTTGAATGTTATTTTTTTCAATTTTATTCTTCAATTTCAATTTTACTCTTTGCCATCTTTGTTGAATTTTTTGGTCTAAAGTTCACTTGCTCTGATTTTTTTTTTCCAATTTTACATTTGCCAATTCATTAGTGGATTTATACAAACGTATATATGTGCTCTAAGTTTACTGAATGTAAATGATAGCAAATTGGAAATAACCCTAAAGAAAGAAGGAACACTAGAAGCAGTTATGTGTGTAAAAATTGTGAAGGTAAAACTCTAATTTTTTCTTTGTCTATCCAATTTTGTGGTTCTTTTAATAGGATTTAAATTATTGAAATGAGCACTTTGAAGTTGATATGTTTTAGATGCATAACCCTGCCGATTTTATCGGTGTTTGTTAAGTTTTAAACCTTATCATGTTTATTTTGCCTTTTTCTTTTGTTTGGGAGCAATTGAGGACCAAAATTTCAATTTTTTTTTGGAGATTTGTTCTGATTCTTGGTATTTCTTGGTCTCTCTCTCTCTCTCTCTCTTGGGGAATTTGGCTTGGCTATGATGTATGTACTTGCTGTTTGTGATTTATTTTGCTTGGAGCAAGTGTATTTGGACCTTTTTTTATATTCATGAGGCTTATGCATTCCCAACATGTTTGCATATTCATGAGGTTTGGCTATTTATGGACTGATTCAAACATGTATTAAAAGTTTTTGTATCAACAATTGCAATTTATTTCACATTGTTGGAGGTTAATGAGACTTGGGTAGGGGCAATCTTCCCAATTGCTCGCTTCATTGTACTGCAATTCCAAAATTGAAACGTTGGAATATTGTGTATGCATGTGGTATACATAGATAGGTTAAAGACATGTGTTGGGGCAAGTGTATTTGGACCTTTTTGTATATTCATGAGGCTTATGCATTCTCAACTTTTTTGCATATTCATGAGGCTTGGCTATTTATGGACCTATTTATGCATGTGGTATACATAGAGCAGTCATAACAACAAATGCAACGAGTAAAGGAAAAGGAATACCAACCTCTTTTGACAAGGGAACGGTAAGTACTTCATACCAAGTGGTATTACATTGTAGTTAACTTTTTAAACTTTATTGTTTTCCCCGGTTCTCAAATCTCACTTTGTATTTGCATTGTTCCCAAATCTCAAAGTTTATTTCTTTTGATTGCAAATATTTTAACAACGTTATTTTATTGGTCCAACATTTTATTTATGTTATTTCATCTATAGAACTGGGATAAAGAAATGTATGAGTTAAAAAGACAAAATGCTACCCATCTTTTTCGATGGGGTTGTTTGAATAAGGTAACAAAAATCTTTTTATAGTTTATTTTTTATTTTCAAGTTTATAATTTTAAAAATCCTGTCGTGTACTAAATTTAACTGTTTTTGTAAATGCTAGATTGTTGTACATTCTCCCAATTGGAAGATGTGGATTTAGATTGATACGATGACATTCAAGGCTGTGATAGAGAGAGTATTTACAATGACGTGCAAAAAAAAAATGACCCATTTTGATAAACTAGATTAAAGAATGAACCATTTTGCAAATGTACTATATATAATTATGTTTTGTGGTCATTCTTTAATCTTATTTATGTTTAGGCACAACTATGGATCATTCTTTATGATTAAAGTAGTCTGTGACTGAAAAATTTTGTGATTTTATTTCAAATTTTTAAAAATCTTATGTTATGTCTGTCACTTTTACAAGTATGGATATAGTTGTTTGTGTAGGAATAATGGTGCTATGCTAATGTGTACATAGTTGAATTTCAGTTTGCATATGACATGATTTGATTATGATTATGAAATATATAAGTTTTATAAACAAGTTGATATATTTGTGGCATCATATTTTCAAATGATATTCTACCGAAAAATTGAAAGTTTCTTACAGAGTATCCACATTTTGACCTTTTTTATTTCATTAAAGTCATGACATTAAAAATTACCAAACGATTTTCAGCTTAATGCATGTTTATATTCATTGTTTGATTATTTCATATTTAAGAATTATGTACAGTGCCTTCAGACATGTGATATAGGGCGTGTCCAAGTTTAGTGATTGATTATTTCGGGTTCAAATTTAATTTTCAATTTTTTTAGTTGCACTGTGTCTTCAGGCACGGTTTATACCTAGTTAAAGATAATTGATTACATAGGGCTCAACTTTATTTATAGGGTGATAATTGCACAAAATAAAAGATAAATCACACATGTCTATCATCGTCTCTACTTATCCAAACAAACCTAGATATCGATGAAACTAATTTGATCTTATCGTATTTCTACTTGGATATTGATGGATTCTAAATAATCCTATCATATCTCTAACAATGGTAAGGCTCTTTCTATTTCTAATTTTGGATCTACTACTAGTATTGCATCAAAGAAAGCCTTGGTTGTGTTTCAAATTACTCAAAATCTCTTATCTATTTCTAAATTTACTCATGACAATAATTATTCTGTTGAATTCTTTCCTTGGGATTTTTGTGTCAAGGATCTTCAAACCGGGACAACAATCTTGAAGGGTCCACTCCAGGGTAACCTATATTCATTGCCAGCTGCTCATTTCTCCTCAATAAATCATTGGCACTAGCACATCTACGGATATTTGGCATCGCAGATTGGGACACCCATCACCAAGAACTCTTGATTCATTTCAGACTGCCTTGCATTTTTTTTTTGCAAGTGAATAATTTTTATGAATCTTGTCCATTGGCTAAGAGTAGTAAATTACCATTTAAAAGATCTAAACGTGTTTCTTCATCTCCATTGAATATTGCTCATTTGGATTTCTGGGGGACGTCTACAGTTGCTTCTAACTCTGCATTCCGTTATTACATTGTTTTTGTTGATGATTATAGTAGATTCACTTGGATTTACCATTTGCGTGTTAAATACGATGCACTGACTAATTTTTGACTATTCAAAACCATGGCTGAGAATCTATTTTATGTATCGATTAAACATTTTCAATGTGATGGTGCTCTTGAACTCACCAATGGACCTTTTTAGCAATTTTTGGATGACTGTGGCATTACATTTAGGATTTCATGTCCTCATACATAGGAGCAAAATGGCATCGCAGAGCACAAGCATCACCACATCATAGAGATGGGTCTTGCTCTCCTATTTGAATCCAAGATGCCTCAACCTTCTAGTTTGACGCCTTTTTAACAACCACATATCTTATAAATAGATTGTCGACTTCGGTTCTTCAAGGGCATTCTCCCGATGAGGTGCTATTATGGGCTCCACCCAACTACTAAACATTGCGAGTCTTTGGATGTCCATGTTTTCCATGGTTTCACCCATATCGCTCCAACCAGCTATGTTCTAAATCCATTGCTTATGTTTTTCTCGGCTACGACAATAATCACAAGGGTTATCGCTGTCTCGATCCACAAACTAATTGTATTTATCTCTCTAATCATGTTATTTTTATTGAAAAATACTTTCCCTTTGCAGCAGTTTAAGAGGCATCTTCTTGCCCCATCACTTCATCAAAATATTCATCTGACCATTCCCACTTCTTACCACCCTTTACACCTTCCAATAGGGACATCCGTCTCCACTCCAACTTCCATCTGTCCACCCACATCTCCATACCTACATGATCATGTTTCAGGTCTACTTCTTGCTACCTCCATCACAATCCCTTCTCCACGATTGGCAGTGGATAAGCCTTCCTCTAGCCCCTCCTCCGCGTCAACCACCAATCAGTCCGCCACTACTGCTCTTCCACCTTTGGTCGCTGTGACCAATTCATCAGCTCATCCCATGATCACTCGAACTTGTGATGGTACCTGAAAATCGAAAGTTCTTCTCAAAATGAAACATCCTCCCTCGAATAACTTTCATAACCACTATTCATGATGTCATTTTTTACCCTACCGTGTATCGGCAGGCAGTAAAAGACTCGAATTGGGTCATTGCTTTGGAATCTAAGTACCAGACACTCATGCGAACCAACACTTGAACTCTTGTTCCTCCACAGCCACGTATGAATATTTTCGGGTGCAAATGGGTGAAATGGTGGCTCCATCGAAAGCTACAAAGACCGTCTCATTGCAAAAAGGTTTCAACCAACAACCTGGTATTGATTTTAGGGACAACTATAGTCCTGTTGTGAAACTTGTAACTACTCTCACCATCCTCCAATTGGCAGTCTCCAATCAATGGATTATTCCACAACTTGATATGCACAATGCTTTCTTTCTTGCTATTCTTAATGAAGAGGTGTATATGCAACAATCTTCGGGTTTTATTAACTCTTCTAATTCATCCCATGTTTGTCATCTACACTAAGCTATTTATGGATTTTGTGAAGCTCCACGGGCATGCCTTTACTCAAAGTTGTCATTCAGCGTATATGCACTGATACATTTACGTTTGTTTTTTGTTCTCAGCAAGGTACACTTGTTCTTTTTCTCTATGTTGATGACATTGTTTTAACTTGTGTTCTTCTTCTCATAGTTGATGACCCATTACTTGATCCACGTGTGTATCAACATCTTGTTTGGGCTCTCCAATATGCACTCTCACTCGTCCAGACAGAGACTCTCTCGGTTCTCTATCTCCTACTCTTTGCCTCCCTCTTGTCTTCGCGGGTGTACTTCCTTTTCTCTCCTCCTCGGGAGGACTCACCTCAACGGGCTTTAGTGATGTTCTCGATATTTATGTACTTTTGTGCCCTTAACAGCAGCTCGGGCATGCAGAAGGGCGACTTCTTAAGGATAGAGAACATAAAACTAGAGGATCGCAGACTCGCAATGAAGGCTGCTAGGGCTACTTTATCGTCTGACTGTTCAATCTAGAGAGCCTCCTCGTTGAAACGAGTGAGGTAGCTCCTGAGGCTTTCATCCCGGTCCTGCTTGATGGTGAGCAGGTGGGTAACAGGTTTCTGATGTCGGTGTCCCCCAATGAAGTGGGAGACAAAAGATTTGCTCATCTCCGTGAAGGAGTGGATAGAAGAAGGTTTTATCTTTGCAAACCATTGTCAAGTAAACCCCTTTATGGTGGTGGGGAAGGCTCTACACAAGATCTCATCAGACACGTTGTGGAGTTACATGAGAGACTTATAGCTGTCAAGATGATCTAGAGGGTCTTTGGTACCATTGAAGATCTCGATGGTCGGCATCTTGAACTTTGAGGGTAGAGGTAGTTGACAACATCTGCAATGAATGGGGTATCAGTGCGTCTTACCAAGTAATCCACCATCTCAGGCACCTATGCCTTGATGGCATTGAGGGCGTCACCGAGTTGGTTTTGCACATCCCTGATCTTCTCGTCCCATTGGTTGGGGACATCTTCCATCAGGTTATTTTAATGGCTTTCATGATCGGCATATTGACTTTCTCCCTCGTCCTCTTGTGTAGGTACATGAGGAGGGGAAACATATGAGCTTCCTATGCACTGAGGAGGGAATGTTGGGCGAGGGGTACCCTAACGTTGCCCAGGGGCATTCTGACAAGGGGCTCCACGGTTGGGGGCTGCATGGCACCCAGAATGGAGAGGTTGTTGTGCTTCTCCCATTGGAGTGATTGGTGTTCCTCCTACGGGATGAGGGGCAACGTCTGCCTAGGCAAGCATCAACTGAATGATTTGTTGGTTCTGATTTACCAATAGCTACATGGTCTGTAAAAATTATTGCTTGGTTACTAGAGTCGCCGTAGTGGATGGTTCCGCGGGTGCTGGCGGAGGCAGAGCCTTCTCCCGGGGGGCGGGTTGTTGACTCATCGACCTTGTCGTAAGTGCCATGGATTAAAAGAGAGTAGCAAGATAGTAGAAAACTCAGTCGTTTCCCACAGACGACGCCAAACTGAAGATGCACGAAACTATCTCATGCAATATCAACAGTCGAGTGTATAATGTGGTATAATTAATGGACAATAAATAAAGCAATCAATGACAGTAATATAAATATGGAGTCAACACACAGATATATAGTGGTTCGGTCCGGGTGACCTACTTCACTCTCAGGAAACGACAACGATGGCCGATGGGTCTTTATTGATGAATAGAGCAAGAAAGAAAGCTCCAAGGGAGGTGTGCTCCGGGAGAGGTACAATAGATAGGACAGAGAAGCTATGTGTGTAGAAAGGTTTGGTAAGATGACAAGATGTGTCTTCTTATGTGGAGAGGACTTACAATTTATAGGCATGGTGATGCAGTGACGTAAGTGTGAGGATACTACTTTTTCAGAGAGGATAACTACAAATGACGAGTACAATTAAGGTAGGATTGATATTTATAAGTGTGTATCTCGATAATCTCTCCCTACGTGCTTTTATCTTCCTGGGCTCCTTGAATCTTGGACTGGGTCGGATTAATAAACCGGGCTTGACCTACAATTCTAGGGGATCTGGACTTGCTTGATTTATTGAGTCTGACCCAGTTGGATTTGGGCTCGCCATTTTACCACCAGATTGGTTAAATTTAATATCATTAAGGATATATTACCACTGTTGTGATGAAATTTACCAGAACGGTGGTTAATTTACAACAATTAAGGACATATTTACCACATTTGAAGTAATTTTACCACAATTGTGGATAAATATACAAGTTTAAAGGAGAATTTATAATTTCTTTGGTTTATGACAACTTTGGGCAACATTATGAAGATAAATGGTTAATTTACTACAGAAGTGGGTTAAGTTAAAATCATAGTGGATGAGTTAGTATAATTGGGATAATATTACAACATCAAAGGTAAAATTTACTAATTTAAGGTTAACTTAGAATGATCGTAAATAAGGTTATTAGTATATAGACCAATTTTATTTTTATTTTGGTTTATATTATGATAACTGTAAATAATAGTATAAATTTAGAGGTATATGTACGACATCAGTGGGATGCACTAGTGTCGTATTTACGTCAAATATGGTTAAAAGTCTCAATCATATTTTTACTACCATATTGGTTAAAGTTTATCCACTACTATGGTAATTTTTCCCTTTATTATTGTAAAATTTTCACATATGTTGTAATTTTTTCCACTATTATAATAATTTTGCCAACAAATGGAGTAAAATTTTCACGAGCAATACTATTGGGACATAGTTTAAGGACATGATTTGGGGACTTAGTGATTCTAGCCATTATATTGTTAGTGGATTCCAACATTATATTATTACTGGGTCCCAACACTATTAATTCAATGGTCATAATGCATTAAGTCCTTAAATTATGTCCCAATAGCATTAGTGATTTTTCACTGTTGTAATTTTTTCACTGATGTTATAATTTTGTTCACTACTGTTGTAATTTTGTCAACTACTGTTGTAAAATTTTCATTGTTGTTATATATTTTTCGCTAATGTTATAATTTTGTCCATTATTGTTTTAAAATTTTCACTATTATTGTAATTTTTTCCATTGATAGTGTAATTTTTACTTAATTAGTAAAAAAAGAAGTAATTTTGCCCACTACTATTGTAAATTTTTCGTTGATGTTATAATTTTGCCTATATATTACTGTGGTAATTTTGCCTACTACTACAGTAAATTTTTCACCGTTATATATTTTTCACTGATGTTGTTGTAACGCCCCAAAATACACCTTAAAATGCATTACTATCTATAATCATTCATATCATACAAGCAACTAATAAAATCCATAAATAAATAAAAAATTCATTCATCATCCATAATAACTAAAGCATTATCCAAAGTAAATACGCCAAATCATGACAATTGCATCCAAAACCAAATATTACCTTGCTGCATAAGAAATAAAACATTATTCTTAACATTGTCTGATAATTAACCTTCCAATCTAGAACATAAATGAAATAGCTCTAAATGTTCACCTCATGATCTACGTTCCCATCAATCTAAGCTTCTCAATTTATCTGCTCATCCAATCCAAGCTTTTTCACTAGATTGTAATCTAAAAAAAGGTTATTTATAAGGGGTGAGCACTAAGCTCTGTAGGAAAATCCTCCCCAGCTCAAACAATGTAAAAAACATATAAAATAGGTCGATCTCATTTTACAAAATATCATATATATTTTTTAAATAAAACAGTGACTGTTCATCGAATCTCAAGTTTACATTGTAGGAAAATTAAATGAAAAAGCAAGACCAAATTTCAAACAACAAATCATTACCAAAACTGTGTCTCAAGTATGTAGTAAGACTTAACATGATTGCACACATTGAGAATATCCTGGCCTGGACACACACACACCCAATCCTCGTAACGATATACAATTTTAGGAAAGGCGTATACCGACGCATCAGCAATGACGAATCCAACCCAAAAATAATATACTAGCCCCTAACCTCGATACGAGTGAGCGAATAATTGTTTGGTTCTCGTAAGACACCAACTCCACTACGAGTGGTACGGAACCTTCAAACCCACTCGGAGTAAGAAATGCATCTACCCACTCTATGATACCTAGTCAACGGTCACCCATGTTCATCAAAACATCCACACAAGAGATACTATATCAAACTAACTCTCCAAATCATAGGTAAACCAATAATCATAATTGCACATGTATTTTTCCAATTGAACAACTCAAAAAAATATTTAAGAGATCATCAATAAATATAATTTTATTGTTCAAATCGCACACTACAGTTTTCAATAAAGAACTTTGAATATCACAGGTAAAACCTGTATTTCTTGAAAACTAGGGTTTTGTTAACAAGAACAGAGAGTTTTTATGGCTATCATTGATAACCTCATTCCAGACATAATTTGATTTACAAGAAAACTAAGAAACAATGATTTCATAGCATATGCATACGATTTAGAATCAAAACACACACACACGGATATATATTAACCCTAGCCTCAATGAGAAAATTTAGGAAGAAACCCCTATCTTAATTCCTGAGATTTTGATCCTAGCGTGTTTTCATGCGATTACTCAACGTTAATCCTTCAAGATTTAGCCTATTCTTCCTCCATTTCTTCTCCTCAAACTTTTATAGGGTTTCTTGGGGTTGAAAAATAGGTAAACACACTTTAGATCATGGCCTAAGGTATTCGTAGGCTAAAAAATGGAAAATTCCCGTCTGGGCGAGGGTAATAGTTTGCCCTTGAATTCCAACTCAATTTTGACCTAGTTAGAAGTTGATTCACGAATATTTTCGTGAAATAAAATTTTATAATAATTGAAGTCTAGTTTCTACTGTAAAATTTTTAGTTTAATCAGATATTGGGAAGGTAGTGTCAAATTTTATTCTACCTAAATCATCTCCAAAATAGGTTTTAACTCCAAAATACTTCCAAACTTCTAATACACCCCGTATAACATCTTCCAAGGTTTTTCAATCTTCCGGATTCAATGGAAACCTTATTTTGACTTAAAAATATTGATAAATTACTTAATCACCTTTCTCAAACTTAAACATCTCCAAAATTTAATTTACCCCGAAAGTCAATACGTTTGAAACTCAAGCTTCATAATCAATCTTTCAACAATGATTCTAAGTTTCTACCATCATTTTATTTATCTTAGGAAAACTCTTAAGATAATATTATCCTTATTTAATTTTCATACTAGATTTTACAGTTGTAATTTTATCCACTATTGTGGTAATTTTGCCCACTCCTATTTAAAATTTTTCATTGTTGTTGTAAATTTTGGACTGATGTTGTAATTTTTTCCACTATTATTATAAATTTTTCCATTGATCTTTTAAATTTTACCCTTGATTGGTATATGTAAACACCCATTGTTGTTATAAATTTATCACTGATGTTGTAATTTTGTCCACTACTGTGGTAATTTTGCCCGCTAATAATTTAAAATTTTCACTGATGTTATAATTTTGTCCACTACTATGGTAATTTTTTCCACTATTGTTATAAATTTTTCATCATTGTTGTAAATTTTTTATTGATGTTGTAATTTTGTCCACTATTGTTGTAATTTTTTCACTATTATTGTAAATTTTTTTATGGATGTTGTAATTTTGACCTCAATTGATATATGTAGACAATGTAAAAAAACAAGTAATTTGGCCCCTACGGTTGTAAATATTTCACTGATGTTGTAATTTTACCTTCTATTGTGGTCACTTTGTCCATTACTATTGTAAATTTTTCATCGTTGTTGTAATTTTGCCCACTACCGTTGTAATTTTTTTAAAGTTGTTGAAATTTTGCCGACAAATGTCGTAAATTTTTCATAGATGTTGTAATTTTTTATTTAATTAGTATATGTAGACAATGTAAAAAAAAAAATTGGTAAAATTGGTTGCCTTACTTTTGCTTTTACACGTTGCCAAATTTTCTGCCTTCTGCACCTAATAGTTGTTCGGTATGATACCGAAAAGCTAAATGATTTTATCTTAGCCATCTCCTCTTCAAAAAGGTAAGAAACATGAGAATCGAGGAAAGAATGTTGAGGGGATGACTGGGGAGTATGGTCTCTTTAGGAGAGGACTTCAGCAATGATGCCATAGAGTAGTTGTCAACCAATTAATTCTAACTGTCGAATATGTATATGTATATGTGTATGAGGTATTAAAATTTTTAACAAGAGGAGAAATAAAAAAGGTGAATAATCAAATTTCAATTGAAATAGGCGTTGGAGGAAGGAGAGAGAGACAAACATATTGAGAGAGAGAGAGAGAGATGTCAAATTAAAATTTGGATATACATATATTCGATCCAATTATAATTGATCTGCATTATTTATATATTTTCATATAAATATAAAAAAATAGTTAAAATTTAATTAATTAAGTTATTTCGATCATATCGAATTTTGGATTGTTAACAGATTTGAATACGAATCATGATAATAAAATTTGTCGAATTATTGAATCAGATTCAGACTAAACTTTTAAAATTGAATTCGGATTTGGATCAGTCAAAATCTAATCTAACCCCAATCTGTTGACAAGCCTAGTGCCAATGGTAGACCGACAAAAGAGGAATGAATTTTTGAATGGAATGATTTATATTTATTAATTAAAAAATAAGAAGATAATAATAAAAATAGTTAATTAGACTAGGGTTACTTTTTTTGTGTGTAAACTAACTTTAGTTCTACCAAATTTTTAGTATATAAAAAGAACCTCCGATTTTTGAAAAATATTGCATGCAGTCCTTGTGTTAGCTTTAGAGTTAAGGGATTGGTTAGTTACTGTAGGTGGGGGGTTAAAAGAGGTTAACACACGTGTCTATACCAAGGGTAATCGAAGGAGGTGAGTAAAACAAGTGGATGGAATGGAAGGAACTTGAGCAACCTGTTAACAAAGGGACGAACCAGTTGGGTAAAGGATAGGTGAAAAATACTCTAACTAACCAAAAAATCATTCCCTTCAGTGGGCAAATAATATGGGTATTTATAACACAGTGCCCAGGCAGGTTAGGCTACCCGCCGCGACCCCTTACCACTGTTGCTAACCGACAATTGGTTCGACTGTGACGATACCAGTGGTTGTTAACATTAAGTCATGCGTCCTAACATTAACAAGGTAGATGTGATGTTTTTCCAAACGCAACCTGAACATGGCCCAAAGTAAGGTGCGACACTCAAGGTGACAGCGGGCTCCTAAGGTCCATGACCGCGACTGGTCACCGTAGTACCATGACCTCAAGAGGATCATGCCCACGATGCCTCTAATGTTCTCTTACCCAGAGTCTTTTTTTTCCTCTCTAGACCCTTCCTCGAGACTTTTGTTGAGATGCTCGATAGAGGAAACCCACATAATTTCGGTCCTTCAACCTCGAATCTACATGTCCCATCATCCCATATGTTGGCCCAGACCAATAACCCCAGTTACCTTAGGAGTTCATCGGGATCCCAGCCAAGTGCATCCCAATGGGTAGTGAACCATACATTGGGATGCTCGCTCGAGCAAACTAAACCTTTGAGATCTTGTCCCAGGCCGAGGTTGACAATCATGCTCGCCCACCCCCATTGCTCAGTTCTCTCTTGAGGAAGGCCATACTTTCATGTCCCTAGGTGGGGACATCTCCTCTTAGTCCAGTAGGCCAGTTGAGCAATGGTGTCCAATAGGTCGAGGATACCACTCCCATAGTGGAGGAGACGAGTTTTACTGAGGTTGACCCATACTTTTGCGATTCCACATCTTTCCACCCTTGATGAAGGGTTCACTTTTTCACTTCCAATGCGATGGGGATGTATGTCGCCCTGTTGCGATATTATGCCTGAGGGCGTCGCACATGGGCGTCGTGCCTAGAGGGCATCGCACATGGGCTTTATGCTTAGAGGCGCCGCTTCTAGAGGTGTCGCACATTGGGTGTCGCGCCTGAGGTGTCTCACATAGGTGTCTCCCTTAAGGTGTTGCACATGGGTGTCGAACTTAAGATGTCGTACCTAGGTATCGCCCTAAAGGTGTTGCACATGGGTGTCGTGCTTGAGGTGTCGCACATGGGTGTCGCGCCTTGGGCATCACACATGACATTGTTATCTACATCAGTCCAATTGATGTTGTTAGGCATCATTTCCATATGAACTAATAATTGTTGCCACTTGTCTTGTTATGGTGGAGACATGTGTCTTGAAGTTTTCGAGTAATACATTTGCCCCCTGTGCACACTAGGTCGCGAGAAGCATCCTGTGTGCACACACCATTTTCTGTCTACATTTGTCGTTTGACTGTAACTGTCATTTGTGAGCCGACCATAGTGCTGATAAAAAAACTATTTTTTTTTGTAAAATTGACCCAAGTCTTTTGTCATCACTTCTCTATTGCTAAAAATATTGTCATGATTAGTTGCCCCTTGCATGCATGGACATTATTTTGATGGGCTTTGCATGCATAATGGACAAAAAGGCTTGTGTATTTTTCTCATTGTGCAATTTTTAAGTAGGCCTCAACGTTCCTTAGTGTACCATTGTAAATCCACTTGGATGACCCACCACAAGAAAGAGCTCAGCTAGGGTCAGTCGAGGTTTTGAAGTATACCTCGAGGTTTGGGCTAAGGGGCTCAGTCAAGGTTGTGCCAAACATTTCTAAAAAAATGTGGCATAAGCGTTAAAGATCACGACCCTTGGTCTTGAAAATTGCCAACACTATTCCTTGAGCCTCGCGATTTAGGAGGCTTGTTGGGTTGACCAAATCAACATGTTGCGTTGATTGTGATTTTGGAGTGAAGGTTGGCTCAACTGACGCGAGGTCCAAAACACTGACCAAAGTCCGGCCCATGATGCAAGGCTTGAGAGTCAGTCGCAATCTAACATAGATTATAGTTAATGGAGGTCGCGGCTGACATGGGACTTTGTGATGCTTGTGAGAGCCTAAATAGACTAACAACTGAAGTGATGTGTTAACTTAAAGGGAGCCTAGATTGGTTGTTGATTGCTACATTAGCCCTTTGTTTGATAGAAGTGTTTAGGCCAACCACTTCTATCAGACACAATACAAAGTGTTGAACAATTTTCAATCTACTTGAGCCAGTCCAAGGAAGATAATAATGGCCTTTCGAGATGCTTTTGGTTCATATGTGGAGCGTGAAGAATTTTCAACAATAACCCTTCATAGTTGGGAAGGTGGCAATAGTCAAGTAAACGTGTCTGTTGGAATGCCAAGTGTTCTGGATGAGAGAGTCTAATATGTGTATGATAACGCTCCAGAATACTAGTGACGGAGTCCATTTCTACTACACTGAGCATATGGATATATAAACGGTTTTATCCTCTTAGCGATGGATTGATTGTTAATAGGCAAGATAGTTTTCGAGAATGTACCCCCTCTCTCGTGCAATGATTAGTGCACATAAATAAAGTGACCTTTGCGCAACTGAATTATGGAGTCACCATTGCGCATGTGTACGAATTGAAATCTGTGGATATAGGATGACCTCTCCAATTTGAGGTGAGCCTGTACAAGTAATGCCAGTATCCATAGAAAATAATGAACTCTTGTTGAAAAATACCAATACGAGGATGACTAAGAAATCCCATTTGTAGATCCAGACCATCGACTATGTGTAAGAACCTTTCTAGATCCCTGTCAGAGCCAACCCAATGAGCAGCGAGCCATACAACTAGAAGTCTGCTTTAGAAGACTGAGCCTTCAATGTCCTGTCTCGGGCCAAGACTAAAAATCATGCTCATTTTATATATTGATACAAACCATCGACCCCGTTATCGGAGTTTCCCAGGATCCCAGTCAGGTCCGACCCAATATGTAGTGAGTCATACATTAGGTGGCCTGCTCCAGTAGACTAAGCCTTCAAAACCCTATACCATGGGTCGAGACTGAAAATCATGATCTATCCGCTCTGCTCTATGTTAAGGTCAGAAGAGCAACAGTGTACTATTTTACCTCTGAGGGTATCCAATTACCATTTACCATTTTCGCAGTGGGAGAGAGACAGACTAGTTAGGTCACACTAGGATTGCCCCTAGATGATCATAGTGCCACTCTTTCCCTTTTGAACAAGGATCCATTTATCATTTACCATTTACCATTTCTACGACGATATGCTCGTGGTGCCACCCTCGTCTTTTGGATGAGACTCCATTTGTACCTCCGCAGCGAATGGTGAACTATGTGTCAGGCTTTCTTCTCAATGCTCACGATGTCGTTCTTGCCCTGTAGACAAGGCTCTAGTAATGCGAGAAAAAGAATGAATTTTTCATATTAGGATATCTCCTAGAATTGAACAATATCATATGCAAGCTGATAAGATATTATGAGCCATTATACTTGCCTCTACGTGCATTCGGTTATAATGGACAATCCATGCGTACATCATTTTTGACATCACCTTGATATGATGTTAGAGAATAACATTTATGAACTAGGATAATAGAGACCACTTTAATTAGTTGCAAAATGATTTAGCTACACCGTGACCATTATCTGCTGAGGGACCCATTTTGCGAGGCATACAGATGGTCCGAGGTGATACCATAGTATTTTTTAGTGAGGGTGCCTCATGTCCAATACTGCCATTTGACATTAGGTTATAAGAAAAATATGCATTAATTTGACGTACTCTCAGATGTAGCTTCGGGTAGTGTTTCGAGGAAGTTCTTGGCTAGAGATAAGGCCTCTAGAAATATGGCAAGCATTAAGATGTGCAAAACTATTGCCTTTGAGAAAAGAACTTACTGAGGTACAAGATTAGCTAATAGAAAAGCTATTGCCCTTGTGCAGAAAGCCCATGAGATTATGCTCCACGAAAATATCTGAGTTAATGTGGAGACTTGTCTTAGTTTAATATGTGTAGTCATATAGTTGCTCGAGGAAGCCTTCATAAGTGTTGCTAAGAGGCAACGTTTTGTTGTGAAGTGGATAAAATAATCCCCTGCATTGGCTGTCAAATTCATAGAGCATTGTTGTGATGTAGCAATGCCGAGATTAATAAGAATTGGGTGCCCCTAAGTAGTAGAGTTCCTTTATGACTTAACTGAATAATTACCAAATCAAGCTCCATAGAACTGGCTGCTCGAACCAGGATGAATCCTTCTAACTTGTAAGTCCAATAATGTACTCTATATTAGCACTCCAATATATATGTTCCATCCAACAGCTACGACGCAGACATAGAAAACCGAAGTGGTGCCTTCTCCACAATAACTTATAGTGGGGAAATGAGGTTTTGTGACCTAGGTTCTTTGTCGGGGACATCTAGCATTAGAGAGGGCCAAATGAAATTTTTGAGAAAACTTGAGTAATCTTGTAGTAAATGTTCACAGAGAAATAGTTGTTATTGGAGTATGTCGCGAACCATAGTGCGATGATGTGGTGCTCGCACAACCTTGAGGGTTGGGCCACATGGAATTTCGGGTAAGTAGTTCATCCCCTTGAAGTATAGCTCCAATTAATGGGAGTGGAAGCCAATATGTAACCCTACAGGGGCTTTCAAGAATAAAGTTTTTCTGGCAGCTTGAAGGCCTATCCCTTCATATTGATAAGGTTGAGAAGATATAAATGATTCGATACATGGAAGAGATTTTGTTCGAACATTATCCATGAGAATCCAAGTGTAAGACACAAGTTGGCAGTTAGGATTCATCACGGTAGGCTCCATAACAAGATGTGAATATGTGTACCTTTCATAGGCCCTTGGTTATCTCCATTTATTCTACTGAAGGAGCAATGTGTATGTGACATGTCATGAGAGGGTAGGATCACCTTAGAATTAGTCAAGGTAATTTTGAAAATGTATAACCATGTAAGATTTCCATATTCCATGGTCACTACCTGAGCTTGTCAAAGCCATAGTTCACTAGTGGGAAGTGCATGATTATATGTTGCCCTTAACAATGGTATTCCTCGCATAAAGAAATGTCATTAGTTAGCACAGGTGAGATAACAATCATTAAAATATCTATTTGCATTAATGAGCCCATGAAAATGCTAAGGCAGACTTTACTGCCCAATTATGATAAAGAGGATATGACCACATGTCAAGATGGTCCTGAAGTCTGATATGGGGTACAAAGTTTCAAAAGTAAGATAATTGTCCAAAATAACTTCAGTACAATTTACCCAATTGCTATTTTTGTTAATTTGCCCCATCTTTCACATATCTGGGCATGCTCATATATGTATAGGACAAGGTAAAACTCATGCAAAATAAGGCCAAAAATCATTTGATGCCCTGCCATAACAAGCAATAGTATCAACCCATTCCCCCTCTTTTTTAAAAAAAAAAAAATAGTTGGAGATGAGATATACATGATAAGTCATTCTGAGCCATACCACTATGTGACAGCTAAGTAGTAGTAATGTAATAAAGATAGGTGTGTGGCTCATGCAACTACCGATGTAAGGAAGGAATGAACCTCATAGAAAGTTTGCGTGTAATTCCTCAGTGCCACGCCATATGCATCCCTCAAATGGTGAGGCCCCTTCAAGGAACACGAGTCATGGGTGCTGCAAGGGAGAGTCCTGTGGGCCCTCTTTTGTGGAGTGCATTATTTGAGCATGGAGCAGTTCGGATAATCAGGAGGGATTGAGTTGTGTGTTCTCAGGCATGAGAATAAATTTTTATTTGGTAAACTCACGATGACATCGCCGCTGCCAAGTTGAAGTTCACGTTGCCGCGATGTGTTTATGCAATATTCTTTCTTGCAAGAATTTAACTCCTTTTTTTGGTCATAACAAGAATTTAACTTTAAAGAAGGAATAAACTTCTTCAAAAGAGATGCACCTAGTTCAACTGTGTCACCTTATATGAACATGGACTTGGCCAACCCAAGGTGACACAAGTGCTACTAAAGTAGTTGTTTGCCTAGCATCCTTGTAGGGGATGGTAAGTCTCGCGGTGATATTGGTGTCGTGGCCGTGGGTCACGCGACTCACGCGATAGACCTCAACTTGCCGAAGGTGATTAGCCTAGAAAGTCTTCGTGCTCACAATCAATAGGTACCTAAAAAACCAGTTGAGGATGCTTAGGTACACAAGATATTTGGTGCCACGGTGGTGGCTCATGCGGTAGAATGGTGTCGAGACTATGGACCATGTTTTCCTTGAATTTAGAAGTATATCAATAGCTGAACTCCATTTTATAATTTGAACCATTGGCAAAGAATCAATGTAAGCGGACCCCAAAGCAAGCGAAGGAACCTTGTTATATGTAGACCATTGTAGAGACCTTATTATCGTTCCTCGAAAAGGTGAATATGTCATGTAGTCTTTGTGATCACAACATAAATAGCTCACCAACATACATGCCTAATAATAAGAGTGGGGACTATTTGCAAATAATAAAAACTTAATGCATTTCATGTATAGGCATATCCTGATCGAAGGGCAAACTATGCAATGAATATTCTTAGATTGATATAGCAACCCACTTGAACTATTGGTCAAACCAACGGCCACACGAATGACTAGATGTTTCTTGCCATACTTTTCAAAATCTAGATGATGTTTTCTCTACAATACAAGGACCAATTTCATGGATTTCTCATAGAAAATTATTGAGTGAAAGAGAGTTTTGCGAGTTGCGAAAAGACTTACTAGGTAGTGCAGACATATTTATTTGTTCATTTGTGTACACATTTTTTTTACCCAAATATTTCTATGCTTTCGGCCTTACTATGTGGCCATATCAATGGCTTGGTACCAGGTCCACCTTATCAAGTTACTGCCCAACTTAATGGCTGCTCAAATGAGGCCCAATGATAATATGATTTAATTGGACTTATATAGTTTCCACCTTAGATTTATGGGACCATTCCCATGAGTTTTCCATTAATAAATTATTAAGTTGAACATTAGTCTAGTGAAGCAAGGGACAGTTATGGTAGTGACCCACTACTTATATTTATTAGCTATACCACCATACTCCAAATGATGGGAAACTAGTTAAGGGAACGAAAAGGATTCCAGGGCAGTGAGCCATGAGGTGCTTTGTGTCGGAACATTGGGTCGCGAGCACGGTAGGCCATCGAGGTGGTTAGTCTTTGTGGTCATAATACTTGTAACTTGCCAACTTAGACACCTCATAACATGTATGGGGTTCATTTATATACTTTGTTCACATCAATCAAATGCTTAACCTTTTGTCTTTTTGTCTTTATGCAGTAGCTTTTGCTCTCATGACTTATCATTTTGAGTTAGTCACTTAGTATAACCGTGAGCGACTATGTTCCATTGTTGCCGAGGTCATAGTGATTAAACTAGTGAGACATACATTTTCCAATAATATATGTGGCTAGTGTGTTCAAGTTACAAGTTAGAAGGTTGATTTTTTTAAAATAAAATAAATGCCAACTGGAGTTGTCTACTTAGGGACTCCTCCGTATGTGTTCCTTGACTCATATGAAGGCATTTAAAGATAAGATATAAAAAATGCAGAAAGTTGATTTATGTGAGCAATATAAAATATAGAACAGGGATAAAAAGACAAAACCAACTTCCTTTTTTATGTAGACAACTTCATTGCATGCGCTTTTCACACGAAAGCTCTTCTTGCTATGCATGTTGAGTCTTTCACAATGGAAGCTGTACTATTGCTACGTTGTTTTAACTTTCATTTCAGAAGGTAAACGAGCAAACAATGGTGGCCAGAGCCTAGCACAAGAACATGAACATTTTCGCAGAACACACTGTTCCTTTCTTTAGTCTCCCACCCTTTTTAAGAAAAAGAATCATGGCCTTTGGTCATGTTTTCTAGAAAGTAACGTAGTGAAGCGAATAAGTGTCCAACTCAAAATTGCATTGTCATTAGAAAGCGAAGATACCATTCGGAGTGTCACCTCTCCAATGAAAGTGGATGGGATGGAAAGAACTCGAGCAGCCTATTAACGAAGGGACGAACTAGTCAGGCAAATGGTACGTGAAAAATGCTCTCACCAGCTAGAAAATCATCCCTTGTAGTGGGCAAATAATGTGTGTATTTATAGCACAAATGCCCAGGTAGGTCGGGTTACCTGTCGTGACCCATACCACTTGTGCTAACCCACAACTGCCTCGACCCCGACGATACCAGTGGTTGTTAACGGCGAGCCATTCATCCCAACTTTAACTAGGCAGATATGATGTTTCCCCAAACACAACCTGGACGTGGCCCCGAGGAAGGTGCGACAGCCAAGGTGAGAGCGGGCTCCCAAGGTCCATGACCGCGACTGATCACCGTAGGACCATGACATCGAAAAGACCATGCACGTGATGCCTCCAAAGCGCTCCTACCCGGGGTCCTTCTTTCCCTCTCTAGACCCTTTCTCGAGACCTTTGTCGAGATGCCCAATAGAGAAAACTCACATATTTTCGGTCCTTCAGCCGCCAATTTACATGTCCCATCATCCCATATGTTGACCTAGACTAATAACCCCACTTACCTTATGAGTTCCTCTGGATCCCAGTCAAGCGCATCTCAATGGGTAGTGAGCCATATATTGGGAGGCTTGCTTGAGTAGACTAAACTTTCGAGACCCTGCCCTAAGCCGAGGTTAACAATCATGCTTGTCCACCCTCATTGCTTAGTTCTCCCTTGAGGAAGATCATACTTCCATGTCCCTAGGTGGGAACATCTCCTCTTAGTCCAGTGGGCCAGTTGAGCAATGGTGTCCAATAGGTTGATAATACAATTCCTGCAATGAGGGAGACGAGTTTCACCGAGATTGCCACATACTTCTGCGATTTCACTTCTTTCCACCCTTGGTGAATGGTCCACTTTTTCACTTCCAATGCGATGGGGATATATGTAGTCTTGTTGCGATGTTGTGTCTGAGGGCGTCGTGCCTTGGGTGTCACACATGGTTGTCGCGCCTTGGGCATCACGAATGGCATTATTATCTACACCAATCCAGTTGACGCTGTTAGACACCATTTTCATATCAACTAATAATTGTTGTCACTTGTCCTATTATGGTGGAGACATAAGTCTTGAAGTTTATGAGTACTACAGTTACTTATTTTCATTATCTATTTTGCCCTCATCACATGCTTTCAGACCTAAAAAAGTAGTTTCTATTTCTTTTTTTTTTCTTTTTTGTGTTTGTTATCGAGACTTTTTCGATTGCTTTTTCCAACACAATGTCGAGGACAACTCACCATTTCAACAATGGAAACAATGTTGAGGTCTCAAAAAATGACGCCATTAGCAACTACTTCAACTCCGTATGGTTTCCAACAACCATTCTCCAATCATCTTATGCAAACCACAAGGACCAGATTTTCCTAGAGTTTGAAACCCTTATTTTCAACGATAAGTCCTGGAAACCACTGAGAGAGTGCATCAATGTGGCTGACGTTAGCCCCATGCCACATGTGGAGCTACAGTGATTCTTCAAGGTTGGTGATAATGTTGATTGGTTCTATGAAAATGTGTGGAGAAAGGGATACTCAGTAGGGATTGCAGTGGACCGGGTAAAAATGGGTATTCGTCCAAACCCGCTTCGTTTGGATCGGGGATGGACCACACGTATGAGACGGTGGATGTATACGGGAATACCCGTATAAACCCGTGCAGGAATAAATAATGTTGGCTTGGGTTTGGAATTGGGTTTGGGCTTGGGCTTGGGTTGGGTAAGGTGGGCGGGTGTGGGGTTGAAGGCGGAGGACAGGGTGGAGGAGGGGATTACAAATTTATCCGCGTACCGGAATGAGGATGAAAACTATACCTTTTAATGGAGGTGGATCGGGGATGGACAGAGTTTTTTTAAGCGGGAAAGGGGATGGATGCTACACCCCCCACCTCTACTTCGGTCCACTTCCATCCCTAACAGTCAGGGACACACTCGAGAATTCAAAGTATTCGGTGTCCATAGAGAGTGTTAGTTTGAATAGTGTTTAGTGTAATTATAATTTTTGAATTGTGTTTAATGTACCTGTAATTTCTGAATTGTTTTTAGTATACTTGTAATTTTTGAATTGTGTTTAGTGTACCTCTAATTTCTGAACTGTTGTTAATGTACCTGTAATTTTTTAATTGTATTTTTAGTGCACTTTTTTGATGATCTGTGTTTTGGTGTTAACGATCTGTGTTTTAGTGTATATGTCTGATGATCTATATTTTAGTGTACATAGCGTAACTCTTTAGAATATGTGTTTTAATTGTGTAATGACATTGTTTTTATTTTTGGCAATTTTTAAAGTACTTTAGTTATATATATTGCTTTGACTTTTCAACATGAATTAAAATTAAATTTTTTTATACCATAACAGAACTCATGGATTGAATTATAGTTGATAGGCCCAGCTCAGACCATATCACAGATGTTGACTAGGTTTAGATCATAGATGCATATCAACAAAGGCTTAGTCTCAAGTTCAGTTGGGCCAAGCCCACCGAAAGACCTATTCTATTACTAGCGCACATGTGGATCTCCATTTTAATACAGGGAAACCGTGGAATGTAGTCATTGGGGTGCACATAACTTCACGGAATCATCTCGCCCATTACGAGAATGATGTCGGCCTCATGAAACCAGCCTATTCCCCGTTACAAGAATGACACTAAAATCAGGGTTCCCTCAAAGCCGTTATAAAATTTTACTTGCCTATAAATTGTAAGTCTTGCCTACATATGAAGACATTACTCATTTCTCAGCATTCTACAAACTTTGAATAATAAGACTCTCTGGCCACCGTAAAAATTCTCTGTAAAGTATGTCACTTAGACCGAACCACCTAATTTGTATGTTTAATTATATTGAGCATACCCCATCACATACTACACTACATACTTGATTGATTTTGTATAAACACTTTTGTGCATTATCCATGGTGTTGGCCAAAACAAAAACACATAATACTGGTCTAGTTTTTCCAAAATTATAGTCCAATTTGATGTCTGTGCCTACCGTAGTCTTGTCCGTAAATTATTAGTAGGCAGTTGTGGAGAAATATAAGTTTAGAATTATTATGACCAATGACTACAGATTAATAGAATTAAAATGAAAAATTTTCAACTATACCCCTTCTAATTTATCATATTTTAAGGACACATCTTCTATTTTTAGAATTTTCACTAACACCCCCTATCAGATTAAAAGTTTTAACTAGAATGCAATTTTACTAAATTGCCCATTTTATATTTTAGGAAAAACTTCATCCACACTCCTGTTAGATAGACACATCTTCAATGAAATCCCACTTATTTTCTAAATGTTTTTACAAATTAAAATTCGGATCGATTAAAATTCTATTTGAGCTAATTAAAATTTATTTTGTACGTATTAAAATTCGAGTCAATTAAAAATTATACTTTTTACGTATTAAAATTTGAGTCTATTAAAATTCTATTCGTCCCAATTAAAATTCATTTTTAATCGGCTAGAATTAAATTTTAATCAACTCGCATTGAATTTTAATCGACCCAAATTTTGATATATAAAAAAATATAAATTTTAATCGGCTCAAATTTTAATACTTTAAAAAATAAATTTTATTTAATTTGAATCGAATGTTAATTGACATGAATTTTAATAAGTAAAAAAATTAAATTTTAATCAACTCTAAGTGAATTTTCACATATGCTAATAGCTCAAATTGACTCGAATTTTTATATGTAGAAAAATAAATTTTAATCAACTCGAATTTTATATAGAAAGATTATTTGCGGTATATGTAGGAACAATTTTGGTATTTTAGATGAATTCTTTTTATTAAAAATGATGGTTTAATAGCAAGAAATGTTAGTGATGTTTAAATATAGACTAGAACGGATGTTAGTGATGTTTTGAATAATAAAAAAGGTCTCTTTGAAGATATGATAATTAAAGTGGATGTGACTGAAATTTTTCCAATTAAAATTTACAATTGTAAATCATCTATGGTATCCTAATCTTATAATGACATGAATGACTCAAACATACTTGGACGGATCTGCTTGGTCGAGTATTATGGTACCGAAATATCTCTTTCTAATATCATATTTTTATTTTTTACCCAAAAAAAATGCACCAACCGTAAAGACTTCTTATTTTATTATTTTTTAATTAAATATTACATATCAAAAGCAATGGCTCAAATTCAGAGCCTTTTTTTGTTGTCGATAATTTCAAGGGTAACACATACAAAATGTCAAACAATTTTACCCTGTGGTTTGGGCACAATACATATTTATTGTTTGTTCTAGCGGATGATTTATGTCTGATCTTTTCAAGTCATTTGACTTGGGCGGATTATTTTTGGTAACGACGTTAGGGTCCAACGACTCTCTAAGGCTTCGAAGTACTAGTGTCCTACACCAAAACATCATAATGGATTTATAGTGAACGTCTTGAAAGGCGGATCCGAAAAAAAAAATGTTGAAAGGCCATAACATAAGAAAATTCGCTGAATGGTTGTTGGCACTACCGGAGGAATATGAAATCAACAATGTGTAACTGCTTAAGCATTGAGTATTCTACCGTTTGAGGTAAAATTTGTGAACTAAAAATGACTAATTATAATCTAAATTATAAAAATAAAAATTTATAAATATTAATAATAAATGAATTATTTTAGTATGAAGCACATTGAACTCATTTAACCGATGTAATATTGTATGAAATGATAGAACTCAATATATTTTTTGTTTGGTTTCAAAAAATATATATAT
>CM042190.1:18872600-18919103 GCA_023539305.1 Ilex asprella | reverse complement strand
CAAACATAATGTCCGGCCATGTAGCTGTCAAATATAACAAACTTCCAACCAAACTTCTATAAAGAGAAGCATCAACATCTTTACTTCCATCTTCTTTTGTCAACTTTTCATTTACCACCAAAGGTGCAGCAACCGATTTGCAATTCACCATTTTAAACTTTTCAAGGAGAGTTTTTGCATACTTCATTTGGGAAATAAAAACACCATCTTCATTTTAAAAAACTTCAAATCCCAAGAAGTAATGCAACAAACCCAAACCACTCATCTCATAATTTTTTATCATGTCTTTTTTAAATTCTTCAAGCATCTTTTTATTATTTCTGGTAAAAACAAGATCATCAACATAAAGAGAAACAATAAGAATACGAGTGTTACCTTGTTTTTTGACGTACAAGGTTGACTCGCTTTTGATCCTTTAAAAGCCTTTATTATTGAAGTAGGAATCAATCTCGCTATACCCGAGGTGCTTGTTTCAACCCATACAATGTCTTCTTCAACTTGTAAACTTTATCTTCTTTTCCTTTGACAACAAAGCCTTGAGGTTGATCCACATACACCTCTTCCTCCAAGACTTCATTTAAGAATGCGGACTTCACATCAAGTTGGTACAAGAACCATCCCTTTTGAGCCACTAAAGCAATAAGTGCTCTAATTGTGTCAAGACGAGCCACCGGTGCAAATGTTTCTTGATAATCAACACCTGGTTGTTGAGAATACCCTTTTTCAACAAGTCTTGCTTTGTTCTTTTGAATTGTCCCATCCGGATTAAGCTTGGTTTTGTAAATCCACTTCACAATAATCACTTCTTTTTTAGGGTCTCTCTACCAACTCTCACGTCTGTTCTTTTCAATCACCCAAATCTCCTCTTCCATTGCTTTCTTCCAAACTTCTAGTTTAATTGCTTCTTCAAAGTTCTCCGATTCAACCACACAAAAGTTGCATCTTGCATACACATCACTAAGACTTCTCATTTTTCTTGGAGTTGAACTTGGAGACGAAGAACTTGAGCTTGATGGAGTTGATTGTGGACTAGCAATTGGAGACATTTAATTTGGATCATCAAGGTCCTCATCATCACTTTCTTCACTCCCCACCTCTTCATAAGTAGGAGAAAAATGATTTTGGTCCTTATTTTCTTTCCAATCCTAAGAGGCTTTTTCATCAAAGATGACATCTCTTGAAATGATTAACTTATCTTTCTTCAAATTGTAGAGCCTATAGCTTTTTGATAGAGTGCTATAGCCCACAAAGATACATTTTTCACTAACTTCATCAAGTTTATGCCTATTTTCTTTGGGTATGTGTGCATAACAAATACACCTAAACACTTTCAAGTGATTAACCGAGGACTTTCTTTTACTCTAAGCTTCAAATGGTGCTTTGTTTGAAAGGGCTTTTGTTGGACATCTATTCAACAAGTAAACCGCCATGTTAATGGCCTCGCCCCAAAAATTTTTGGGCAAACCCTTTTCATGAAGCATTGATTTAAAAATTTCTTCAATTGTTCTATTTTTTTTCTCCGCCACTCCATTTTGTTGTGAAGTGTACTCAACGGTCAATTGTTTTTCCATCCCAATATCTTCACAAAAATTCATAAATTCATTAGAGTTATACTCACCACCTCTATCACTTTTTAACACTTTCATAAAGTGACCACTTTGCCTTTCAACAAGACTTTGAAATTTTCGAAAAACATTAAACACATCCAATTTTTGTCTCATAAAGTAAAATCATGTCATTCTAGAAAAATCATCAATAAAAGTAATGAAATACTTGTTACCTCCATGGTTCGTTGTGTCCATAGGCCCGCACACATCGGTATGAATAAGCTCCAATGGTGTTTTAGCTCTCCATGCCTTATGTTTTGGAAATGCCTCCGGTGTAGTTTCCCAAGAGCACTACCTTCACAAGCTGCTTTGATTTCTTGAATCATCGGCAACCCATGCACCATGCCCTTTTGTTGTAGATACTTCAAACTTTGAAAATTTAAGTGGCCCAATCTCTTATGCCAAAGCGAAGTCTCATCCACAACATTCACCTTCAAAGCAACATTTTTTGCATACTTCAAAGTGAGCGGAAAACTTCTATTTTCCTCCATCTTGATTGTTGCCACCATTTGCTTTCTCCCCCCCCCCCTTTTTCATAAATCTTGCAAGTATCATCTTCAAAGTGAACTACATACCTATGCTCCACCATTTGACCAACACTCAACAAATTTTGCTCCAAGTCCAGAACTAGTAAAACATCCCTTATGTATCTTGTTCCTTTCTTGGTCTCCACCGTAATAGTACTCTTTCCTTTTGTTTGGACTAAGACACCATTACCCATTTTGACTTGCGAATTTGAGGAAGCATCAAGGTTGAAAAAAATGCTTTCATCGCCGTCATGAGGTTATTAAAACCACTATTAACAAACCAAACATCACATTTTTTCTCCAAAGCATTGTGGCATGCATAAAGCATGTTCCTATCAACTTCTCCTTTTTTGGTAAAATTTGCTTGTTGGTTGGTTACTCTACAATCCTTCTTCACATGCTCAAATTTCTTGCAATTATAACATTGTGGCTTCCCCTTAAACCAACAATCTTTCTCCACATGACTACTTTGATTACAAATTTTACACTTTCTTTGGGTGGACTCCTCATTTTCTTGTCTTCAAAAATTCTTCTTGTGAAAATTATTCTTCCCTCCACCTTTCGCATTATCAAATTTACCATTTCCTTTTCCACCTTCCAATTGATTGAAATTCTAAGAGCTTCCTTGAGTTTTAGAACCACTAACATTGAGCTTAGATTGGGAAAACACTTTCAAGTGACTTCTCCGTTTGCTTACTCAATCTTTGCTCAAATGATTTAACTGAACTCATCAATTCTTCAATACTCAAGGTTTCAACGTTCTTCATATTTTCAAGAACCGCAACAATGGGGCTATAGTCCGCCGTCAACATAATTAAATTTTTTTCCACAATTTTTTTATTAGGTTTATTATCCCCATGTATTTTCATTTGGTTCACAACTTCCATCAATCTAGAAAAATAATCTTGCAACACTTCACCATCTTTCATTTTCATATTTTCAAAATCTCATCTCAAGGATTGAATTTTAATTGCTCTTACCCTCAAGTTGCCCCGATATTCCTTTTGAAGAATATCACAAGCATCCTTTTCCTTGGTCTCGTTGATAAACCTCAAAAAAATCTTATTTGAAACTCCTTGTTGAATCATTGAGAGAGCTCTTGCATCCTTCCTCTTATGTGCCTTCAATACTTGCTTTTGAGCATCCGTTAAAGAATTGACATCTTTGGGGTCATCATACCCATCTTCAACATACTCCCATAAATCATTTGAAATAAGTTGGGTTTTTATTTTCAAACACCAAAAATCATAATTTTCACCGTCAAATTGTGAAAACGGATGTGGTTGAGCTCCTAAACTTTGATTACTTGAACCCGCCATGTTCTTCGACACCGGAGTTTCTTTTCCTGAACCAAATATTCACGTCCAGTTGTTGTCGTCGTCGAATGGTGCTTTGATACCACTCTATTGGCCTTAGATTAGGCTTGAATCTTGATTAATTAAACAAACAAGCGACAAACATGGGAAGTTTTGGAACTAGATTTTTTCTTTTTATATATTCTAGAAAAGTCTATTACAAACTTTATATAGACTCCCCATATATTCTAGAAAAATTTCTAACAAGATTTTTCTAGACACACCTAAATATAGACACTTCATATATTCTAAAAAAGGCTCTTGCAAGCTTTATCTAGACCCACCCAAATAATTCTAGAGTTTTCTATCTTTCGATCTAATTAAATACAACAAAACATGACCCAAATACACACTAACATTTTATGACCCAATTACAAACATAACATATTTAGCCCAAATACAAAATAACACAATAAAGTATTAACTTTAACAAGGTGGAGGTTCCGCGGGTTACATGCATAGTTTCAGATGGTGTCTTAAGCTTTGCTATTAGGGCTGTGGAAGAATTTGGCATTCCTAAAGTTCAATTCTGGACAACTTCAGCTTGTGGCTTCATAGGCTATCTTCAATACAGTGAACTGATCAAACGAGGGCTTGTCCCATTTAAAGGTAATCTTCAACTACTCAATCTTATATTTCCCCCCAAATTCTCCTTCTATGCCACTGGCTTCATGATCTTTAAGATTGAAATAAGCTTTTAGTTGCAAGTTTGGCATGCTTACAACATAAGTCATGCTTATAGAAACAAACATATATATGATTAAAGGATGATATAACACTCACTAGAGTAACTTATATTTCTCCTCCAATTTTTTGGGGCCCAAAATACCGAAACCCCTTGTAGTTTAGAACTGATAGTGTATATTACGTGCTCGAGCAAAATATATAAACAACGGGATTTGATCTGAGCTACAAGGCTCTTGGGAATAATGTGGCAATTTAGGGGTAAGGGATGGATTGCATAGAGGATTTACAGTGGTTCACCAGCATGGGAGCTTGGCTAATTCACTCTTCAATGGAGTCTCTTGTTCCTAAGAATTATATTGAAGATTATGAGAGGATTACACAGTCTTCTTGGTATCTTTTGTTGCTTGCCTCGTAGTGAGGACTTTGTACATTATTTATATTCTAGTTCCTAGTTCCATGGGGTCTGGGGCGAGATCTTCGCCCTCCTCTTGTAACGTTTTGCTTGATTTCAGGCGATGGTTTGGGCGGTTTAGGTTCTTGGGCCTAGATTGGCGTTTACTGCTGTTGAGGGGGCGTTTAGTGATTGTCAGCTGCCTTCCACTCATTTTCTTCGGGGCACAGGTCGAGGGAACCCAAAATCTGGACCTCTATGCTCAGCTCTTATGACTGAGCTCCCTTCCTGACCTCAATATTAGAGCTCAAACTTGGAATTTTTTTAGGTATCATTAGTTTCCCCCCAGTCCCTGGTCAAAATGGGTTTGAGCAGGGGTTGAGCTACAGGTGAGTCGAGTTAAGCCTCCATATAGTGACCTCGATTTGCGTACGATGAGACTAATTTGAAGTTTTTTTGCAGTCATTTCTTCCTCATTTCTCGCGTATGCCCCACATTTCAAAGGCCCACGTACACAAAGGTTTAAATACTCCAGAGTCGATGAAAGCTGCCCCATTTCTCCTTTGAACTTCTCTCTCCAGGCTTTGCCCTCTCTCGTCCTTTGCGATTTTAGCTTCCTCAATTTGCTAGGGATCCTAGGGTTTCACTGGAGAACCAATTTTCCTAATTTGACTTCGAAGGTTCTGTGAGGTTTACTCTTCGATTCCACTTTGGTTTATCACTCGCTCTTGGTTAGGTACGCTTCTCAACTCTGTGCTTTTCTTTGTTCTGGATCCCTCGAATCCAAAGTGGTTGCTGCATTTTTTGACCTTTCATTTTTGCTATTTTAGGAATCTAGTTTATCCTTTGTCCCATCTTCCCTTCTTTCTGGACCCTTACTCCACGACTAGAATCTTCCTCATTGGTCACTGCTGTCTTGACCCCTTGACTCTCAGGGATTGTTTTGTTGGTGTCTCCTTTCCTTATTCTTCCTTTTACCTCCCCTTTTCTAATCCCATCATGTCTTGCTCTTCTGAAGCTACTGCTTTATCTGTCTCTCTTGTCATGGGCGAGAAGTCCACTAGATAGGAAGACATCGATTTAGGAGACGTAGGAGAGGAGATTGATAATTTTTCTAGTGTCGATTCTTTCGATGTTGAGGGAGAAACTGAGAAGCTCCCTTCGTCATCCTCCCCTGTGCCCAAGAAATCTAGGAAAGGTAAAGCCAAAGTGAGTGGCGATGGGATTTCAGGTAGTGTTGAAGGTGCAGAGGCTATCCTCAGAGCTTCAGACCTTGTGGGTTTTAGCGAGGTCATACTTACATGAGGGTATTGTCTACTTGTTCCAATTTTCCACAAGGTTTGTATTATTGGTGCCCAGACATGGACACTCGGTACGACTCCCTAATCCCTAAGAAGCTTTGCTTCTTTGTGATCGTTTTCGAGAATAGCCTTTGTTTTCCAATGCACCATTTCCTAAAGAGTGTCCTTCAACATTTTAATGTTTTTCCCGCTTAACTTTCCCCCAATTTTTGGGGTATTCTGGTGGGTCTCTTTGTTTTCTTCAAGAAGCACGAGCTTGGAGTTCCTACCCTGCCTTTGCTCATGAAGCTCTTTAATGTCAAGTACACTCCTTCTGACGGTTTCCTGTGCATTTCCAAACGGGTAAAAACCCATTTCATCATTACTGACCTCTCAAGTTCCCACAAGGGTTAGAAGAAACTCTTCTTCTTTGTATTAGGGATAGAATGAGAATACAATCCCTAAGATGTAGCTGACACCCTCCCAGTGCCTCGGGCCTAGTCTGCCCCTGATAACTTGGGTAAGTGGCTTGAGTAAGCTTGGATCAGTCTTGATGCTTTATTCCATTGACCTTATTCTGCTTATTTTGTTTCACTTTTCAAGTATTCGACCCGAGCTCAGTGCTAAGGATAAGCTACTTATGCTGAGCTTAGAGGATTATGATCCAGAGAAATATTTTGAGTGCATCAAGCCTCAAGTGCTTGTCGAGCTTGGGTTTAGTCCTCCAGAGGTGTGGGTTGAGACCCATGTTCTCATTTCTGTAGCTGGAATAGAGGAGGCGGCAGGTAACATTTCCTCCTTCTATCCTTAACTTTTATCTCATTTCTCCCTTCTTTCTTTCTGATTTGTTTGCTTTGAGTTTTCAGGTCCTATCTCAATGGAACCATCTTCGAAAGCTTTAAGGGAAAAGGTTGACATGTTAAAGAAAACCAAGAGTGGGGGTAAACGCAAGGCTGATACAGGATTAGGAAGTGGTTATGTCCCCCCAGCCAAGGTGCCGAGGTCAGAGGTGCCTCATGTTTCTCCCCTTTCATCCCAAGTGGCTATTATTCCACCATCGAGCTCATCGAAGATCTTAGGGACCTCACTTCCTCAAGGGATCGTGTCTTCCTCTTCTGGAGGAAATCCTGAACAAAGTGCGGTTCCGACCTCTTCTTCATCGGTAGATGATCGCTTGCATTCTGCTTGGGTCTACCTCCTCCGAGTCGGCTGAAAATTCCCACCCGCTACTTCTGAGGGGCTCCAAGGCTGAGAAATGAAAACACCCTAAGGTTGAGAAAGGTGAGGGCTCCCTTATTGATAACGTGAAATGTGCTACGGATTTCATTATCTCTATAATCCCTGAGTCTGATATTCAAAGGGCTGCCACTATGCCTCTTGGAGCTTCCATTACCACGACCATATACGGGGTTACTTCAGTAAGTTTTTTGATCTTTTCGTGTTCCATTTCTATCTTTACTTTATGTTAACTTTAGCCTTTGGTTGTGTTTGCTCCTAGTTGGCCATTCACGTGTATGCTTTGCTAAGTCGAATCAGATCTTTGGAGAGCTCAACCAAGGCGTCAAAGACATTTGAGCTTAAGGCTGCCGAGCTGACTTTTGCCAATGATGACCTAAAAGGCTTCAGAACCTGCAGGCGTAGGTGGAGACCCAATCTTCTGTTATTAAGGGATTGGAGGCCAAGAGAATAGATGAGGGAGACAAGAAGACCAAGGAGAAGCTCAAGAAGACCAAGGAGGAGCTCAGGCTAAAAACTAATGACTGGGTTAAAGCTCATGAATAGAGAATACGACACTCTGGCTGAGGTAAGTGACACTCTTCAGAGAGAAATTGAAGTAGAGAAAGCTATTGTTAAACAAAAGGATGCTCTGGTTGCCAAGCTGGAAGATGATGTCACCACCAAATGGGCAACTAGGTACCTTTCTTTCCAAGGTCAAGCTATGCGGGCATATCCAGACTTGGACTTTGATTTCGAACCCCCTTTAGACGAGGAGGAAAAGGTGTCAAGTGTTGAGAAAGAGGTTGGGGCTTTAGCTCCCTCTATTTTTGAGCTTGCTCCTAAGAGTGTTGAGGTCCTTACCTCTTCTATCGAGGTCCTTGCTCAGGTGGTTTCTTCTACTCTGGCTATCTCTGCAGCTCTTGACCCCACTCCAACTTCTACCACCAGAATTGTTGAACTGCCAGTCATTCCTGTTGATGCCTCTACTAGTGTTCTTGTTTTTTGTGATAACCCTGCCGACCTCACTACTCAGGCTCCTAGGTTGACTTTGCCATGAGCCAGAGTGTAGGCTCCTACTCCTATTCTTCCCAAGGTTTATCTCCCTTTAACTGCTCTTGAACCTTTTGGAGCTAAGCTTTCAAACTCTTCTTCTGCTCCTACTATAGAGATTTAGGATTTTTGAGGAACTTTTATTTGTTGTGTTTTGTGTACCTTGTACTCTACTTCTTCTAAGAAATGTAAATACTTCTTTCTGAGAAATGTAAATACTTCTTGCACTTTTTTTTTCTATTTTTTCTTTTGTTCTTCCATTCTGCCTATTCCCCCTTGCCCCCTACTTTGGGGAGAACTTAGTTCTTCTTAAAGTATGAGGTCGCCCTTAGAGACGAGGTGCAAGCTGGAAAGATCTGGTTGTTCAAAGAGCTTGTCCTAAAAAGCCCATTTTTCAGTGAACTGAAGAGTGCATCGCTACGAGCTGGAGAGCTCTACTTGGGTTAGGCTGAAGAGCTCATGCTTGAGTTAAATTGAGTTGCTTATGTTCTGAGCTCTTCCTTTTGAACTCCTTCGAAACTAAGTTGAGCTTACAAAGTTGAGCTGTCACTTTAGCATGGAGCACCGAAATTCCTATTGTTACTTGTGCCCACCTACTTTCCTAAAATGTCTCTACCGTCATAATTTTGGTAGCTTAAAAGACTGTCTCTTTGTCTTCGCACGTTCCTTGCTCCCTTTAAATTTGGTATATCCTAATGTTTCTCTAAAACTTAGGACTCCTTTGCTATATACTATTCCTGGAGTTTCTTCTTGCTTGTAAACCTTGGGATCATGTTTCTCGTTTCCCCTGAGTTTCTTTTTCTCTGTGTCCTCTGTCTTTCTTCTGACTTCCATGGCTTCCAATCTTACTCCCTTGTTCAAACAACGGGCTCAAGCCATGTCTTACACAAACTGGCATTCTAACGTCTTGGTTCCTTCAGTGATTACCACTATAGAATTGGAAGAAATCAAGAACCGATATCTTCTACCTATTGTCTAGCTTCTTCGAGTCCCAACGCTCAATGAGCCTTGCAATTTTCTCCCTCAACAAGAAATTTACTTTTTTGAAGATTCTTTCGAGATCGGACTTCGTCTGCCCATCAATCCTTTCATTGGGTGGATTTTTGATTTCTTTGGGTTGTGCCCCTCTCACCTTTCTCCTGAAGGGTGGGGTGTTATGATCAACTTCTTTATTCTTTGGCGCCTGCAGGGCAACAATGAATTCCCTATTGCTGAGTTCCTTTAGTTTTATGATCTTGATGAGGACAAGCTCCCTTGCTTCAGTTACTTTAGATGGAGGCGCCACTTCGATCCCTTACTGGTTCTTGATGTTCCCAACTCTCTAGAAGGATGGGTTTAACGCTTTTTCTTTACCTTTGGGGATTCTTGGAGGTCTACTTAACAGCTATGTGCATACTCTAGGGTCCCTCGTTCTTGGGGCCATTTTTCTCATAGAGGTAGAGGCTTAGAATCGATTTCGTTATAGCCATGGTGATTGGTTCTTATTGCACTTCTCCTGTGCAGGTACTTCTAATTTGACCCTGACAGAGTTGGTGTGGGTTAGCCAGGTGGCTCATGTTGAGCCTGTCCCTTTTTTAGTGTTTGTTACCCCACAGAACCTCTTTCTGTTCAGTGTCACTGCTGCTGCTCTAGAATTTGCCTCATTCCCCCTCTCTCCTGATTCTTCTTCTACTGAATCAGATGAGGATGAGGGTGTTGCTGCATCTTCAAGGAAATACAGGAGGAGTGGTTCCTCTTTTGATGGTATTTTATTTTTTACTGCTGGGTTGAAACTTTCGGAGCTACTTACAAAAGTGGAGAAGGAACGTGACGAGTTGAAGGAAAATAATGCCTGTCTTCAAACTGTGAATGCTCATTTAGAAGAGGAGATATATTTGCTGAAGAGGAGGCTTGGAGGGGCTTAGGAATTTTTCTTGTATTCCATTACATTGACAAATAAGAATATCTTTTTCCTGCCTTGCTTATTTCCTTGATTTTTTACTCTATTGGTTGCCATGTGTGCAAGCTCATGAGCTAAAGAGCTCATTTTTGCTCATGAGCTGAAGAGCTCATCTTTTGTTTATGAGCTGAAGAGCTCATCGCTTATTTATGAGCTGAAGAGCTCATCATTTATTTATGAGTTGAATAACTCATCTTTAGTTTATGAGCTGGAGAGATCATCATTTTTTTATGAGTTGAAGAGCTCATCGCTAGTTTATGAGCTGAAGAGCTCAATGTTTGTTTATGAGTTGAAGAGCTCATCGCTAGTTTATGAGCTGAAGAGCTCATCGTTTGTTTATGAGCTGAAAAGCTCATCTTTAATTTTAAGTTGCTGATGGAGTCTTGCTGGGCTGAGCTAAAACTTGTAATTTTATTGAAGATAACCTTCTTACAAAAGTTTATTAAAAATTAAAATTAAAATGTTCTGCATTCCAAGAGTGGGGTAGGACTTTTTCTTCTTCTGTTTGTAACTCGTAGTTGGCAAGTCTGATTACCCTTGAGATGATGCAAGGATTTCCCAATTAGGTCCTAGATTCCCATGTGCGGGATCCTTTCTCGCAGGAAGAATCTTTTTAAGTACCAGGTCGCCGACTTTGAAGCCTCTATGTCGAACCCTTTTGTTGTAGTACCTAGTCATTCTCCTTTGGTAACTCATAGTGCGTTGCAAAGCCTTGTCCCTTTTTTCATTGAGGAGGTCAAGATTTAGCATGAGTGACTCGTCATTATGCTCGGGCTTTGTGAAGTCAGCCTAGGGGATGGAATGCCAATCTCCACGGGTGTAACTACTTCGGTTCCAAATGCTAAAACAAATGGTGTTTCCTGAGTTACTAATCTGGCAGTGTTTCTAAAGGCCCACAATACTTCTGGGATGTATTCTACCCATTTCTCTTCTAGAGCTTCTAGTTTTGTCTTCAGAGCTGTTTTTACTATTCAGATGGTCACCTCGGCTTGCCTGTTGGACTGAAGATAAGCTGGAGCTGAAAGTAATTATTTATTCCTAGCTCGACACATAACTTATTGAACTTGAGATTGTTGAACTGCTTTCCATTGTTAGAGACGATTCTCCTGGGTATTCCAAACCTATAGATTATAGATTTTCAAATGAAGTTTTAGACTTTTATTCTATGATTGTTGTCAAGGACTCTACCTCTGTCCATTTGGTGAAGTAATCCACCCCAATGATAGGGAACTTGCATTGTCCAATGCTAGTGGGAAAGGGCCAAAGTATGTCCAGCCCCAATTGTTGGAAAGGTCCGGGGCCTACCACCGAGGTTAGGAGCTCTAGTGGACAATGGGGAATGTTTATGTGTATTTGGCAAACCTTACGCCTTTTGAATACATAAGTAGCGTCTTTGAGTATAGTAGGCTAGAAGTACCCTTACCTTAGTACTTTTCCTGCCAGAGCTCGGGCTCCGATATGATTGCCGCAAATTTCCACGTGGATTTTCCTGAGTATGTAATTAGCATCCTCGTCTCCTACGCATTTAACTCCTACGCATTTAAGGACAGGTGCTGAAATGCCTCACTTGTACAGGTTTTCTTGTAGAGTTGTGAATCTGGATGACCTGGCTCTCAACTTTGCGGCCTCTTTGGGATCTCCTGGCAAGGTTCCACTCTTAAGATACTTTCTGATTGGGTGCATCCAGCTTGGCGAGGCCAATACATGGAACACCTCTTCGTCTTTATGGCTTACATATGGTTCAGCCAAGTGTTCAATTGGGATTAATCTATCCAGGCTCTCCTGCGAAACTCTAGCAAACCTTGCCAAGGCATCCGCTAAAGAATTCTCAACTCTGGGGACATGCTTGACTTTGACTTGCACGAATTTCTTCATTAGTTCCCTCACCTTTTTTAGTTGTAGGATCATTCTCTCTCCCTTAGTCTCATAGGTCTCTTCTATTTGTTTTACCACTAGTTGGGAGTCGCTGTAGATTTCGAGTTATTTTGCCTCCATTAAGTGAGCCAGATTGAATCCAGCGATGACAACTTCATACTGTGCTTCATTGTTTGAAGCCTTAAATCTAAATCTGAGGGCATACTCGACGTCTATTCCATCTAGGGAGGTCAAAATCAACCCTGCCCCACTTCCTTGGGCGTTGGCATCTCCATCTATTGAAAGTTTCCATGTAGGGAAGTCAGGCAAAAACTGGGTTGCTTCCAAAGGTGCTTCCATGGCTATAGTGAATTCTGCGATAAAATCTACCAGAATATGCCCTTTGATTGTGACTTTGGGTTTGTACTTAATATCGAACTCACTGAGCTCTATGACCTATTTGACCAATCTCCCTGAATATTCTGGTTTATACAAGACATGTTTCACTGGTTGGTCTGTTGGGACCTCAATAGTGTGAGCCTGAAAGTATGGTCTGAGCCTTCTTGCAGTCGTAACCAGAGCTAGGACGAGTTTTTTCATCTTTGGATATCTCTCCTCTGCCCCCCTCAGAGCTCTGCTACAGTAGTATACTGGTTGCTCAGATCTATCTCGCTTTGTTACTAGCGCTGCGCTAGTTGAAAAATCCAAAACAATGAGGTAGAAGGTGATCACTTCCCCCTCCAAAAGGCTTATGAGAACCGGGGGTGAGCTTAAATAATTTTTTAGGGTTTGAATCCTTCTTCACATCGGGTATCTCATTGGAACACCTTTTTTAAGACTTGGAAGAAAGGTTAGCACTTGTTGCTTGTCCTGGACACAAAATAACTCAAAGTTTTTATTCTTCCTATTAGGCATTGGACCTTTCTTGTGTTGGAGTGAGGCTGCATATCTATTATTGTTTTGACTTTTTTGGGTTAGCCTCTATTCCTCTATTGTTGACTATGAAGCCAAGGAATTTTTTGGCTGAGACCCCAAAGGTGCACTTAGCTGGATTAAGCTTCATTTGGTATTTCTTGAGGATTTGAAAAGATTCCTCGAGGTGCTCGATGTGGAGCTCGGCTCTTAATGATTTCACAAGCATGTCATCAATGTATACCTCCATGGATGACCCAATATGTTTTGGGAACATTCGGCTCACTAGACGTTGATATATAGCTCCAACATTTTTTAATCTAAATGCCATGACTTGGTAATAGTATGTTTCCTGCTCAGTTATGAATGACGTCTTCTCATGATCATTAGGGTCCATTCTGATTTAATTATACCCTGAGAAGGCATCCATGAAGTTGAGGATCTCGTGTCCAGTCGTGGCGTCTACGATCAAGTCTATTTGAGGTAGTGAAAAACTACACTTGGGGCAACCTCGATTCATATCAGGAAAGTCGATGCATGGGAGCCATTCGTTGGTCTCCTCGGATAACTCCAGTGTTGTTTTTAGTGGGAAATTTTATAACCAGGTGATATGCTGAGGGAATGGATCTCATGGCATTTATGGAAGGTTTTTCCAACAAAACATTATATGCTGAGGGAGCATCAACTACCAGGAACCTTGTCGCAGTGGTGGATTGGCATGGCAGGCTCCCCATGGTGAGGATGAGTTGAATCGCCCCCAGGGGCAGTAATCTCTCTACATAGAATCCTAAAAAATGAGCTCTTACTGGCTCGAGCTTGTCCTTGCCTATGTCCATTTTGTCAAAAATGGCTGCGAAGATAATGTCGGCAAAGCTCCCGTTGTCAATTAAGACCCGATGAATGGTCCTATTAGCAATGATAGCTTTAACCACCAAGGAATCATCATGGGGGTGCTGGTAGCCCTCCAGGTCTACATCTGAGAAAGTGATGTTCATGTTGATCCAGGGTGCCTTGGTCACAGCCTGCACCTCCAATACTTCCTCTATTTTGACCTTGTGCATGTGGGCTTTCCCAGCTAAGTTGGTCTCTCCACCACCAATGAATCCTCCCAAAATCATCCTGATTCCCCCCATTGGCTGCTGATGTTGAACAGGAGTTTGCTGCTGAGGTGCTGGAGGAGGGTGAGCCTTTTTCTGATTATCATGGGCCACATAGCGGCGTAGCTGTCCTCGTTAGATCAGAAACTTGATTTCTTTTTTTTTTGTTGGATGCAATCACCAATGAGGTGGCCATGGTCTCTGTGATACTCACAATACTTTGTTACATATCTTTTTACTAGGTCTGCCTTCATCCGAGGTGGCCACCTCAGGAATTTCTCATTCTGAACTTTATAGAGAATTTGAGATATTGTAGCGGTGAGTGGAATGAGCTACCAAGGTGCGTACCTCAGCTGTAATTCTGGCTGCGGAGGACTTATGCGATCCCTGAAATTTTCCCTTCTTTTAGGAGAACAATCTTTGTTTTTTCTTGGAGACCTGTCTCAGCCTCTTTCTTTCCTGGGACTTCGACCCCTCTTATTCTCTTCTTTCTCTTTTTTCTTCTATGTGGATGAGTTCCTCACTTTAGAAAGGACAGACTCTTCATCATTAATGTATTTTTCTGCCTTGGCAAGCACCTCCGCCATATTGGCTTGGGGATTTTTAGATATGGAGAACATTAAGTCCTTCGACTATACTCCTAAACAGGTGATGAAAGCAGTGATGACGATTTTTTCGTTTGGAATGTTCACCTTCAGTGATTCCGAGTTGAACCTTTGGACATAAGACCGTAGGTTCTCGTTAGATCCCTGTTTTACATTCAACAGATGGTAGCTCGACTTTCGATAAATCCAAGCTCCTATGAAGTGTGACTCAAAGGATATGAATAGCCCTCTGAAGAAGGAGATGGACGTCGGGGCTAGCTTGTTCAACCACGCCAAGGCTGAGCCCTTTAACGTGATGGTGAAAGCTCGACATCGTACAAGGTCTTGATACCCGTGAAACTCCATTTGGTTCTTGTAAGTGTTGAGATGATCCATGGGATTCTTTGTTCCATCAAAGGCCTTCATCTAGGGAATTTTGAACTTCGGAGGGAGGGGAAAGTGCAGTACATGAGTAGTGAATGGGGACTTAATTTGATGTACCAAGGCGTCCATAGTTACTGGGGTTTTATCTCTTACAGTCTCCTTCATGTGGTTGAGTTCCTGCTGGATATCCTTGAAACGTTGTTCCCAATATTGTTCTCTTATCTTCTTGTGGGAAAGGGAGAAATTAGTTTTTTCTCAGTTCCCTTATTTTGGCTTTGTACTTCTTCGTTATCTTCATTCCTGTGGGGTGAATGAGGAGCATCGTCCATGGCTTGGCTATGGTCGGCCCCTTCGTTTACCTCCCTTAGGGGATCGAGACATTGATGCTCCCCTTGTAGGGGTTCATCTTGGGTTGGTCAAGTCTTCTGAGGACGTTGTAGAGTTTCAGGAGTTCCTCGTTCTTTTGTAGTAGACTCTGGTTGACTAAGCGAAGAGCCTCTAGTTCGTTATTTGGAGGCGGATCTACCATGGGAGGATTAGTCTTAGTGGTGGACAGGAAATCTTGAAGATTTTCTTGTTGTATTCCACTGGTGGCCTCCTAAGAATTATATTGAAGATTAGGAGGGATTACACAGTCTTCTTGGTATCTTTTGTTGCCTGCCTCGTAGTGAGGACTTTGTATAGTATTTATAGCCTAGTTCCTAGTTTTATGGGATCTGGGGTGAGATCTTTGTCCTCCTCTTGTAACGTTTTGCTTGATTTTAGATGATGGTTTAGGCGGTTGAGGTTGTTGTGTCTAGACTGACATTTACTGCTTATTGAGGGGTCGTTTAGTGGTTGTTAGCTGTCTTCCACTCATTTTCTTCGGGGCGCAGGTCGAGGGAGCCCAAGATCAGGACCTCTGAGCTCAGCTCTTCTAGCGGAGCTCCCTTCCTGACCTTAATATCCATGCTCAAACTTGAAATTTCTCTGGATATCATCAAGAACTATAGCACTCAAAATTTTTGGAATAAAGTAAAACATTTAAGGGGCTAATGACTTAGATAGAAAGCCTATATGCCCTTTAATCTTTTTAAGTTTTCTAGAATTATTTTCTCTCTCTTGACTAGATTTTACCAAAAATTATACTTAATGTATAGCGAGAGGAGAGAGGAGATCAAATTGTGAGAAAACAGAAACCAAAAGATATATACTCCGCAAGAGCGTTAAAGTCATTTTGACATGTTATTTATTAAAATATTTTGTTTTTTCCATAGGATTGTCAATTTTAATAAAATTTTGACATTTGAGTGTTATTTTAATCCATAATCATGCCATTTTAGTCCAAAAAAAGAAATATGTGAAGCATACAATTTCCAATCAAAGGGAGATAAGGTGCTAACTGCCAAACCTTTACAAACAAGTGATTCATCAATACATAAGTTTAGTATATACATTGGTTAAACTTGGATATTCAATAATCTTTATGCACTCTCAAGTCTCAACATAAAATTCCCCTCCCTTCCTTCCACTTCCGTCATAAATGTGCAATAATTAGTCTCTGTCGTCATAGAAATGAGCAATTAATGCCATGAGGTTCAGATAAAATACGACTAAATACATAAAGTGATACTTTGTTAATGAAATTTAGACCGACACCATGGATATTTAAATTGTTATTTTAGAATCACATCTTAATGTGAAGGCATTAATCACACCCTCCAAGATTAGAGAGACTTATTTGAAGTTATCAAATTACACTATCCTACCCATACTTTTCTTGTACTCACAATAATTACGTTAAAATTGCAGCAACTAATTACAAAAAAAATTAATTCTGGGTATTGTTGTTACATATGATATAAATTATCACTTAAGTAAGATAAAAAAAAAAATTTATCACTTAAGTGTGCATATTTTAGACTAAGAATGCAACATATTCTTCATGAGTGCCAGATGAAAGCTTCAAAAATGATGACTCTCTTGAAACGCCCATAGATTGGATCCCAGGGATGAGAAAAATCCGGCTTAAGGACATGCCATCCTTTATTCAGACAACGGATCCTAATGACATCTTGCTCAACTACTTGAAAGATGAAGCACAAAACAGCTTGAAAGCTTCAGCAATTATCTTAAACACTTTCGATGCACTAGAGCATGAAGTTGTACAAGCAACTGAATCCATTTTTTCTCTGATTTACACCACAGGTCTGATTTCATTGCTTGGCCAGGGCAACTCTGAAAGTCGATTGAGTTCATTTTGGCCCAGCTTCTGGCGAGAAGACACACAGTGTCTTCAATGGCTTTATAAAAAGGAACCAAACTCGGTCGTCTGTGTGAATTATGGGAGTGTGACCCTAATGTCGGACCAGCACTTCAAAGAGTTTGCATAGGGGCTTGCAAAAAGCAAGCACCCATTTCTGTGGATTGGTCGACCACATGTTGTGATGGGTGATTCAGCAATCATGCCCAAAGAATTTCTTGAGGAGACTAAGGATAGAGGATTGCTTACCAATTGGTGCCCATAAGAACAAGTGCTTTCACATGGATCCGTTACGGTTTTTCTCACTCACTGTGGGTGGAATTCAACACTTGAAATTATATGCGGAGGAATGCCTGTAATTTGCTGGCCTTTCTTCGCGGAACAACAAAAAAATTGCAGATATGCATGCACGGAGTGGGGGATAGGAGTGGAGCTCAACCAAGATGTTGAACGCGACGAAATTGAAGTACTTGTTAAGGAAATGCTGGAAGGTGACTGCACGGGGAGGATCCTGCAATTGATTCGAGACAGCGATCGTGTGACTGGTGAACCCTGAAACAATCACAAGGTTAGGAAAAGGGAGCCAGACGTCTGCCCGGCTTATCCCTTCCGAAGCTTAAGTCAGCAAGGGAAGAAGGATCAAGCTCCATTCACTCGGTTTTCTAGGTTAGATTTTGCGTACCTTCGTTCATTTTTCTGAAGGGTATTTATACCTGGGCTTGACGTGATTGTTCTGACATAGAGGTCATCTCAGTAGTTAATGCTCTTCAGACTTGTCCAAGCGTAATGATTGACTCCCACTTGCACTCTTGTGTCATCAATGCTCGGCGTTCGAGACCCGACCTCGGGGCCACGCCGAGCACTTGAATACCTATGAACGGCGTCTGACACCCATTTCATAGCAGTCAGCGCCTCGAAGGCTATCACTTATAGTTCTGCGCCCGGACTCCAGGCCATTAATGCACCCACTCATGGTTGTCAGTTTAAGTCTTCGTAGGTGCAGAGGCTCATTAAATGTCCTGTTTGAGTCACTTACATCGCCATAAATGCTGGGTCAAATCGCATTAATTGCTTGTCAGAGGTTGTACTCGGCTCTACGAAAATACCGCCTCTCGGCTCCTCTTCTCGACTTTGCTAATGTCCTCGGCTTCATAACTCGGCTTTCCATCATCTACATCTGTCCACGTGTCACCTCGGGGGATGCTGAACTGTCATGAGTCCCTTCAACTGCCCCCCAGCCTCCACTCTTTATGTGGCGTGGGACAGGTGGCGCAAGAGGAGGGGGTTTACTGAACACGTCTATTTAAACGAGGGACGGTTGCTTGCACGTCTGGGGCCGCCTTTTTCAAATCCCCTAATGATGAGTGTCTTTTCGATTCCCGCTTTCTCATCTGTCTATAAATAGGGGAAATTTTGGCCATTCGAGAACTTTGCAAATTCGAATTTCCTTCAAGCAATTCAGCTCCCGAGCACTATCTTTTTTCCTCCCGAGAACTATTCTACGAAGAACATCCTATAAGTACCCTCTGTTCTGTCTTCCCTTTTCCTTCTTCTTTTATCTTTACCCATGACTAGAAGTCGTAGAGGTGAGATGAGGGACCCTCAACCATCCAGAGCCCGCAAGCTAAAGAAAACCGTAGTAAATGAGGATAACATAGATGCCTTTAGAGCCAAGTACCAGATCCCCGAACGTGTATTCACCTTCCCTTTTAAGCCCACACAACATACTAGGGATCGAGGGTGTGTAGAAATGATGCCTTTTTATACCAAGGCCATCATGGAAGGGGGTCTGACCTTCCCCCTCCCCCCCTTTGTGCTGAGGCTGCTGATGCAGCTGAAGCTGTTCCCCCTTCAATGTGGGGTAAATTTCTTTAGGATAGTCATGGGTGTAATTGCCCTTAATGCTTAGCTTGGGGTAGATGAAATTCTATTCTGCTATGACCTGAGGCTAGTCTCGGGGGGGAAGATACTACCTCAAAGACAGGGACACTTCAATGTACCTGGTCACTCACATGCCCGACTTGGACAAGAGGTACTTCGATGATCTGGTCATGCTCGGTAAAAGCTGGGAAAAGGGGACAGGGCCCGAGTATGACGGATTGTACTGCGCCAAGGTGCCGAAAGATGAAGGTGTGTTGTGCATTAACTGAATTTTTTCTCGGCATTATCTGACCTCTGTTTCTAATCTAGTTTCCCATTTTTGCAGAAGGATATCGGCGTGATTCCGCTCAACCCCTCAGGTCGCAGGTTAGATTCGACGACCTTTTGAAGGTTTGGTCGTCCAACCCCTCAAACGAGTTTGCCCGAGCAGCTCACGTCCTACTCGGCTACACTCCCTCCTACAGCCGATTCTCCCATATTCCTCCACCTTTCGATCCGAGACTTTGGGAGGACCTCTCCTCCTCTGAAGAAGACGCCGAGAGACCCCCTTCACCTGCTCTTTCCGCTCTTGAAGATATGTTTAATGTCCCTCCTCTCTCCGCGGCCAACATGGAAGAAGCCGCTTCTCGGCGGAGGAATAGGCTCTCGGGGCAAGGAGGGTCCCCGAGCTCGGATGCACCCCCTCCTACTCGTCGTCGTCAACAAACGGGGAGAACCACTGCTCCAACAGGGAGTTTACCCCCCAACCCTCCTACTTCCCTCCTCGAAATTCAGACAAGGGGAAAACGACATCGGGACCCCGAGGCTCAAGAAGAGAGTCGACGCTTGGAGGAGCGCCGGCAGAAATACCGCCACGACGCCCCGGGGCCATCCACATCTGCCGAGTGGGTCTGCAAAGCCGAAACCCGAAGGGACCACCCCGTCTTAGAAGCAGACTCCATCATCCAAGACCAAGACGTGGCCTTGGCTATGGCGGGGACCCTCCAATTCGGCGCCGACATGAGCGTCCATCTGGGCCAGGCTGACAACCGGCTCCTAATAAGTGCTCTCTAGAGCAATTTGGTGGTAAGTTTCTTTCTTTCAATTGTGCCCCGTTTCCTCGGCGCTTGACTAATTGCTTTTTACCATTCTTCCCAGGCCTGCCAGCAGATGGGGGTCATCATTGACCGTTTCTGGGAGTACAAGCAGGCGGCGAGGAACGCCGAGAAAGAGGCCAAAGCCAAAGATGCCTTTGTCATGAAGGCGGAGGCGGTCATAGCCGACCAGACTAAGCATCTCGCCGAGATGATCCGCCGGCGTGACACCCTGGACACCGAGAACCCAAACTTAAAGGTGAGCAAAGCTGCGGCCATCAAAAGGGCGGAGGAGTGTGAGCTCCAAGTCTCGTTGGCTGAGGGCAAGGTACAGGAGTCTGAGGACCTCATCAAGGACTTAACTGCCCGGGTGGACGCCCTGATGGCCGAGAAGGCGGAGGAGGACCAAAAGCTGCAGAGTGAGTGCCAACGAGTATGGTTGGAGACTCAGGATCAGATGGTCCCCGCCTTTGAGGAGGCCAAAGAGAAGGCCTTTTGGGAGGGTTGGCACGCTGCCTTACACGCCGCCTTGGTGGGCCCGGCAAATGAACTTTTTAGAAGGCACACCACTCTTCCTGTGAATGACGCCGAGGTTCCTCCAGAGGCGGATAACGCTAAGGGGACTAACCTGGCCATTACTGTAAGTGATGGTTCAGATAGTTTTTCTCCGGTTATTGCCGGCCAAGATCTCGACCATCCCTCCTCGCTAGCCGAAGAACTTACAGCCCATGAGGCAAGGTGATCTTGGCGGAAGGCTTCCTGCTTGTTTCTCCTTCCCTCTTTCTTTAATTTTCAATATGTACGCTTATAGGAACGCAAAGCCCCATTTTGACTTGTAATGAAAATTCCGATCATTCTCCTAGTCTCTTTCAATATGTTGTTCCACTTATTCTCCGATAATTGTTGGCTAACCATGTCCCGTGTTGCTCTCACCTCTCCGGGCCGGGGGCCGAGTGCTGAGTCGTCCTGTCCCGGACTGGCACCCTTCGGGACCGAGAGCTCGTCTGTCTTTTTTCGTTCTCATATTGACTACTCAAGAATTATACCACCTGACCTCTAAGAAGTGGAACTGAAGATACAACTAGTCAGTGATGGCCTCCAGAAGTAGAATGAAAGAGAAAAATTGAGGCACTTCTCGTGGAAACTATAAGGAGAGAGAAGTTCTCAATAGGTGCAAAACGAGAAGACCCTTTAACAGCTGATCTTTACTACGCTATCACCAACCTTTCCCCGGGGTTGCGCCCCTCTCGGCTAAGGGATCCTTTCGTGTTGGCTGGTGTACCCCTATCCCAGGGTCATTTTCCATTCGGGGGGCTTGCCCTTGTCATTTATTTGAACACTGGGATTTCCCGGACCTTCCCGATAGGGCCGTGCCTTAGCGACCAAGATCCCATGGAGTGGGGCTCCAAGGACGGAGACTTACTCTCCTCGGGACCGTACCCCTAGCGGGGCTCCAAGGACGGTCTAACACTCCTTGGGACCATGCCCCTAGTGACTGAGAGTTCGTCTCGTGCTGATTTTGAGAGCGTGGCTCCAAGGATGAAGTCTTACACCCCTCGGGACCGTGCCCCTAGTGACCGAGAGCTCGTCTCGTGCTGATTTGGACGTGGCTCTAAGGATGGAGTCTTACACCCCTCGGGACCGTGCCCTAGCGACCAAGAGCTCGTCTCGTGCTAATTTTGAGAGCGTGGCTCCAAGGAGGGAGTCTTACACCCCTCAGGACCGTGCCCCTAGTGACCGAGAACTCATCTCGTGCTGATTTTGAGAGCGTGGCTCCAAGGATGGAGTCTTACACCCCTCGGGACCATGCCCCTAGCGACCGAGAGCTCGTCTCCTACTGATTTTGAGAGCGTGGCTCCAAGGATGGAGTCTTACACCCCTCGGGACCGTGCCCCTAGCGACCGAGAGCTCGTCTCGTACTGATTTTGAGAGCGTGGCTCCAAGGAGGGAGTATTACACCCCTCGGGACTGTGCCCCTAGCGACTGAGAGCTCGTCTCGTGCTGATTTTGAGCGTGGCTCCAAGGAGGGAGTCTTACACCCCTCGGGGCCGTGCCCATAGCGACCGAGAGCTCGTCTCGTGCTGATTTTGAGTTAGCCTAGCAGTGATAAAGATCCGAACTCGTCTTTAACAAAAATATCTCTTTAGGTTTGATACATTCCAAGGTCAAATTACATTATTGCCATCCATATCCTGTAGTCTGTATGCGCCGGTGCCCCCCACGCTGGTTACTTTGTAGGGGCCTTCCCAGTTGGGTTCGAGTTTCCCTTCGACGGGCTCCCGAGCAGTGCCCACAACCCTCCTTAGCACCAGGTCTCCAACTTTGAAATCCCTTGCTCGTACTTTCCTTTGATGCTGTCTTCATAGTTCTCCTTGATACTTGGCCAGCTTGATGGACGCCTGTTCTCTTCTTTCTTTAGTTAAGTCGAGATCTTTTGCAAGCATCTGATCATTGTTTCCCAAATCGAATGCCTGACTTCGGATTGTCGGGAGCCCTACCTCCAATGGAATGACAGCCTCGACCCCATACATCAAGGCGAATGGCGTTTCGCCCGTTGAACTCCTTGGTGTGGTTCTATAGGCCCAAAGCACATTGAGCAACTCCTCGGTCCACTTCCCTTTTGCTTTCTCAAGCCTTTTCTTGATTTCGGCCAATACAGTCTTGTTAGATACCTCAGCTTGCCCATTGCTCTGAGGATAGGCTGGGGTAGAGTAATAATTGCGTACTCCATACCCCGAGAAGAATTCTTTGAAAGGACCACTATTGAACTGCGTGCCATTATCCGAGACGATCGCCCTAGGGATTCCGAAACGAGTGATTATGTTCTTGTATAGTTTCTGATCGACAGATAACCAGAACCTGAGAGCCTTCAGCCTGATCTTCCTTGCTTCCCTGGCATCTTCAGGGAGCGCACCTTCCATCAGATATGCAATGATAGGTTTCATCCAGCCCGAAGGAGTTGACAGTGTCTCTACCGGCAACATTTGCATGCTATCTGTTTCTTCTATACTCGGCTTTGGTCGGCTTTCGACAGTGATGCGCCAAGTTATCTCTGAGGCTAACGCCGAGGCTAAGCAAGCCAACGCGTCAGCATGGTTGTTCTAATCCCTGGGAATTTGAGACACTTTTACCTCCTCTAATTTCTCCATCTTGGATTTCGCCTTTTGCCAGTACGCCTTCATCCTGGTATCCCAAAACTCGAAGTCACCATTGATCTGGTTGACAACTAACTGAGAGTCACAGAAAACCTGTAGCTATCGTACCCCGACCGAGTAGGCTATGTCAAGCCCTGCCAACAGTGCCTCGTACTCGGCTTCGTTATTGGACGCTTTAAAAACCAATCTGATGGCTCGTTCTATTGTAAATCCTTCTGAGTTAGCCAGTACCACCCCTACTCCTGCCCCCCTCGTGTTCGAGGATCCAACGACGTGAAGACTCCATGCTCCAGAAGTATTGACCTCGGGTGGGGGCTCGGACGCAGAGAACTCAGCAACGAAGTCAGCGAGGACCTGTCCCTTGATTGAAGTGCGAGGTTTGTACCTTATGTCGAATTCTCTAAGCTCTACAGCCCATTTGGCAATTCTCCCATATAAATCGACTCTTTGAAGGAGGGCCTCAGGGGACGATCGGTCAAGACCTCTATGGTGTGCGCCTGGAAATAATGTCTGAGCTTCCTTGCCGAGATGACCAAGGCCAAGGCCAACTTCTCCATTGGCAAGTATCTCGTCTCCGCGTCGAGGAGAGATTTACTTACGAAGTAGATGGGCCTCTGCGCCCCTTCGTCCTCTCTTACAAGAGCGCCACTGACGGCCTCCTCTGAAATGGACAAGTATAAGTGCAGAGTCTCCCCGGCTTTTGGTACAGACAAAGTCGAGGGGAGCTTTAGGTATTCCTTAATCCCTTCGAGCGCCTGGTCACAGTCCGCGTCCCAGACACCGTTTGTCGCTCCCCTGAGCTTGACAAAAAATGATTTACATCTATCCGAGGACTTGGATATAAACCGGTTGAGGGCGGCAAGCATGCCGGCCAGTTTCTTGATATCTTTCACAGTCCTTGGTGCCCGAATGTTTTGCACCACTTGAATCTGCTCGGGGTTGGCCTCAATGCCCCTGTGCGTCACCAAGTACCCCAAAAACTTCCCCGAGCTAACCCCGAAGGCACATTTCGAGGCGTTGAGCTTGAGACCGTGGCGCCGAAGAATGCTGAACGATGCGCCGAGGTCACTGATATGGTCAGTTTCGTCTCTACTTTTGACTAGCATGTCATCGATGTACACCTCCATGGTGGTGCCAAGTAGGGGTTTGAACATCTTGTTCATCAGGCACTGGTAAGTGGCCGCCACGTTTTTTAGCCCAAACGGTATGACCGTGTAATAATATATTCCTCGGGGCGTAATGAAAGCCATTTTTTCTTGGTCAGATTCCTCCAACGAGATTTGGTGATATCCTGCTCGGGCATCCATGAAGGTTATGCGCTTGTGGCTCGCAGTTGCGTCCACCTGCTAATCCACCTTAGGGAGTGGGTACCCATCCTTGGGACATGCTTTGTTCAGGTCGGTGAAGTCCACGCAAACTCGCCACTTCCCCTCCTTCTTTTTGGCGCACACCGTGTTAGATAACCACTCGGGGAACTGGACCTCCCGAATCGAACCCGCCTCTAACAATTTGCCCACCTCTTCGTCTACGGCCTTTGCATGATGCGGAGCCGTCCTGCGGGCCTTTTGTTTCACCGATTTGAAGTTTGGATCAACATGGAGACGATGAGTCATCACCTCGGGATTGATCCCAGTCATGTCGGCCTAGGTCCAGGCAAAGATGTCAGCGTTCCTACGCAAGAAAGAAGACATTTCTGCCCGCTCGTCGTCGTTCAGGGAGGATCCCACCAGGAAGTACCTTGACTCATCGTCGGACTTCAGGAAAACTTTAATCAATGGTTCGGTGGAACGGTCGGCTGGATCCACCGCCGGGTCATCTACCCCCAGCCGACCGAACTGTGATTGCTATTTAGCAACCACCTCCTCGGGGTCTTGACCCACCGGCCAAGCACCGAACCCTGTTCTCATGGCCACATAAAAATAGTTTTTAGCCGCTAATTGGTCCCCCCGGATCTCCGTGACGTCGCGCGGGGTGGGGAACTTTATTTTTTGATGATAGCTGGAGTGGACTGCCCTCATAGCATGCAACCAGGTCCTCCCCAGTATGGCGTTGTACGGGGAATTGGAGTCAATTACCAAGAATTCTACCGAAATTAAAACAATCGTCGCCCGCACCATCAGGGTTATTTTGCCAAGCAGGAGGGCACTGGAACCATTGAAACTGACGAGGGGCGTTTGAACGGGATTCAAGTCCGCTCGGGTCAAGCTCATTTTTCGGAAGAGGTCTTCTTACATCATTTTTGAACGAACTTCCTGAATCTATCAATATCCTCCTAACATCAAACTTGACAACTCGTAACGTGATCACGAGTGCATCATCATGTGGGAGAGCCACTCCGGCCAAGTCGGCCTCGGAGAAGCTAATTTCCTCGTCGTCTTGGCGGGGTCTCTTGGCTGAAGGCTCTCCTCCATGTTCTCTGACCTTGAGCGCCTGCGAGACTCACTTTCGCTCTGCCCGGAGAACGTTATACGACGGCCTCTCGGTTGTGCAGGCATGTATAACATTGATCACGGGGACCACCTCTCGGGGCGGCTCCGCCCTTTCCTCCGTAATTCCCCGATGAGGCCTCTGGTCAATGAACTCCTCAAGATGACCCTCTCGGACCAGTTACTCAAGGAAGGATTTGTATATTCTGCATTCTTCATTCATGTGGCCCACATCTTTATGATAGGAACACCGGGCCATCTGATCCCTTGTAGATGGGTCCCCTAACATCTTCGGGGGCCATCTAAAATACAGTCGGTCTTGTATCTTTCTCAGCATTCTATAAATAGACTCTTTAAAAACAGTGTGGACCCCCTGGAAGGGCAGTTGGCTCAGAGGGGCCGTAGGCGAGCCTCTCCTTACCGGCATTTCCCTATCCCTTTTCCTCGGCATCGACCCCTGGTCCCTTCCCCTTCCGTTCTCGGGGTCAGTGGTCTCCTCCTCGATTCGTGCATACTTGTCTATCCGCGCCATTAAGTCTTTCATGTCCTCCGGAACCTTCTTGGTCAGGGACCTATAAAGGCCGGTATCTCGGGATAACCCCAGTCGGAAAGACGCTGCAGGCATTGCTTCTGAACATGCGTCTACTTCGTTAACCTTCTTCCAGTATCTTATCGCGTATTGCCGAAGGGATTCTCTACTCTTGCGCCTAAGTGTCAGCAAGGCGCCGATGTCTTTCGGCCTCCTGGTGCTGGTAATAAATCGCGCCTTGAAGAGCTCCACCATCTGCTTCCAGGACCTGATGCTCTCAGGGGCTAGGCCCTCATACCATTTCATGGCAATGTCTCCTAGACTCATGGGAAAGACCCGGCACAACACCCTCTGGTCGGTATCATAAAGTGACATTAGTTGTCTATAGTGCCGAATGTGGCCCTCAGGGTCGGTTCTTCCATCATATACCTTGAATCGAGGAATCGCAAATTTCTTCGGCATCTCGATTTTCCTAATAGTCTTGACAAAGGGGGAGGAGATTTGCTCCTCCTCATCCCCTATAAGCTGAGGTTTTCGATGCTTGTCATCAGGCTGCGTCAGGGAGTACCTTGCCCCCCTTGGCCCTCTAGCGGTAAACTCTGCTTGAGATTCCGACACCACGACCTTGTGAGGAACCTCACAGCGGTCCCATTGTGAGAGGTCGGTCTCGTGGCGATCTTCTCTGGACTCTCCGGCGGGGGCCCCAACTGAACGGATCCTACCTGTCAGCTGGGTGCCTGCGTCGGTTTCTCTCTGGGGTCTCCGACCTCATCCTCCTAGGTTTCCCTCGAACAGGACTTCGAGCCTCTTGTTCTCGCGTTCGCCAGCTCGCATTCGCCGACTGCTCGAAGTCCTCAAGCCTACGTCTTACCTTGGCATTGTCTTTTTCAAGTTCCTTGATGCGCTTCTCCATATGACTCTCCATCATTTCCACGATGTCACGAGCTGAGGGGCCTAGTCCCCCTGGACCCTGATCCACGGAAAACGTTCGTTGTGAGGAATGCTCATCCCTTGTGGGTCGGTCCGTTGGACCAAACTCTACGACTGTTGGGAGGCGAGTAGCCTCCCTATTCCTTGCGCGTAAACTCCCTATCCCCTCACCTTGGGATCTTGTGTTCATCATGACGCAATCACTACGGAAGATGGGTTTTTCTTTTCCACAAACGGCACCAAATTACACGGGGCTGATCCTGCAATTGATTCGAGACAGCGATCGTGTGACTAGTGAACCCTGAAACAATCACAAGGTTAGGAAAAGGGAGCCAGGCGTCTGCCCGGCTTATCCCCTCCGAAGCTTAAGTCAGCAAGGGAAGAAGGATCAAGCTCCATTCACTCGGTTTTCTGGGTTAGATTTTGCGTACCTTCGTTCATTTTCTGAAGGGTATTTATACCTGGGCTTGACGTGATTGTTCTGACATAGAGGTCATCTCAGTAGTTAATGCTCTTCAGACTTGTCCAAGCGTAATGATTGACTCCCACTTGCACTCTTGTGTCATCAATGCTCGGTGTTCGAGACCCAACCTCGGGGCCACGCCGAGCACTAGAATACCTATGAATGGCGTCTGACACCCATTTCATAGCAGTCGGCGCCTCGAAGGCTATCACTTATAGCTCTGCGCTCGGACTCCAGGCCATTAATGCACCCACTCATGGTTGTCAGTTTAATTCTTCGTAGGTGCAGAGGCTCATTAAATGCCCTGTCTGAGTCACTTACATCGCCATAAATGTTGGGTCAAATCGCATTAATTGCTTGTCAGAGGTTGTACTCGGCTCTACGAAAATACCGCCTCTCGGCTCCTCTTCTCGGCTTTGCTAATGTCCTCGGCTTCATAACTCGGCTTTCCATCATCTACATTTGTCCATGTGTCACCTCGGGGGATGCTGAACTGTCATGAGTCCCTTCAGTGACAAATAGAAGAAAATGAGGAAACAGGCATTGGAGTGGAAGAGGAAAGCAGAAGAAGCAATAGATGTTGGAGGTTCGTCTTATAATAATTTCGATAGATTCATCACGGAAGCCCTCCACAATGGAGCAGTAAACAAATAAAGCTAAACAATTAGACACAGGTAATGGTATTCTGGTAGACAATAAACACCCCAGTACTATTGACGTTGTGCCCTCTTTCTTTCCGTTCTTTCTGTTAGTCTATTCCAATAGCGAGAAGCTTGTCATTGACTTTCGGATTTTCTAGTTTTGGAATTGATCAATTTACCATTCCGAATATTGGACAGAGCTGGAGCAAGAGCCTTTTCTAGAGCAGGGAGATCAATCCTTTGTTATATGTTTTTTTTTTTGAAAAGACGTTTCAGCTTAAGGAAGGATTTCTTAACTACTTTGATAAAGCTTTCCTTGTCGGGGAGCAGTAGATATAGTTACAAAGAAAAAAATTTATTGGTATATGCTTCAATACTGTCCTGATCGTATGCCAACTAGATTACTTCATCAATTTTTTTTATCATTAAAATTATTTACTAATAAAACGTGGAAAAATCCTATTTCACAAGTAGTGGGGAACACTTGCGTGCATTTTATGGATCGGCCTAAATGGCTTGTAGCTTGACCAGAGCTCAAACTTGTCAAATTGAAATTGAATAAATTGCATGTAGCAGTACCCTCTGGCTTCACATTTATCAAAAAAAAAAACTTGTAAACAAGGTTCTACGAATGCATTTTCAGCTAATTCAAAAATCAAATTTTTTATCCCCTTTTCCAAGTTATTGACAAGTTTGAAAATTTTAGATATAGATGAAGTCTCTATCCAGTAAGGATATATATGTCATATTTCTGTTGGAATTATTCCAATTAGAAAATCATTCTAATACTATTTTGTTGGAGTCAAGAATGATGATGGACAAAATTATTTTCATGCAAGATCAACTCTCAAGAGAATGATAATGTATAATTAAAGAGCAGTAAATAGGCAATCAATGATAATCAATGGTAAAACAGTAAATATAGAGTCAACACCAATATTTATAGTGGTTCGGTCCGGGTGACCTACATCCACTTTCTTGAATGGCAGCGGTGGCCAGCGATTTTTATTAATGTATCAAGGTACTCCGGAGAGTTTACAGTGCTTAGAGAGATAGAGGGAGAGAGAGAGAGCAGTGTATGTGTATGTGTAAGAGTGTGGGTGTAGAGGTCTTGGAGGCATGTCCTCAATGTTGAGAGGGCTTACATTATATAGCTAGGGTTAAGGCGGTGATGTGATGAAAGAGATCTCTATCACTTTTGGTAAGTTCCATTTTAGTAGAACTCAATCTTCATCCCGATGATTTCTCCCTCGTGCTCCTATTCTTTCGGAGTAGGACTCTTCGAGTGACTGAATCTAACCTTAGACTTGGACTTGGACTTGGAGATCTTGGACTTGAGTGGTCTTGGTCTGGAGTGTCTTGGGCTAGAGTGGAGAGAGGAGGAGGATGGCATGGACAAGCAAGTGGGCGGCGCCCATTTGGGATGAAGGGTGGGCGACTCCACTTGGTGGAAAAGGCATGGACGGCTACCTTGGTGCCTTGGGCGGCCTTGGTTCTTTACTTCGTTCTCCTTGATGATTTACAAATGGCCCACTTAGCTACTTAGTTGATCCAGCTTGGACTTTTATCTGGGTTTCTTCGGTTTATTTAAATTGAGCCCGGCCCAGTCAAATTTGGGCTCGTCATTTGCCCCCATGCCCCAAGCATCTGATTCTTGCGAGAAGAAGGGGTTGAGGGCATGTGCATCTTATGGAGTAGGAGTTTTCTTCGTCTTTCCATTTCTGCATACCTCCGGGGTGCATCTACTTCACTCTTTAAATTCCCGAGGAGATGGAGATCCATTCATGGCTGCACCTATTATTGGAGGCAAGGACCAACTTCCCAGAGATGATGCTGGAGGGGGTGTCAATGCTCTTGGAGGCACGAGGAACACAGCGGGTGGCATTCCAGGCGCCCACGACATGGGTCTTGGAGGTGGTGCCCATGGCGTTTGTGATGACAGTGGCACTATGGGAACCTTTGATGGCGATGATGCTTTGACCAGTAAAGTAGGGAAGCAACTGGTACCCCATGGCGTTGGCCTCATAGGCGGCGCCCATGGGGTTGGATTATTGGTAGACGGCGGCAAAGGTGAGGAACCCATGGCCTTGATCTCATAGGCAGCACCCATGGTAAAGGCATAGAGGGCGGTGCCCATGATGCTGGGCTCTCGGCTGAAGGCTTCAACTGTTTGGGCACCGGCTGTCCTGGAGAGATTGGGCGAGATGGAAGGGCAGAAACTTGATGGAGAGGATAGCTGAAGATTCCAAGGAGAAAGTACTAGGGGCGGCGACCAAGGTGCTCAGGCCACAAGGGCCGAGCCTATGGGAGGCTTTGGCGAGAAAAATTAGGGCGACTCCAAGGGGCCTATAGACGGTGCCATAGCAGGTGAGAGAGCCATGGAGCTGGCCTGGGCGAGGGCACTGGGCGCCAGTGCCGCTGGAGTGGGCGGCGCCCATGTGGCTGAGGTGGGCGGCGTTCAATGAGGCAAGCTAGAGAACTGCTGGGCAAGTTACTTGGGCACTATCAAGGCAGACTAGGTGAGGGCGCCAAGCAGTGGTCAAGGAGACCAAGTGGACGACGCCTTGCTGCTAGGCGTGGGCGCCTATGCATGAGGGCGCTGGCTCTTTTGTTGGTGGCGCCGAGATAGGATCAAGACTACATGGCTTTTGGTAGATAGGATTTAATTTAAATTTTGAATCCAAATTTTCTCCTTAAAGTCTTCACTTGCCTTTGATTATAGGAATAGTAAACTTGATTCAGTTGGTAACTGATCCATAAATGAACAGTCACGTGACTGTTCTTGTGAATAGTGCACCGCAGACCAAAACTCCCTAGCATGCACAGTACCGAAATAATTGTTCCAGCAAATTCTGAATCCAGCTGAAAGCTTGTATTAAATTCTATCTGCATCCGAGTCTCTAAAAATGTGGACCTGCCTTGCTACATCAGTTTATGAATCCCAAGCTGACATGGCATTTAAATTTGCTTGTATGATGCTTTGGGTCATCCATGGTATTGGGCGGCGCCATCAAGGTATTGGGCAAGAGGCGCCCAAGGGGCTATTGGCAGTACCCATGTGGAAGAGAATAGGGGGGCGGCGCCCATGTTAGGCAGGGCATGGACTTGAGCATGTGGGCAGCGCCTAGGCTAGGCGGAGCATCAGAAAATTACAAAGAAATCTGGTAAAACTTTGAACAGCCATAACTTTGAGCTCGGTTGTCCGTTTGAGGTGAATTTTTTTTGAATCTGGATTTTTTTTTAGATCTACGACATACAACCCACCAAAGGCGCTTTGGTCAACAATGTTTCCCAAAAAATGCTTTTATCTCTCTGAATTCGAGTTTTAAGCATAATACAGTGAAACCGACAGTGGTATACAGCTGCGTTCTGGCAAGCAGGTATCAGGCATTCATGGGAGACGAATTGTCATCCTAGGTTTTTTCAAAGAGGGAGACTGTGATACCCTTCAGCTATGCTAGTTCTTGTCCTTGTCTTTGATTTCAGGAGCTCTTGTTAATGGGGAGATGGAGAGATGGTGGAGACTCTTTTTGCTTTTTAGAGTGGTGTCTTCCCTCTTCTCAATAGGATGATGCCCCCAGTGCTTCTGGTCAAGGTCCGATTGCCAGGTTACTTCTTGGGAGTTGGGTCCTGGTGGTGCCCCCACTCCTTTTCAGACTGAAACTTCTGTGCTAGCCTTTGTATGCTATAGGAGTTAAGACTCTTGTGCGGTCTTCTACAGGGACTGTAGCTCCATATGGCTCGGTGGGCATGCTTTGAATTGGCTTCGGTCAAGGCATTTCAAGAGCCTGCCTAGAGATGGCAAAGACAATGTTATTCAAAATATTAAGTTTTTTAACATGATTATCTGGATTGAGAGGTAGGTTGTTTGCGTGAGAGCAAAGATAGAGTCTGAGGATTGCTCGTAAGAGAGCTACCCCTCTTGAGGCTGAGCTTTTGGTGACTCGTGAGGGAGACACTAAGCTGGAGATTGATGCTGCTTGGGAGCATAGATAGGACCGAGCTTCTTGGCGACTCACAAGAGAGTGCGAAGCTGGAGATAAAGGCGACTTAGGAGCAGGTAAGGCCGAGCTTCTCGGCGACTCATGAGAGAGTGTGAAGCTGGAGATAAGGCTGCTTCAGAGCAGGTAAGGCCGAGCTTCTCGGTGACTCATGAGAGAGTGCGAAGCTGGATATGGTGACTGTCTGTGCGAGAACAGAGTCATAGGCCGAGTTACGTATAGTCTCGGGAGATAGCTGTCGTAGCAGAGGCTTACAAGGTATGTCCCACACTCCTCTTTGGCTTTGTACTTGGCTTTCTTTCTTTACATTTTTTAGATTTGAATGTCTGTTGGTGACTGCTGTTTTGCCCTGCTTATTTACAAATAGGCTGAAGATCAGGGAGGCAGTCGCAGAGAGGCGGGCACACGAGTCTGCCGAAGAGTAGATAGTGCTCGGGCGACAGGCACGAGAGGATGTCGCAGAGCAAGTAGGGCTCGGGTGGCAGGCACGAGAGAATGCCACAAGCAGTTAGTAGAGCTACATATAGCTCAGAAGTAGGCTGTCATGGCGGAGACTCATTCCATTGAGATGGAGATGAGGAGGGCTCTCTCATCCTATTGATATGGAGATGAGGAGGGCTCTGAGGAACTAGGCACCTGAGACTCATTCTATAAAGATGGAGATGAGGAGGGCTCTGAGGAGTTGGACGCCTGAGGCTCATTCCATAGAGATGGAGATGAGGAGGGTGCTAATGAGCTGGATGCATGAGACTCCTTCCATTGACTCATTCCAATGAGATGGAGATGAGGATGGCTCTCTCATTCCATTAAGATGGAGACGAGGAGGGCTCTGAGGAGGAGCTGGGCGCCTAGGGCCTGGTGTTGAGCTCTTAAAGCTGGGCGCTTGGTGAGAGGAGGTGAAACCCATCGTCTAGGGCACCTGATGAGAGGGGGTGAGACCCATCGTCTAGGGTGCCTAGTGAGAGGGAGTGAGACCCATCGTCTAGGGCACCTAATGAGAGGGGGTGAGACCCATCGTCTGGGGCGCCTAGGTGGAGAGGGCGAGACCCTTCGTTTGGGTGTCATGGAGAGCGCTGATAGTGGAGAGGGCGAGGCCGACATCAAACGACATCAAGAGGAGCACCCAAAATAGAAAGGGTGATACTGTCATAGAGGCGCCCAAGGTTGAGAGGGCGAGACCGTCATAGAGGCGCCTAAGATGGAGAGGGCAAGACCTCTCGTCTGTGCGACATCATGGGGGCGCCCAAGGTGGAGAGGGCGAGACACCTCATCTGGGCTCCTGATGTTGGATCATAAGCTGTTTAAAATGAAAGCAAGACAGTTATGAACACGAAAATTGTAAAGTTTTATTTCATGAAATAATGAATAAAAAATAAATCAACTGAAAAGATAAATAAAATTTTCAGCTGTGTCCCATATGTGGGTCAATGTTTACTTGACGGAGTTGTTGCCCTCAAGAGATTGTCTGAATTTCTCCGAGGGGTTGCTGATGTTCTATGTCGTCCTGGTCCCGGCCAGGTGGCAGGGATTGTCCTCTGCCAGCAACGTACTGTCTCAACTGGCCAGGTTGTATGAGCTCTTCGACCTGCCTCTTAAGCTCATAGCAGTCATATGTGTCGTGACCATGGTCGCGGTGGAAGCGATAGTACTTGCTGTGATTTCTACGGTTTGGGGCGGACTTCATTTTTTCGGGCCAACGGAGCGTGGGGTCATCCTGTATCTGAAATAGGATGTGCTCCACCAAGGCGTTGAGTGGTGTTAAAGGCTGTAGCTCTCTCAGAGGTGAGGGTCCAAGACGGTCCTTGACAAAAAATCTCTCTGTCCTATTCCTTTTGTCCTCTACTTTCCACATGTCCTCACAGATGTCCTTCCTCTTCTCGTTCCCATGGGAGGACTCACCTCGTCTAGACTTAGTGACATCCTCGACGTTTATGTATTTCTGGGCCCTTGACAGTAGCTCTGGCATACTGGAGGGCAGCTTCTTAATGACGGAGAACATGAAGTTGGAGGAGCGAAGGCCGGCGATAAATGTGGCAAGAGATACCTTATCATCTAGCTCCTCGACCTGGAGGACCTCTTCATTGAAGTAGGCGTGGTAATCTCTCAGGCTTTCATCCCTGTCCTGTTTGATGGTGAGTAGGTGGGTCACTGGTCTCTGATGTCGGCGTCCCCCAATGAAGTGGGAGACGAAGGACCTATTGAGTTCTTCGAAGGAGTGTATGGAGGAGGGCTTAATCTTTGCAAACCATTGATGTGTGGTCCCCTTGAGAGTGGTAGGGAAGGCTCTACACATAATCTCCTCAGACACATTGTGGAGTTGCATGAGGTGGTCGAGGGGGTCTCTGGTACCGTCGAAGATCTTGATGGTGGACATCTTGAACTTTGAGGGAAAGGGATAATTAACTACGTCCGCAACAAAAGGTGTATTAGTACGTCTTACCAAGTAGTCCACCATCTCGGGTGCCTGGACTTTGATTGCGTTGAGGGAATCACCAAGTTGGTTTTGTACCTCTCTGATCTTCTCATCCCATCGGTTAGGGACGTCCACGATCGGGTGGTGGTACTGGCTTTTTTGGTAATCATATTGGCTTTCTCCATCTTCATTCTCCTGCGCAGGTACGTGTGGAGGAGGAACGCCTGAGCTCCCTGCGCGGTGAGGAGGGATTGTCGAGCGACGGACGCCCTGTCGTGGTCCTGGAATATTCTGGTGAGAAGCCCCATGGTGGGGGGCTTTTTGGCGCCCAGAAGGGATAGAATGTTGCTTCTCTCCAGTTAGAGCTCCTCCTACAGGTTGAGGGGTGACACCTCCTTGGGCAAGCATGAGTTGAATAATCTGCTGGTTCTGTTTCACCAACAATTGCATGGTTTGGAGGAGCTGTTGTTGTTGTCCAACAACGGGAGTCGCAGTGGCAGAGGGCACTGAAGGTGCGAGGGGAGGTGGAGCCTCCCCTTGGTGTGCCAAGTTGTTGTCCCCCGGTTGATGAGACCTCGATCTGGTAGTGATTGCCATGGATTGCAAAAAGAGAAGGAAGACTATGTCGATTCCCACAGACGGCATCAAACTGATGATGAACAAAATTGTTTTCGTGCAAGATCAACAGTCAAGAGAATGATAATGTATAATTAAAGAGTAGTAAATAGGCAATCAATGACAATCAATGGTAAAACGATAAATATAGAGTCAACACCAATATTTAAAGTGGTTCGATCCGGGTGACCTACATCCACTCTCTTGAATGGCAGCGGTGGTCGGCGATCTTTATTAATGTATCGAGGTACTCCGGAGAGTTTACATTGCTTAGAGAGAGAGAGAGAGAGAGAGCAGTGTATGTGTATGTGTAAGAGTGTGGGTGTAGAGGTCTTGAAGGCGAGTCCTCAATGTTGAGAGGGCTTACATTATATAGCTAGGGTTAAGGCGGTGAGGCGGTGATGTGATGAAGGAGATCTCTATCACTTTTGGTAAGTTCCATTTTAGTACAACTCAATCTTCATCCCGATGATTTCTCCCTCGTGCTCCTATTCTTTCGGAGTAAGACTCTTCGAGTGACTGAATCTAACCTTGGACTTGGACTTGGACTTGAGTGGTCTTGGTCTGGAGTGTCTTGGACTAGAGTGGAGAGAGGAGGAGGATGGCATGGACAAGCAAGTGGGCGGCGCCCACTTGGGTCCTCATGGGTGGCGCCCATTTGGGATGAAGGGTGGGCGATGCCACTTGGTGGAAAAGACATGGGCGACTACCTTGGTGCTTTGGGCGGCCTTGGTTCCTTCCTTCGTTCTCCTTGATGATTTACAAGTGGCCCACTTAGCTACTTAGTTGATCCAGCTTGGACTTTTATCTGGGTTTTTTCGGTTTATTTAAATTGAGCTCGGCCCAGTCAAATTCGGGCTCGTCAAAGAAGACTAAAATAAAATTGAAAGACGTAGAGAAAGATATGAACACTCAAAAAAAAATTTTCATACAAGTTGATTACAATCACACACTCTCAATTTGAACTCTTCAACTTTTACTTACTTGAAACACTATTAACATATATCCTATTTATATAGGTCTAAGTCATAACTCCTAGCATTACATTTGTACACCACTACATCCACTAACTCTTTTAACCTATATAATATTAAGACACCATTACTTAAGGAATTAACACTCACTAATACTACTGTCTTCCACTACTTACATATTCCCATTTTCACATATCAAATTAACACACCTTAATAATATAATAAAACTCTTAAACAAGTTTATTTTCAAACCCCCCCTAAACTTGGTTTTGCACCTCCAAATCCCTATCTTGCAAATCACTTCATAATAGAGGGGTACCATGGAATTATTACAAACTACATGAATGTAAGTATCGCCTCCTTCAATAGAAAAAATCGCCAAAGCCATCTCAATGGTAGTGTAGGGTTTTATGATCAATTTGCACATGGTCATACATTATCTTCAATTTGTCCATTGTCTTCTTCGCATTTTTGCATTTGCATTCCTTTTTCTTGAACTTCTCGTACTTCTTGAACTTTCCTTGGGGTAGATATTGTGGATTGAAAAATTTCTCCATATTCACCCAACCCGTGTCACTTAAAATATTCTCTACACCAAATTGTAAATAACAATTAGTGGTAACTTTCAAGAAATTTATCACCTTGAACATAATTCTTGAAAATTTCAATGAGATAATCTCCACTATCATGCTTCATTGGAAAAGTATCTTTCGAGACTAATTCATAGAATTCTGTCTCACCATCTTTTACCATGACAAGATATTTGATTTCATCTTCATTCCCTGCAATTTCTTCAATTTTTTTCCTTTCTGTTTTAACTTTTCACAAACTTCTTTTTTTTTTCCCATTTCTTAAGTTTCTTATTCAACTTCATTCTTTTCTCCATCCTCTCCACTCTCTTGAACACCAGCATTAACTTTTTCAACTATTTTCACTTCATCAAGATGATGTTTTTCTTGATCATCCATTATTAGTGTGTCTTCAAAATCACACTCTTCTTTTACATACATAACTTCTTCAAAGTATTGAACCCAATAATCCTTGGGTAAAAACTTACCTTCCTGTTTGGAAATAATACTCAATCAAATATGATTTGAAGAGCTTGAATCTTCTACAAGCTTCCAAATCTCGGAATGAATCTCCTTCTTAAAAACTCCGAGTGACTTTTCTTATTTTTTCTCTCGGATTCTTCTAGGCAAGTCATTCCTTGGCTTTTCTTTAATTACATATCACAAATCACATGCTTTGAGATAAAAAAGAAGAGTAATCTTCATTCTCTTGTACATAAAGAACATCATCTTTCACCCCAAAAACATATACTTGGTGAATCTTCCATGATCGTCCTAATTACGATGATCTATCAAGAATTTAAGGATCATATCAGCACTGGAAATGATTTATCTAGACTTCTAGGATCAAAAGTTGGCCCTAATTGAGAGTTATCTACACATCTAGGATCGTGCAGCTAGCTCTAATACCATTTTTTTTTTTGAAATTACTCCAATTATAAAATCGCTCTAATACCACTTTATTAGAGTCAATAGGATTAGAAATAAAATTGATAAAAGTAGAGGAAGATATAGAAATTTTAAAAAAAAATTCATACAAGTTGAATACAGTTGCCCCACTCAACTTGGACTTTTCAACTTCTACTCAACTCTACTTACTTGAAACACTATAACATATATCATATTTATATAGATCCAAGCCATAACTCCTAACATTATATTTGCACACCACTACCTCCACTAACCCTTTTAACATCTATAATATTAAGACACCATTAATTAAGGAATTAACACCCACTTATACTATTGTCTTCCACTACTTGCATATTCTTTGCCCATTACAACATATCAAATTAATGCACCTTAATAATATAATAAAAATCTAAAAGAAGTTTATTTTTCAACAATTTTCAATAATTTATTTTCAGACCACAAAAGTAGTGATGGGCCTTAAAATTCATCACCATTTAATATTCAAGGGAAAACCAAATTACTGTTAAAAAACTACAGTATATAGGATACATTGATTAGTTTGCAATCTTTTATCCTACCTCACCTCATTGAAATTTGAACAATTTAAATGATAACCAAAACCTTTGATCGTATACCTTGAATCAAGTATACCCTCAATCAAATAGATGACAAAGAGCTTTGGAAACAATTTTCCAATTTTGGCCAACTAAATTGGGTATAATAACCTAATATTTCATCTAGGCTACAGGCACTAAAGCTCCATTATGAAAGGCTAGTTCGAAGAAACAGCGAGTGATAACCATCCCCTCCGAATATATTCCAGCAGCCTATATCTCCAAAAGGATACTTACATGTTCAACAATACATCCAAATGCACATAAACACCAATAATTAGTGTCCAAGATACAAGATGCTTATCACGAACTTCAACAAATGAAAAAAGACAAGCTTCCTCAAAAGACCCACATTTAGAGTACATTGACGAAATGGAGGGTGAACTTCTTGAGAACACACACGTAGGAACTTACCTTGTATCACAGTCCCCTTCTCACTCTCACTATTTCCAACATACCCAATCAAAAACACAGTCCAAGCAACCACGTTGGAATTTCATCAAACATAAGACATGTAAGTTCCATATATCCACATTTCAAGTATATTTACACAAAAGAAGACCCAACTACAGAATTGGCGGCAAAAAATCCAAATTTTGAAACCAATCCATGAATTTTCATCCCACCATCAACCAACCTTTTTTATTTATTTATTTTTTTGTATTTTAAATTTTTTTTTTGGGAGGGAGAGGGGGGAAAGGGTTTCAAGAAAGTAAAGCCTTCACAAGAGAAAGAGTATCATTATACCAAAGGCCCATTGGTCCCTTCAACCAACCTAAGCTCGGCATCAACCATTCGTATGGTGAATTGGTTTTAGACAATCGCATGTGATGAAAAAATTCAAGGGCCTGTGAATAATGTCTATTATCTTGACAGAACTAGCTCTTCAAGCCATACAACTACAACACACCATATCATTTCACCAAGTCACAGTTTGTTGAACACTTGTGTAGCTCGGCCAATGATCTCACCAACAACAGAATTCAAGAGGAGACACTGTAATAGAATTGTAACAAACACCATGTGATTGATTATAACTGAATCAGTTACTAATAGCTCTTGCATTGTATAAATAGTGAGAGCCAAGCCAGTGAGACCTTCCAGGTCCTTCAATGGCGGATTCATCTTCTTTAGTCGTTGTTCCCACAAACACTTCTACCTCAGTAAATTCATTTATTTCAGCAAATTCCACTTTTTCACATTCTCCGATCTTCTTGCTCTCTAACATCGTCAATTTAATTTCAATTTGTCTTGATTCCATAAACTATGTCCCGTGAATGTACTGGGTCTCTGCAATTCTGAGAGCACACTCAATGTTAGGCTTCATTGATGGATCAGTTTCTTGTCCAGACAAGCTTCTCACTGATGACAGAGGGCAATTCACTACTACTCTTAATCTAGATTATCAAGCTTGGATGATTTAGGATCAAACACTGATCATTCTGATCAATGTAACCTTGTCATCCACAACACTTTTCATATGTTTTTGTTGGTTTCTCAACAGCAAGAGATGTTTGGCAAGCTCTAGAAAGGAGATTTTTGTCCCTCTCTCGAGCAAACATCCTTCAATTGATGACTAAACTACAAACAATTACTAAAGCCTCAGATCAAATTGATACATACATATATAATATCAAAGAAAGCAGAGATAAGCTGGCAGTAGCTTCAACTTTCATCGATGATGAGGATATTTTGATCTACATATTGAATGCTTGTTTCTTGAGTATAGTGCCTTTCGAACCTCCATTCGTACCAGATCCCAGCCTATTTTACTTGAAGATCTCCATGTGTTTCTTCAAGCTAAGGAAACTACCATTAATTCTGCAAATAAACACACTCATGCTTAGTTAATTCCTTTTGCAATGCCAGCTTATCGTTCAAAATTCTTCAATCAATCTTCTGGATCCAATCAGTACAACAACAACAAAAATAATACAAGAAGAGATTATTACATTCAAAATCAAAATTGTGGAAGAGGAAGACAAAACAACAATAACAACACAAACAGAGGTGGTGGATGAATGATAACAATGGTAAAGTCAATAACTCAATCTTCTCAAAAAAATTCAACTCAATCATGCTAGGGGAGACCATCGTGTCAGATCTACAATAACATTGAAAATCTCTCATGTTCATCAGAAATCAAATGTCTGGGTCACTGATTCTGGTGCTAGTTCACACCTCACTCCTGATGTAGGCAATTTGTCTATTGTTAATCCCTATGCTAGCTAAGATAAAGTTGTTGTTGGCAATGGTGATACTCTGTCAAAATCACACACAAGTCAAGCTTATTTACACACTCACTCTAGTTCATTTGTTCTCAACAATGTCCTTCATGTTCCTGCACTTTCTTCCAATCTTCTTTCTGTCTATCATTTTTTGCATTGATAATAAGTGTTGTTTTATCTTTGATTTTTCTCATTTTCAAATTTAGGACAAGTCTTCGGGGAGATTTCTTTACCAAGGCATTACTGAAAACGTCTTATATCCAATAAGATCATTGTCCTCTTCTTCAAACGTTGCTAATTTGGGATCTAAAATCTCTCAATACTTTGGCATATATACCTCTCCACTTATAGTTCAGCTTCTTTCTAAATCTTTATATCTTCTTCTAGTTTGTCTTCAAATAATTCTATTGGTTATGGTTGCCAATGCTACCTATATGGCACAATGGTCCCTTCCCCCTATCATTCAGCCTTCTCACTTGCTTTTGCATGTGGCAGCCAGTTGGAAATAACTTTTTTTGTTTGTATGAATTCGCGAATTCAAATAAATGAATTCGCGAATTTATCATGAACTTGCTCTCACTCATGGATTCACGCGCAGAGATGGAGAGTGTGAGTGTATCCAGATGAATCGTGTGACTCAAATTAGGACTCATTGTATACAAAGGGATCCCTCACTAACTAATGATAAATGATTTACCAAAAAAAAAAGTGAATAGAAAATATGTTGGAGATTGTGTGGATCCCCTTCGCTTTATGCCTAGGAAAACTTATAATGAATTTTACATCTATGCCCAAAGCTGATGGATAATTTAGTTCATGTGTATTGGTCATGGCAAACGGAGAAAAAATAATTCACGTTCTAAGTTTCGATTTGTTGTACCACTAATACATTATGGGTGATCGTTTTTTCCTCCATGAGAAGGAATCGATTAAGATCCAAAATTCCCGAAGTATACAACATTAACATATATGTCCTCTAATAATATCTTTCAAAAAGTCTACACTAAAAATCCATTCCTACGCATCTAAAAGATAATTTTAACAAACAATCATCTATTTAATACTTAGACTAAGGGTCAAGTTGATATTTTTTCTTATATATCCCTCTCCCAGAGCCTAGGTATAGCATACACCCTCAAAAGTAAGTGTCTTGAACACCACAAGAAAATCATCATCTCTTTGAAGTATATTTAAATTAGAATTAACATTCTTTGGTTAAGTAAATATACATAGTAGCTTTTGATTTAGAGCACTTTACTTCTTCTCCCATTTGAACTTTTTGATTTGATTTCAACACCCTATCCCCAGGAGGTTTTATCGTAACCCATGGGGTTTTTGCAACTTATACTCAAAAGAGGGTAGTTTTCGAATTATTTCTTAAACTCATACACTTTTAAAAAGGTCAGTTGGAACAATGTTTTTAGTATATAAATGTCAGTTGGAGTAATGTTTTATGACAAAAATGTCAGACCAAGTGGCGTTGTTTAGTTCCAATAATGGTTATACAAAACAGGTGAAAACGTCAGTCCAACTGATGTTTTCATATAAAACGTCAGTTTAAATGACGTTTTCTAAAAAATGTCATTTGGACTAAAGTTTTTCAATCCCTCTGTTTTTTATATAATTTTTTGAATGTTTAATTATATTCAAAATATTTGATCATATCAAAATTAAAACATTGAAAACGTACATATAATTAATTTAAATTTAATAGTCAAACATAAAATTTATTTTTAATTTTGATCATGTTGACAATAATGTTTATTAAGTGATGTAAAAAATGAGCATTGCATGGAATAAAAGGCTGAGCATTTATTTGATAACCAAAAAATTGAGCATTATTTCATAACACTTTTCAGTGCATTTGATGGGATAAAAAGTTATCACTAACGTGGTTGATATTCAAAACAACATAAAAGATTATCGAGTACACATAAACATGATAAGATAAAAGTGTCTGACACATCATCGTCCAAATCAGAGAAATCTGAAAGTTCTGGATCGAAAATAAATAACGGATCCTCTAAAAAATTTAATTTTGGCATATTCAGGATCAAAATGCTCTATTTTTGCATAATCGATTGCATGAAATTGATCAAGTCGACACTGCATTTGATCATTTTAACGCTCAAATCTTGATATGATCTCGTCATGATTGTTTGAATTTTGTGAATCGTAAATATTACCGAACGTCCTTTTAGTACTACAAGTCCATTCTAATGACAAAATACTTTAAGGTCACAATGTTTTTCACATAACTGTCGTCATCTTAGTGCGGGTTCGATATGAGCACCTGGAGGTAGATAGTCAGTTCCATTCATACAATAACAATAACCTAAAAACCCAAAAACATCCACCAACTATACAAAATAACTAACAATTGTACGTGCACTTGTTGGTATACCTGCTCATCCCGCATGTGGTCAAGCTAGTCTTTGTAATGTCTCAGAAAATGGGTAGTCGTGTATTGCTCAAACAATGCAACATTCCAACTGGATAACAAAACAAAATAAAAAAGGTAACTTATGACATTAGTTTCCAATATAAACGAATAATGAAAATGAATAATACAAAACAAATATTGTCTTACTTACACCCATGAGGGACTCCAGGTAGCTCATCATGTGGCGCGAAATGTGGTGTAGGTACAAGCGCAACACCATCTCCTAGGTCGTTCTCTATATGTACATCTGCTCCATCTGCTGCTACATTTGGTAATGGGCCATGTGGGAGTAATCTCTGTGGACATATGTGTGCTAAACGCTCTCCAACTATATTGGGTCAGGCCAATGTCGCACTGCCCCAACTGTATTGACTGACGGTGGTAAGATATCAACTACCACCGTCAGTCAACTGTATTGATTGTATTGCAAAATTGATAGACCTGACACAATTTTGCAACACCATCCCCAACAATCAATGGAACGCACATCAACTTCACCTTACTCAATGACTTGTCTATTTACAGGTAATAATCGATCAATAGTATGATGTATGATCTGGCTTAACATGCTATGAAATCACTGTCAACATCAGCAGGGACAACTTCATCCAAATGACCTCGCACTATACTAAGCCTGAAGAAAGACCCATTTATAGCCCCCGCAGCAGGTGTAAAACCAAGCAACCGTTGGCATAGTGCTAGCCAAGTTGTGCCATCAGGACAACTATATGCTAAAGTCTAGAGTGAGGTCCACTACTACACTAGCATGGTAGAGATGGGGAAAAACTAAGGAATCTAGTTATGTACATATTGTATAGGAATGGTTGTTTTTCCTTTTGTTTGTTGTAAGGGGATGGAATCCCGAATCTTTTATTTTGGTAAAAATAGCACCGTTGTGTACTCGGTATATAGTTTTCTGTTTGGATTGTGGCATTAGGTGGTATTATTGATTTTTAAATGCATTACTGCATTATAAACGTAGGTATCGCCACGTGTTGAGTTACGCTTCCATCTCTGAAAAACCAAAGAGGGTCTCTCAAGATAAAGTGTGACAAGAAATGTCACTAAAGCTCTCTTGGGTCCTTACTCATCTCCACTATTTATGTCCAGCCTAAAATATGAATCCAATCCATAAATTGCTAAAATTATACATTCAAGAATCATAAACGGTAGAGTTTAAAAGCAGATACATATGTGATACTTACGCATAGGATTAACATCTATATATGTCCATGTGCTTAAGGTTCAAAACAAAGATCAGCATATTAAATAACCCAAGCACTCTTAATAAGGGGATACAGATCAACATTCAGATATTTTTCACAAAAAAAATCAAATTTTCAACATAAAATTGCACTAAAGTAAACAAAATATGTATAATATGTGAAAGGTGTAGTTTCACCCCAAAAATTTATCTTATCCACAAACATTGGTGTAACATGAAAATGGTGCACGTCACCCCCTAACTTGATTCATGCATTGTCCTCAATGCAACAAAAAGATATGATATGCAAGGAATGACAGTAAAAAGATGATTAGGGTTAGAGTACACCTCGCACTTGAGCTTTGACAAAAACACCAACATCTAAAACTAAGGAAAACAATGTTATACGACCAAGTAAAGTAAGTAACATGAAAATGAAGATAACATAAGTAAATAAAAAGATTGTACACTAAAAATGTAACACCCCGCATTTTCTTTTATATATGTATATAGTTATATGGTAGATAATTGTTGTGAAAATGAGGATATGTATAATGATGTAAGAATAAATCACATAGGTTAAAACATTAGAAATGAATAAGTGGGAGACAAATGAATTTGGGAAGTTTCAGTTTCAAAGGCGTTTACGATTGAAAATAGTAATTAGATAAGTTTTTAAATATTTTTAGGTCAAAATAATGTTTCCATTGAATCGGAAAGGTCGAAAAAAACCTTGGGAGAGGTAATATGAGATGCATTGGAAGCTTGGAAGTACTCCGGAATAAAAACACAAATTACGTAAATTTCGGGTATAAAATATTTTGGATACCACTTAGTATTTTAGCCAAATATTTTTATCCGTAAGTCCAATTGCTCTGACATTTTGACAGTAGATAGTAGACATCCAAGACTACAAAAGTTTATTTCACGAAAATTTTCCAATTCGACCTCTAAATGGGTCAAAACTACACTGGAAGTTGAGGGTATTTTTGTCACCCGCGTCCGGACGGGAATAGACACGTGTCCGGACGCACATGGCAGAAACTTGGGCGCAGAAACACGCATCTGGATGCGCCTAACACGAGTCCGAACGGTAAAAACACGCGTCCGGATGGGCCAAGCCGAGGGCTAAGCGTCTGGGACGGGTTTTGGGTATTTTCTCTCCCATTTGCAACCCATTTCATCCATACTATCGTAGAGAGAGTCTTAGAGAGAAAGAAGGAAGGGGAGAAACAAAAAATCAAGGGAGATTTTCAAGTGGGGAAGATCAAAGCCCAAGTTTTTTACACACAAAAGCTTGGATATTTGGCTAAAACTCTTGAGCATTGAGGTAGGGGTTTTCTCTCATTCACTTACATTGAGGTTAGGATATATATATATATATATGTATGTATGTTTAAGCTATCAATGGTATGTATATATATGCTATGGAAACATCATCTCTTAGGTTTTGTTTACATAGATTACATGTTTTGAACCAAGTAAGGGTTTAATACCCATGAAATCTCTTTCCTAGTTTTAAATCCCTAATTTTGGAGAGTGATGTATATCCTTCATAAATGCTTACTTTATTATGAATTTCGAAACCGTAGTGCTTGTGTTGGGTAGAAAAATGATGTTATTGTGATCTCATGTATTTTTCTTAGTTGGTTGTGGAATTGTAGCATGTTATATTTTGGGGATTTTGGATAGATGCTTGTAAATTGAGATAAATGTTAGAATTGTATACTTGGTTGGGATTGTTTGCGATGCACATGAGTAAGAGGTTCCTTGTAAGGATGCTCACCATCACATGCCAAATTTGGGTATTTTTTATATATGCTCATCAATTGGGGATTTGTGGAATTGTTGGTCATTTGAGATAAATGTTGGAATTGTATGCTTGGTTGGGCTGTCGCGATGCGCATGAGTGAGAGGTTCCTTGTAAGGATGCTCACCCATTCCCAAGAGGTTCCCGATAAGGATGCTTGGAAAACAATGTAGTGATTGGTGAGAGGTTCCATGTAAGGATGCTCATCCATTCTCAAGAGGTTCCCGGTAAGGATGCTTGAGAATCCAAGGTGATCTAAAAGGAGGTGGAGGTTACCACAAAGTATGCCACCTACCTAAAGAATTATTGGGAATTGTTTATAACCATGAATGATTATTATTTGTGTGTGATTGCTCGTTTATTCATTTAATTAATGTCTTGAAATAAACTTGAGATCCTTTTTAAATGTCACTGCTTTATTTCAAATTATACATCTATGTTATGTTAAAAATGAGGCCGACCATTTTATATGCTTTTCTAAACCTTGTATGGGTT
>CM042190.1:18860434-18872500 GCA_023539305.1 Ilex asprella | reverse complement strand
GTTTATAACCATGAATGATTATTATTTGTGTGTGATTGCTCGTATATTCATTTAATTAATGTTTTGAAATAAACTTGAGATCCTTTTTAAATGTCACTGCTTTATTTCAAATTATGCATCTATGTTATGTTAAAAATGAGGCCGACCGTTTTATATGCTTTTCTAAACCTTGTATGGGTTTGGGAGAATTTTTCTACAGAACTTCGTGCTCACCCCCTTCAGTTGAACCTTTTTCAGATGTTGGGCCACAGAATGAGCTCGGTGCTAACGAGCCGTACCTTGGAGAGGCTTCACTAGAGGGATACTTAGATCCCGAGTGGGACATCTAGAGATGTCGTTTACTTTTTGTTCTAGACTAGAATATTATTTTGAAACACTGTATAATCTAGATTTCTTTTGTAATTTTCGCTGCGCTATAATAGTAAATTTCTGTTGAGAATGTAAAGGCCAAAGATGACATATTTCTTTTGGGATGTTGATGTAAATGTTATGAAGTATTGTTATGAAGTCTTCTTTATTGATGGTTTATCTTAGTGCTCTCATGGTATGAATGGTTATTAAATGTAATGCCGTCCAGGGTGTATTTTGGGGCGTTACAAAAAAGTATAAAAACTGGTTACTCCTTCACGATTTCCAGATAAATCGGATCCGTCAAATCCTCCTCCACCACTTGTCCTTCAAAAACCTCAAAAAATTGCTTAAGTCTTTGACCATTGACCTTGAATGTTTGGCCATTCTCGGAGTTTGTGACATCCACAGCTTCATTGGGGTAGGCCACCTTGACAAGATAGGGGTCATCCCAACAAGATCGGAGTTTGTCTTGAAAAATTAAGAGACGAGAGTTGTACAAGAGCACTTTTTGGTCAGGTTCGAATGACTTTCGTACAATGAATTTGTCATAAAAGATCTTAGCCCGCTCTTTTGAAATTTTAGAGCTCTCATACGCGTGTCTTCAAATCTCTTCCAATTTATTCAATTCTAGCTTTCAATTCTCTCCGGCCAACCTCAAATTGAAATCAAAGTTTCTATGGCCCAATAGGCCTTGTGTTTCATCTCAACTGGAAACTGGCAAGCTTTTTCATAGACAAGCCGATAGGGATACATGCCTAAGACAGTCTTATAAGCGGTGAGTAAGCCCATAGGACATCAATCAGGCTATCTGACCAATCTTTCCTATTTGTGTTAACCATTTTTTTCCAAAATATTTTTGATCTCTCTATTGGCCAACTTGGCTTGGTCATTAGTTTGTGGGTAGTATGCGGTGGATACCTTATGTGTGACACCATATTTGTGCATCAACGACGCAAATGGTCTATTGTAGAAATGTGATCCAACATCACTTATCATTGCACGAGGCATCCCAAACCTTGAAAAAATGTTCTCCTTGAGAAATTTGACCACGATCCGGTGGTCATTGATCTTGGTTGGGATAGCCTCCACTCACTTGGACATGTAGTCCACTACCAGTAGAGTATATAGATAGACAAACGACATAGGGAAGGGACCCATGAAGTTGATGCCCCAACAATCAAATATTTCTATAACAATTACAGGATAGAGGGGCATCATATTCCTTCGGGTAACACTACCCAAACTTTGACATCTATCACATTCCTTACAAAATAAAAAAAAATCTTCTATCAAAGAGGGCACCTGATTGTAGGATCTTTGCCGAATTTTCTTCGTTGAGAAGTAGCCACCGTATGCTTCTGAATAGCAGAATGCAAGGACATCCCGATGTTCATTCTCCGATATGCATCGCCACATGACTTGGTCAGGGCAGTACTTCAACAAGTATGAGTTGTCGAAGTAAAAATAATTCACATCTGCCATGAATCTCCTTCAATCCTCTGGGCTCCACTGTGGTGGTATACGTCCTATTGCAAGATAATTACGTATGTCAGCATACCAAGGACACATAAAATGAATTGAACGAAATTGCTCATCAGGAAAGAAATCTAGGATAGGAGTGTTCTCATTGGATTCTTGCACCACCAATCGAGATAAATGATCTGTCACCACGTTCTCCACTCCTTTCTTGTCTTTGATTATAAGATTGAACTCTTGGAGTAGGAAGATCCACCTGATAAGTCTCAGTTTGGCATTCTGCTTAGACAACATGTACTTTAAAGCAAAATGATCAGTATAAACAACTATCGGTGAACCAATGATGTAGGAACATAATTTATCTAATACAAATACTAATGCTAGCAGCTTCTTTTATGTGGTAGTACAATTCATTTGGGCTTCATTAAGCGTTTTGCTAGCATAATATATTACATAAGTTCTATTATCCTCCCTTTGACTAAGCACTGCGCTGACCGCGTAATCACTCGCATCGCACATAAGCTCAAAAAGTAAATCTCACTTGGGTGGTCGCATAATTGGAGGTGTGACAAACATACTTTTGAGTTTTGTGAAAGATGCCTCACAACTATCCAACCATTCAAATGGGCATCTTTAAACAATAAATTGGTCAAGAGTCGGGCCAATGCACTAAAATTTTTAATAAACCAATGGTAAAAACCTGCATGGACCAGAAATGACCTGATATCCTCGACGACTCTCGATGTAGGAAGGTTAGAGATGTCCTCCACCTTTGATTTGTCAACCTCAATCCCCTTTGTCAAAACGATGTGCCCAAGAACAATTCCTTGTGTCACCATGAAGTGATACTTCTCCCAATTCAATACTAAGTTCTTCTCTTCACATCTCTCCAAAACTTTCTCCAAGTTTTCTAAGCATCTATTGAAAGAATCCTCAAAGATTGAGAATTCATCCATAAATACCTCAACAATATTCTCCACCATATCACTGAAGATTCCCATCATGCAACGTTGAAAGGTCTTAGGGGCATTACATAGCCCAAAAGGCATGCGACGGTAAGTGAAGGTACCGTAGGGACAAGTGAAGGTGGTCTTCTCTTGGTCTTCCAATACAATTTTGATTTGATTGTAACCAGAGTATCAATCCAAGAAGCAATAGAATAGATGTCTCGCTACTTGTTCCAACATTTTATCGAGGAATGGCATTGAAAAGTGGTATTTTCTTGTGCACAGGTTTAGCTTCCGATAATCAATATAAAATCTCCAACCCATGATCACCGTTGTTGGGATAAGCTCATTCTCTTCATTCTCCACAACTGTGACTCCCGACTTCTTAGGTACTACTTACGTGGAGCTAACCCACTTACTATCAGCAATCGAAAAGATGATGCTCACGTCAAGTAGTTTCAAAACCTCTTCCCTCACCACATCTTTCATAATTGGGTTCAACCTTCTTTGTGGTTGTCGAAACGGCTTGGCGTCCTCCTCAAGATAGATCTGATGTGTGCAAATGAGAGGGCTTAGCCCTTTGATATCGGCAATTGTCCAATCAATCGCTCCTTTGTGCCTTCTCAACACATCCAAGAGCTCATCTTCTTGTTTTGCATCCAACATTGAGCTAATCACAACCGGAAAGGTCTCGTCCTTCCCAAGATATGCATACTTTAAATGGGAAGGTAACGACTTCAATTCTAAATTGGGCGTTTGTACATCTGATGAAAAGCTCCTCTTGTATTGGGGTGGGTGCTTCTCAAATGTAGGGATCCACTTTTCTACCCCTTTCAAACTCTCCAACTCATCCTACTCATCAATTTCTTTCATAACAACAAATCCCTTCTCTTCCAACTTGAAGGTGTTCATTAACTCCAAGTGCTCCTCTACCAAGGTGTCAATCCGGTTAATCTCATAGGCCTTCTCATTATCTCCCAGTTGCTTGGACAAGTTGAACACATTGAGTTTTATAGTCATGTTCTCAAATGCTAGCTTCATAAGACCGTTCTTACAATTAATCACAGCATTAGATGTAGCAAGAAAATGTCTACCAAGTATTACCGAAACTTGAGAGTTAAGATTTGCAACCGGGTGAGTGTCAAGCACAATAAAATCAACAAGAAAGTAAAATTTATCAACTTGTACTAAAACATCCTCAACTACTCCCCTTGGTGTTCGAACACTACAGTCCGCCAGTTAAAGCGTGATAATGGTGGGCTTCAATTCTTCGAGGTGAAGTTGTTGGTACACTAAGTATGGAAAGAGGTTCACACTAGCCCCCAAATCAAGGAAAGCTTGCTCCACCTGGCAATTCCCAATTGTTATGGCAATGGTAAGGCATCCTTCAAGATATTGGCACAAGATGGAATTTGCTTAATGGCATCAGGGAGTGGAATGTTAATCTTTACCTACTTAAACATTTCAAGTATATCAGCATAATTAGCCACCTTGACAGGTGGCTTCAAAAGATTAGAAAACGGAGCAGGAATAGGAGAAATATGCACACTCTCATCAACCAATTTCTTTTTCTCACCTACCTTATCACTCACCTCACGTCACCTCCTTCAGTGTCACATTTGGTGTCTTTTTCAATTGGCAATATGGCCTTGGGTGTGACCTTTGGTACAAAGGTCTTGTCAATTTCTTTGCCACTTCGAAAAGTGGTGACAGCCTTGAGTTGCTCACAACACTCTTTGGTGGGCTCGGACAACTCAATGACATGTTGCTCCTTTGGGTTCTGTTGGGGTTGAGTGGAGAATTTTTCCTTCTCTTGTTGTGATAACCCTATGGCATTGGTAATTTTCGTGAGTTGAGTCAAAATGTTATTATTAAAGGTGGTTTGGCTTTGGATGAAATTGTAAAGCACATCCTCCAAGTTCCTCTTATGGGGAGGTTGGTAGGTGGGAGGATTGGATGGTACTTGTTGGGAGAAGCTTTGGGGAGGTGGACTTTGGGAGAAATTTTGGGGGTGGATTTGATAAATACCCTTGCGGATTGGACTAGTGGTATTGGGAGCTAGATGCTTGACCTTGGGATTGATATTGATGTTTGCTTTAGAGGAATGGGAGATGAATATACATTAGAACCATGAGGAACAGGATTCTCATTTCTTCAACTAAAGTTCGGGTGATTACTCCAACCAGGATTATAGGTGTTTGAATGTGGAGAGAATGATTACCTCGCTTGGCTAAATGCATTGACTTGCTCATTATATACTTCATTAAGTGCCGGAATGTTGGGGCACTCCGATATGGAATGCTTCGCACTCTCACAAATTGAGCAAAACTCCTCGGCATTTGAAATGTTAGACACCTTATGTCTCCTATTGACTTCAAGACTATCAACTTTCCTTGAAAATTTAACAATTTTGGAAAGCAAGTCTTCCGGATCTCTCAAGTCATATATCCCTCCCCATTGAGTTTGACTACTCCCTTGAGGAGAAGACCTTGGCACATCGGGTGGATCCGTAATGTTCCATGATTGTGCATTTTGTGCCAATGTATCAAAGTAGTCTAAGGCCTCATTGAGGTCTTTGTTCAAAAACTTGTTGTTGCACATCATGTCTATGGATTGTCTATGGCTCGGTGTGATTCTTTCAGAGAAGAAACTAACCAATTGCCACGATTCAAAGCCATGATGTGGAATGGATTACAATAATTTCTTGTACAGCTCCCAACATTGGTAGAATTGCTCAATGGCTTCTCTGAAAAGTTTTGAATTTTTTTTTCAAAGTGGTGGTTCTATAAACCGGAAAAAAATTGTTTAGAAACTCGGAGAGCATTTGGTTCCAAGATGTTATGGATCGAGGTCTCAAGGAGTTAAGCCATGTTTTTGCCTTGTCTCTTAGGGAAAAGGGGAACAATTTCATCCTAGCTATGTCTTCCATACCATGGTTGGTGAGGAAGATTGAAACTATTTCCTTGAAATCCCTTATATGCAAGTAGGGGTTTTCCTTCTCAATTCCGTGGAATGTGGGAAGTAGTTGCAACATTGCTGGCTTAACTAGGAAAAGATGAGCTTGGACCGGAAGGAGAATGCATGAGGGTGTGGTGCTTCGTGTTGGTTGAAGAAACTCCCTCATTGACCTTGCCGGAGGATCAATTTGGATGTTGTTCCCTTCATTCGTAGGAGGGGTAATTGCATTCGTGGATTGGTCATTCTAGGTTCTTGTCCTACCCCACCCCTTGGCATGTTTGGATTGACACTTACATTATCAAAATTATCACCTGCATCCTTGGGTGAGTCTTGGTCAATGTTCATATTGGGGCCCAAGGGTTGTCTAACTAGTCAGTTTTGGTCGTCCCTTCTCCACATATAACAAAACTGTCTACAATTGTAAATGCAAACAAACAATAGTATGTACAAGGATCAACATACCTCAGCCCATGATGAACATCACGGGACTTACCTCCGTTGTCCAGAAATCACCTTCTTAATTCAACGCTTGCCTTCCTCGGCAACAACGCTAAAAATGTTTGGCTTATTTCCCTGTTGTTCCTAACCTCCTAACATCATCCCTCAATGTATGTGTATGGTGTATGTGTGAAGATGGGATTGTCACTCTCCCTTGGAATGATGTTAAAAGAAAGGGCAAGGGAATGGTGGAATATGGATTGTGTGTGTGAGCAAAAATGTTTCCCAAGGGCAAGAAGATTTTTGCGTATCGTATTTTACTTGGAGGTATTCCAAGGTAGTCTCCTCGGGGGAGGATGTGAATCGTGTTGAAGGTGATTTTGATAAAAAGAGAAAAGTGTGAAAATCTTTTGTTGGTTGGAGTTTGGATTGTGATTATGTTTTGATGAAAATGAAATAGAAAACAAGTGTTGGCTAATCCGAAGGGTTCACTCCAATGGGAATGCCAAGACAACTCGAATCCTTCCTCCAATAGAGCATAGATGTACGATTGATTTATGGGAAACAAGGGACAAGATGGAAATGAGGATCCAAACATAACCCGTGACTAGGCCTATGGGATATCAAAGACTTACTACCACATTCACTCTTAACCCAGTCAAACCGAGTCATCGTACTCTGAGAGGAGGAAAGAGAATGAGTTGTAATAGCATACCCAAGTGGAGATCTCCATTGGATTAGCCAACTTAAAAGCTTTGCTACTCATGCTTAAGGTAAAAATAACAATGTAATAAGAAGACACTATAAAGAAATGAAGATTGTAGCTAAGTTAATGTAAGAAAACATAAACTAAAAGAGAGTGCATTGAATACCCATTTTAAATCTAAGAAATGAAGAACTTGAGTGCATTAATGGTGAAAGCTTGAATGGAAGATTAAATGTGAAATAAACTTGCAATAAATGGCATTAAAGACTTAAAATAAATCTTAGAAGATTCTTACATGAAATTACAAGACAATGTGTGGAAGAAAATACAAAAATCTCAACTTCTCTCTCTAATACTATTCATCTTCTTCCTAGAATCTCACTCTCTATATTACAATCTCTACCCCATGGTGTGTCTAGAGACCCCAAAAAAATTCCATGGAGTCATCCCCTAGTTGTGTGATGTGGCCTCTATGCCTAGGGCTGCAAAAGGATAGGCTGGACAAGGGTTGGTGTAGGTCTTGTCTCCCACCCAACATCTTCTCTCTACTCTCTCCTCTCTCCTCTCTACCCGTTCCTCATTGATGATCAAAGCTCCAGAATTCAATTAAGAGGTGCAAGAGGGATGTCCATGGTGTTGGGAGTGTCAGGGGTAGGTAGGAGAATGTCTGTTAGGACCCCCGAAGTGGCAGGGCTTGACATGCAGAATCAGGGTTGTATCAGTAAAACCTACTAGTAGGTTTCACTTCAGTAGGCTTAAAGTACCGGTAGGTCTGGCGGTAGGTTGAGGTCTAGTAGCTAAAACCTACCGGTATGGTCTACCGATATGTTTTCCCTTATTTTGCTGGTTTCGTGATTTCATCACCTCCTAAGCTATTGTCAAATCATCCTTTCATCATCATTCATCTCAAACAATATGAGAAGGCTTTAAGAAGCACTATTTATCACCTTTAATCTGCAACCATAATGAAATTCCATAATTAGCACCAACAATGCATAATAACTCAATTTAACCTCAAAAACTCGCACAAAAGGAATGTAAAAGCACTTTGAATATGCAATATTTTTTGCTAATCAAACCTCCCCATCAACCTCAATATCTTTCACCATTCCCATCCTCGTCATCCGGCTCATCAAGCATTATTTCCTCATACTCTTCTTATTCTTTTTCATCTGACACATCTGTACGATCATTCGCACATATTTCTTCATATTCCCAAATTGGGCTTTCTTGCATTAGTGGTTAATGGACATTATCTTGTTCACCCAACTCAGTCCCCTCTCCTCATCCTTTTCAAAATTATGACTAATTGGGTTTGAGTACTCACCATGTGTAGCAGACCCAAAATGTTGGTGGGTATAGGTGTACTACCCAGAGACATCCATTACCTGCATCTTCATTGAAGTGGAACATTCACCATGAACCCAAAAGTTGGAAATGTTGAGTTGTCTATCTCTCGCCTGAGAAACTCACTATAAGACAAGGTAGTGGTTGTTAGGCTCCCCCTGGTCTGACTATTGCCTATGACAGCATTGATGTCATCCATCTCCACGTATAAAACAACACTAGTCATGTTGGGGTTGTCAAGTACCACATTAAGCAAAGAAGTAACAAGTTCATTGTTGCTAATTTTCAATCCAACATATTTATTCATGTTTGGTCATGCTCCTAGTGTAAATGTATATCTACATGTCAACTTCAAATTGTAATGCAACCTATCCAATCCCATTACAGTGAAAATTTTGCTCAACAACTCCGGCAGTCTTGTGCCACTATTTATAACAATTCCACTTTGGGAGGAGAATTGTATGATAAACCCTCAAATCTATATTCTATTTTTCCAACCCAATATAGCAAAACTGTTACTTGTTTTCCTATCATTTTAATTAGTTTCTGTTGTGGAATAAGTTCTGAATTCACAAGAACATGAGAATTGATAGAAAAGGTTATTACTTGAGGAAGAATAGATCCATAGTTATTCAAAGTTCCATGGAATTTAACACATGCGACATACAAGAATTAATAAAATATGAAAACCTTAGGGTTGGAAGTGTCGAGCAAGTAAACTAACAAACTAGGAGATCAAACCAATACCATGAACTTGATACAAACAATGACATTGGAGGTACTTGTTGACTAAGAGACATAACTGCAATGGTATTATTAAGAGTGAAAGACCGAGATGGTGTTGCAAAATTGTGTTGCTTGGATATTTATGAAAATTTTATGGAACTTTAATCTTATATGAAATCCTAAACAATTTATAGAAACGTTTGTTCAATTGACGTTTTACATCGTGAGCAGAGGATTAAGTCGTCTTAAAACTACTCTCGCATAACAGAAGGAAAGCTTAGACCTTACTAAATGGGTGGTTTTCCTTCTTTTGATAGGCTTTTATAGGATCTATATGTTCTTTTTCATTTTTTCAAGATATGAGAACCTTTCTATTATATCCAAAAAACTTGTCCTAAAGAAACATATAACTCAAATTGACTAAATCAATAAATCATAAATATTTGTGGATCTACTTCAATATCAATCGGCTAATAATACAAATCAAAATGTATATATAAACACTTGAACAAAAAAATTGATTTCAATTTCATTAACACAATCCATTTCATACTAATTGACACAAAATCTCCAAAATAATGGAAGTAAAATAAATCAATCCTCATTCTTAATGTAAATATCCGTCACATTCATCAAATGAAGACACTATAAACCTATTTCACAAAAAAGAAAACTTCACAAACTCTATTCAACACCCAAATTGAAAACTCAATTTGAAAACAAATTAACCTACAAATTTCACAAAATAAACTTAATAATAATCAACTCAACATGTATTCCATACGCATAGCAAAAACCCTAACATCTAAAATCCCTAACAATTTTGTTGAATGAAATTATCACACAATCTATTTCAATTAAAACACAAATCTATTTCATACTACTTGACACAAAATCTCCAAAATAATGGAAATAAAATAAATTAATTCTCATTCTTAATGTAAATAACCATAACATTCATCAAATTGATACACTATAAACCCATTTCACAAAAAAGAAAAATCAAGTTGAAATTTCACAAACTCTATTCAACACCCAAATTGAAAACCTAATTTGAAAACAAATTAGCCTACAATTTTCACAAAATAGACACTCAATAATAATCAATTCAACATGTATTCCATGAGAATAACAAAACCCTTAGCATCTAAAATCCCTAAAAATCTTATTGAATACCCACAAATCTTACTCTAAATCATCATCCTACAAAAACCTATTTCATTTAACCAAGAGAAGCATTACCCGTTGTGGAGGTGGTTGTGGTGGAGGCGTTGTAACGCCCCAAAATTCACTCTGGAATGCATTAACTATCTATACAACATCCAACTATGAGAGCATACTAAAGTACCATTAAATAAATAAAATCATTCATAATCCAACATCTGATTAAAAATCAAAAATAAATTCTTAGCATAAGTAAACCATCAAATATAAACTCTAGAGACTAAAATTCATTCTCAAACTTCCATTGTTGGATCCACATCATTATCCCCCTCAGCATCACAATCTACCGGCTCATCTAACTCTAGATTCTCTTCAACATTAAAATCTAAAAGATTTTATGGTAGGGTGAGCAATAGAGTCCAACAAGAAAACCTTCTCAAACCTAAACAATGTTTAAAAATCATGAAAACAGGTAAGTCACAGTTTGTAAATATAAATTTCAAGTAAAACAATGACATTTAATGAGATCTCAAGTTTACATTATAAAATAGTTGAGTTCATAATAGAATAGAATCATTCACAAAAATCATAATTCATAATTATAATATCTCATGTATATAGGTAGACTACTGTGAATCTGCACATCGAACCTATCTCATCCACCCACAACACAAATCATATCAAATCTATCCCCGCAAGGCCACAACACTTAAAACACTTTAGGAAGTGCGTGTACTGACGTATCAGCACTGACATATCATTTCCTATAAATAGTATACTAGCCCCCAGCATCAAACCTACGTAGACAAATAATGGTTAGCTCTCGCAAGAAACTAAACCCCCTACGAGCGTTAGGCAACCACTAAACCGCTGAAGGTAGGAAAACCTCTAACACTCTACGATACCCATTCGAGTGTAGCCCACGTTCATTGCACCCATCAATACAAGAGATAAAAATAACACTTTTCATAAAATTCAACTACAATCAAGAATCATTGATCCATAACTTTTTTAAAGGAATAATTCAATAAAACATGCAAGAGATCCCACATAAAATATATTTGAATTGATAGAAATCAAGAACTATGGTTTTTAATCAATGACTTAAAATCTTTTGATGTAAAACATGTATTTTGTTTAAGAAACGAATCATGGATTCAAAAGAACATAAAAAAAAATAGAAATAAATTATTTATATCATAATAATGATGAAAAAGATATATTATATAACCCTAATAATCATCAATGAATGAATCTGTGAAGGAACCCCTACCTTGATTCTTGAGATCTTGATCTAACGTGTTTTATTACTTACCACGTGTTAATCTTTCAAGATTCAACCCGTTCTTCCTTCTTTTCTTCTCCTCAAAATTTTCTAGGGTTCTTAGGGTTGAAAAGATAGGTAAAGACACTCTAGATCTCAGCTCTATAGTATTTATAGACTAAAATAATAGAGAACTCCCGTTTGGGAACAGGTAGTAGTCTGCCCCTAAGTTCCAGCTCGATTTTGACCTAGTTAGACATCAATTCACGAAATATTTTTTACAATTTTGTAGCTCTTGAAGTCTAGTTGTTATGATAAAAATTTTAGGTCAATCGGACATTGGGATAAAAAATTATAGTGCAAATACTAAAGTTATATCAAATTCCTTTCTACCCAAATCCACTCCAAAATAAGTTTTAACTTTAAAATACTTCTACACTTCTAATAGAACTCATATAATCTCTTCTAAGGTTCTTCAACCTTCTGAATCAATGAAAACCTTATTTTGACCTAAAAATGTTTATAAAATTACTTAGCCACCCTTCTCAAGTTCAAACATCTCCAACACTCAATTTACCATGAAAGTTAATACTCTTGAAACTCAAACTTCATAATCAATTTTTTCAATAATGATTCTAATTTTCTACCATCATTTTATTCACCTTAGTATAAAAATTAATATAATATTC
>CM042190.1:18834611-18847081 GCA_023539305.1 Ilex asprella | reverse complement strand
TGTTTCAACTCATGTCCTTCAAGCTTTAAATGCTCAAACGGTTATCAGAACCGCCTTCCTTCTGTTCATCTTCCTCTTTTGTTCTTCAATTTTCTTCGCGATTTTCGGACTTCCTTGCTTGGGGCCTTCTGATTCCTCCCTTGAAATTAAGCTTTCTGCATTTGGTTTGAGGATTCGTAGTGCTTTCTTCCTTCGATTTAGTTCTGGGCTGTTGTTCGTTGCTTTCTTCTAGCTAGGTACATCTTTTGCTCCTTTTTCTACTTCTTCCCTTGCTCTGGATCCCTCGAGTTCGAGATGGTTATTATATTTTTGGGCCTTTCGTTTCTTTTAATTCTGGAATCGGGATTGCTGCTTGTCCCCCCTCTTCCACTTCGTTGATTGGACTGCGATTATGCGAATTCTAAGTGTTGGGGGCTACTGTGCTGACCTTAAGGTGGTCAAGGATTGTTTAGTGAACCTTCCCCATCACTATCGTTCTTTCAATCTTCTCTTTTCTTGTCCCATCATGTATGCCCCTTCTAGAGCCGCTTGTTCCTCTGTCTCTCATTTAAGTGGTAGGTCTACCGAGGAGGATGTTGAATTAGGGGAAGTGGGTGAGGAGATCGACAACTTCCCCAGTGTTGATGCCCTTAACCCCGAAGCTGATACCGGAGAGCTCCCCTCATCATCTGTCTGCATGCCCCCCAAGCCTAGCAAAGGCAAGGGTAAGGTCAGTGGCGCTGGGCTCTCTGGTAGCTCGTCCTATCTAGGAGCCGCCCTTAAGCAAGCGGAGCTCGTAGGATCTAGTAAAGTTGACCCCTCACTCCTTATGATTTTTAGTGCCCGTTACAGTTTTCCTCCTGGTGTCCATTCCTCGTGCCCTGATAGTTTTACACCCTACGTCACCGAAGTTCATAAAAAGGTCTGCTTCTTTGAGGCTGCCTTTGAAAATGGCCTTCGCTTACCTCTGCATCCTTTCCTCAAGATTGTTCTGCAGTATTTTAATGTATGCCCCTCTCAACTTTCTCCTAACTTCTGAGGCATCTTGGTGGGTCTCATGATTCTCTTCAAGGACCTAAAACTTTGGGTTCCTTCTCTTCCCTTATTCCTGGACTTCTTTAACGTCAAGCTGACCTCATCGGAGGGCTTCTTGTACTCTTCCAAGCGCGTCAATGCTAAGGAGCTTATTTCCAATATTTCGACCTCTCATAAGCATTAGAAAGATTACTTTTTTTTTTGTTGGGGGCACGAACTGGGAGTATGACCCTGCTGATAAAATGGATACTCTTGGTATCCCTAGGGCTTGGTCTTATCTAGAGAACTTGGGTGAGTCTTTGTTTGAATCAATCGAGTTTTGTTCTAAGAATCATAGGTTTCTAAATCTGTTCTGCTTTCAGGTACCAGACTTGAGCTCAGCGCAGAGGACGAAGGGGTGAAGTTGAGACTGTTGGAGTGTGCTCCGGGAAGATATTTCGAGCTCATCCAATTCCAAGTCCTAGTTGAGAGGGGACTTAGTTTTCCTGAGGTAACGATAGAAGCCCCGTCTCCAATCTCTGTTGTCAAGCCTGACGAAGTACGAGGTAATTTTCTCATTCATTGGGTTTTTAGTATCTTCCTTTCTTCTATCTATGATCTAATTAATTCTCGTGGTTCAGACCTTCCAAGATCTTTCACAATAAAGCAGTCTTCTGAGAAGCTTGAGACCAAGATTGCCAAGCTGCAGAAAGGTGGAAAGCGCAGCAAGAGAAAGGCCGAGGCCGGTTCTGGCGACAACCCTACTACCCGAGCTAAGGCTCAGAAATTAGGAGGGTCCTCTTCCTCTCGAGCTTCGGCTATTGACATCCGAATCCCATCCTTGAGCATCCCATCAGATGCAAGAGTTTCTTCTTCTCAACAACCGCAGCCTCTTCCCAGCAAGCCTGATGGGCCAGGTGAAGCTTTTCCCACCTCATCTGAGGTCGAGGGGGCCTTGGGGTTCCTTTCTGAGGTTCAATCTGAGACTGTTCTGTTTAGCTCATCTGGAAAAATCATTAAACCATCCCAGGTGAGGCCTGGGGCTGACAAAGGGAAAGATGTCAAAGTGGAGGGGCAAGAGGATTCCTCCTTTGAGAATGCTGAGCTTGCTGCTGGGGCTATGACATCTATACTCTCTAATTCTGACATGAAGAGGGCTTGTTCGATGTCTCTTGAAGAAACCATTGCCTCAACTCTTCAGGGAGCTACTACCGTAAGTCTTTGTGCTTTTGTTTTCTTACTTGGCTCTCTGCTGTATCTTTATGCTAACCTTTTTTGCTTTTCTTCACTTTTTTAGCTAGCTCTACTTGTAAAAGGTTTGCTGGTTAAGATCCGGTCCTCTGAGGATTCTGTTAAAGCTTTGAAGGCTTATGCGATCAAAGTCTCTGAGCTTGCTTTTGAGAATGAGGATCTTAGAGCTCAGATGCGAAGCCTTCAGGACAAGATGGAGAAACAGGCCTCAGACCTCCAGGGCTCTAAGGCAGCTAAGTTCAAGGCCGAAGAGAGGGAGAAGAAGGCTTGAGATGAGCTAAGGATTTTTGGGGATGAGCTAAAATATAAGACTGAGCTCTGGTCCAAGGCTAATCAGGATGCCTTCGATACCCGCTGCTCTCTTGATACCTTGAAGCAAGAGAACGAAGCCATCTGTGAGGCAAACGGGGTCCTTTATGAGGAGCTCAAGGAGAAGAATGACCTGATTGTCGAGTTGGAGGACGGTGTTACCACCCAATGGGCCTCTAAGTGGCTCGCTTTTCAGCGCAAAACTTCCAAGACCTTCCCGAATCTGGACTTTAATTTTTCTGTTCCAACTGAGGAGGAATTGGAGAAATCGGACTCTGATGGCGAGGAAAACACCTTATCTCTTCCCACTGAAGCATCAAACCAGGAAGTGCCTATTCCTCCAGCTATTCCCCGAGTTGCCTCCTTCTCTACTGACCTCGTGAGAGAGGCTTTTGCCCAAGATCTGTTAATAGACAGAGTAGAGGTTCCTGGGGCCGGCATCTTTGAGAATCCAACTCCTCCAACTTCTGGGTCCTTTCCTTCTGAGTTGCCAAGCTTAGTCTTCTCTACTGAGGCTGCAGGCTCAGTTTCTTTTACTGGGGTTGCATCTGCTGAATTTCAGGATCTTCTATCTACTCCTCCTCCAAAAGCTTAGGATTTTCAATTGTAATTTTTGTTGCTATAATGTACTTTGATTTTCAAAATCTTGATTTGTTTATTGGAGAAGTAATATATTTTCTTTGAATTTAAAATTGTGTGTTTTCTTGCTCTGCTTGATATACTCCTCTTGACTGTCATATATCTTTATATATTCCTCTTGCCCCTTGCTTTGAGGGGTGCTGAGCTCTCCTTGAAGTAAAATTTATCGGATTCAAAGAGTAGTCTGCTTTACTACCTTGAGTTACTTAGGGGAATGCTGAACATACTTTGTTGTTTGAACATACATGAATGTTCTTGAAGATATTTATCGTGGCCTTGATGCATCTTTTTCGCCTGACCCTTAATGCCAAATTTCCTCCTGGCATGCTCCATGTGACTCCAACATATGGGCTCTACGTAATTTTCTCTTGTGATCCTGATAGCCTTTTTTGCTGAGCTTGTTTCTTCGAGCTTTGTATGTTCTTAGCTCTTTCCCTCAACTTAGAGGAGATCTATAAGTTTCTTGGAAACAATCTTATTCTGTTTGAAGAGCTTTGAGAACTTTTAGCTTAGTCTTGTAGGGGCCATGCTGAAAGGTCTGAAGCAACCTCGGCCTCACGAGGTTCGACCTGTTTTCCCAAATTGCATGAGCTGCATTGGAGATCAGTGGTCTAGAGAGTACACAAAGAGAGGTTCACGTTGTTGCATCTATGCCCTTCATTCCGAGCTTTTCCAAGTTAGATCTTGGAGAAGGGTGCCAGGTTAGTCTGGCTATCACACTTGGCACAGTGCTAGGATCCGCTTGATTAATCAAGATAAGAATAAGCACCATATGCCCCAACATCAGTTTGTCGTGTGTGTGACCTAACAAGGATGTAATTGCACAAATCACATCTACTAGCATTGCTGGTGATCCTTGCAACTGCATATGCCCTCTGAGCCTCCTTATCATGGGATTTTGGTTTACCCTTCGGATAGGAGCTACAGCTTATTGTACTGGACTTTCCTTTCTTCGTGTTTCGTCTGAAGGCAAGAGGTCTGTCCGAGCTCTTTAGTGCTGACAATTATGTTTTTGGTGTCCTCGGGGGAGAATTGGGGGTTTCCCAGAGGACTATGTGTCAATTCGAGCTGTCATTAACCCAGCTTAACGTCAGTAGAGCCTCCTTAGGAGCATTCTTGGTCCAACTCGGGTTAGGTCGGGTCCCTTGGTTGGATGCTCTTGATTTTCCCCCCCATTCATGAGGATGAAGTCGAGTGAGCTCTGTTGTTTGTGCCTTCCTTTTTGTCTTAGACTGTTTCTTCAGTCTCCGTGGGCTTTAATCGATTTGGGGATCCCTACGTGTTACTGACGGAATAATTTGTACCACTCCACTGCTTTCCTAAACCATTCTTGTCTTCATAAATTTGGAAGTCTATAGAATGGCCAACCTTCAACGTGGTTTTTGGTCCTTCTAAAACAGGTTAAGCGTTTTAGATTTCGTGCCTCCTTTTCCTTGCCCATAAATCTTGAAGATCTTCTTGAATCTTCCTCATTCCTTTGGTCCTTCGCTTAGAATTTCCAATGGCTATACCTGCTTCATCCCTCTTCGAGGATCGTTCCTTTTTTGGAATAGACTGGGAGTACTAGTCTCGTTTCTTGGCTCCTTCTTCACTTTCCTCCTCTAATTTGGAAGGGATCAAGAAGCGATTTTTTCAAAAACTAGAACTGCCTCTTAGAGTTCCTACTTTAAAAGAGCCTCCTAACTATCTTCCCTAGGGTGAGGTTTGCTTCTTTGAAGGTGCCTTTGAGATGGGCCTTCGTCTCCAGATCCATCCCTCTGTCGGGAGTATTCTGGCATATTATGGTCTGCCCCCTTCCCGTTTATCTCCTCGAGGGTGGGTTGTGCTCATCAGCTTCTTTCTGTTCTAGCGCCTCCAGGGCAATGATCAGTTCTCCATAACTGCTGAGTTTCTATACTTTCATTGTCTTGAAGACGACGATGTTCCTTGTTTCAACTGTTTCAGGTGGAGGCACTTCTCCGAACGCCGGCTGGTGCTCGACATTCCTTCTCCACCCCAAGGGTGGCTCAATCATTTTTTCTTTGCTTCTAGGGATTCTTGAAGGTCTGTTGAGGACCGCCGACAAGAGAACAGGGTCCCAGGTTCTTAGAAGAAATTCGATCACATTAGTAAGGAGCTTGACAGTTTTCTTGATCATTCCCTTTCTCTAGCGTTGCGTTCTGACTTTTGTTTCATTGTGTAGTTGTGCCTGACCCAGATTTGCCAGAGGTCATAAAGATTGAGCAAGTGAAGCTATCCACCCCCATGTCCTTCTCAGAGTTGATGACGTCTGGTAACCTTTTCTTGTTTAGTGTAGTGGCGGCCTTTATCGATTTTCACTTCTATTACAGCTCACTAGATCTTATCCCCTCAGATTCGGAGGAGGACGAGGGGGTGGGACCATCTTTCAAAAGGTGCAAGTTGTGCAAGTCTCCTTCATCTCCTGATTACTCGCTTAGTGCAGTTTTCCTTTCTTCTGCTGGAGCTAAACTTCTTAATGCACTTTCGAAGGCGGGGGAGGAGAGGGAGGAATTGAGGGAAGAGAATGCCTGTTTGAATGAGGAAGTGATTGAGTTTAAGAAACGCTTAGGGGAGAACTAACAGTTCTGCTTGGGAGCTTCAGATGACATCTTTAAGCAACTTTATTTTTTATAGTTATTTTAGCCCCTTTGATGTACTCTGAACAATCTTTTCTTCTTCGTTGCTGGACTGCCAGACATTACATGGCATACTATTGAAATACTCCTGTGAATCTCATGATTTGGATAGCTAATCTTGGTTCCCAAAGCCTGGTGGGCTCCTTTTACTCTTTGGGGCTTATTGGGGTATGCATAATCGACCTTCTTTCTATGGTCCATCATGAATGGTTGAGCTCTTCCTATGAACTGTAGGGTTCATGGTTAGCTACCGAGTTCTCCTCTGTATTTCATCGTGAATAGTTCACGGAGCTCTTCGTTATTTTTATAAACTGGAAGGTTTATCGTGAGCTATCTCCTTAAACTATAGAGTTTTTCGTGAGCTTCTGGGCTCTTTCTGAGCTGTAGGGCTCTTTCTGAGCTGTAGAGCTCTTTCTTTAATTTATAAAATGAAGAGTTTATCGTGAGCTTTTGAGCTCTTGCTGAGCTATGGAGCTCTTTCTTTGATTTATAAACTGAAGAGTGTATCGTGAGCTTCTGGGCTCTTACTGAGCTATGGACTTCTTTCTTTAATTTATAAACTGAAGAGTTTATCGTGAGCATCTAGACTCTTACTGAACTGTGGAGCTCTTTCGCAGTTTTTATGAGCTGATGAGCCCGTCCCGAGCTATAAAGCTCTCTGTTTATTTTATGAGTTGATGAGCTCATCTTGAGCTATGAAACTCGCCAATTTATGAACTGAAGAGCTATTCTTTGGCTTTTTAGCTACTTCTGAGAATTGTACTTGTCTGAAACAAAAATTTTCCACTTTATTAAAAAGGGTTCTATTACAAAGAGTACTTACTGAAAAAACTTCTTGAGATGCTCTGCGTTCTAGGAATGAGGTAGGATTTTCCCTTTTTCGGTCTGCAACTCATAATTTTCAGGTCTTATCACCCTGGATACAATGAAGGGACCCTCCCAATTTGAACCTAGCTTCCCATGGGAGGAGTTCTTTCTAGCGAGTAGAAGCTTCCTAAGCACTAAATCTCCCACCGTAAAGCTTCTACGCTTGACTCTTTTGTTGTAATACCTTGCGGTTTTCCTCTGGTAATCCTGGATGCGATGCAGAGCTCTGTCTCTCTTTTTATCCAAGAGGTCGAGGTTTAACAAGAGTGTTCATCATTGTGCTCTAGATCTGCGAGCTTGGTCCTTGGAGATGGGATCCCGATTTCTACTGGGGACACTACTTCTGTTCCATAAGCCAGAGCGAACGGTGTTTCCTGGGTTGCTGACCTCATAGTCGTTCTCTAAGCCTATATCACCTCTGGAATGTGCTCCACCCATTTTCATTTCAGAGCTTCAAGCTTAGTTTTCAGCGCAGCTTTGATAGTCCTGATGGTTACCTCTGCTTGTCCATTGGATTGTGGATGGGCTGGGGCTGAAAAGTAGTTTTTTATTCCTAGTTCAGCACAGAATTTTCTAAACTTGGGGTTGTCAAATTGTTTCTCATTGTCAAAGACTATTGCCCTGGGGATTCCAAATCTACATATTATTAACTTCCATATGAAGTTCTGGACTTTTTCCTCCGTAATCGTTGCCAAAGGTTCCACCTCTACCCATTTAGTGATGTAGTCTACCCCAACAATGGCGAATTTGTGTTGTTCCAAGCCGATTACAAAGGGCCCGAGTATGTCCAATCCCCACTGCTGAAAGGGTCAAGGACTGACTACTGAGGTCAGGAGCTCTGGTGGGCAATGGGGAAGATTGACGTTCATTTGGCAGACTATGCATTTCTTGACTAACTCCGTGGCATCCTTGGCATCATGGGCCAATAGTATCCCTGCCTCAATGCTTTTCCTGCCAAGGCCCATGCTCCAATGTGGTTGCCGCAAGCTCTCTCATGAATTTCTCGGAGTATGTAATTGGCGTCTTCATTCTCCACACATTTAAGGAGAGGTGTTGAAAAACCTCGTTTGTAAAAGTTTTCTTGCAAAATAGAAAACCTGGCTGACCTGGTTCTTAGCTTTGCTGCTTCCTTGGGGTCCTCTAGCAAAGGTATCCCAGAATAGGGTTCATCCAGCTTAGTGAGGTTTGCACAGGGAGTATTTCTTCATTCTCAAGGTCGACTCTCCAAAATCTCTTGTGAGGCGGTTGCAAGCCTCGCCAAATAGTCTGCTCTTGAGTTCTCAGATTTGGAAACATGCTTGATTTTAACTTGTACAAACTTTTTGATCAGTCTCTGTACCTTTCTGAGATAAATGATCATCTTTTCTCCTCTAGCTTCATAAGACTCCTCTATTTGCCTTACAATAAGCTATGAGTCACTGCAGATCTCTAGCTGTTCTGCCTCCATTGAGTAAGCCAGATTAAGCCCTGTAATAATAGTCTCATACTCTGCCTCGTTGTTCGAGGCTTTAAATCCAAACCTTAGGGCGTATTCGACGTCTACTCCGTCTGGTGAGGTCAAAGTTAGGCCCGCTCGGCTTCCTTGGGCATTGGCTGCATCATCTACCGAAAGCTTCCATATTGGGAGGTCGGGTACTAGTTGTATGGTCTCCCTAGGCGTCCCTGCCGTGAATTCTGTGATGAAATCTGCCAGAATCTGACTTTTTATAGTTGTTCTTGATTTATATCGGATGTCAAATTCGCTGAGCTTAATGGCCCACTTTACCAATCTCCCTGAGCATTCAGGTTTGTGCAACACCTGCTTCATTGGCTGGTCTGTCGGAACCTCTATGGTATGGGCCTGAAAGTATGTTCTGAGCCTTCTGGCTGTGGTGACCAAGGCTAAGATAAGCTTCTCCAATTTCAGGTATCTCTCCTCTGCACCCCTCAGAGCTCTACCATAGTAATATACTGGTTGCGGAGCTCTGTCTCTTTCTCTTACAAGCGCTGCGCTGGTGGAGAAGTCGGAGACAGTCAAATATAGGGTGAGCACTTTTCCTTCTATGGGACTGACCAGAATGGGGGAGGAACTGAGATAAACCTTCAAAGACTTAAATGCCTCTTCACATTGGGCATCCCATTCAAAAGCTTTCTTTAGTACTCGAAAGAAAGGCTGGCACTTGTCACTTGACCGAGATACAAAACGACTCAGGGCAGCCACTCTTCCTGTCAGCCGCTGAATTTCCCTTGTATTCGAGGGTGGTTGCATATCTAGCACCGCCTTCACTTTGTCAGGATTGACTTCTATCCCTCTACTATTCACTATGAAGCCTAAAAATTTTCTTGCTGAAACCCCAAAAGCACACTTGGCAGGGTTAAGCTTCATTTTGTACTCTTTTAGAACCTGAAAGGCTCCTGCATTCTTTAAGCCAAAAGGCATGACTTGGTAATAATACGTTCCTTGTTCTGTCACGAATGAGGTCTTCTCTTAGTCACTAGGGTCCATTCTGATCTGGTTATACCCCCAAGAAGGCATCCATGAAGCAGAGGAGCTCATACCCAGCGGTCGCATCTACTATCAAGTCGATCCGGAGTAAAGAAAAACTATCCTTGGGGCATGCTCGATTGAGATCAGTGAAGTCTATGCATAACCGCCACTTTTTGTTGGTTTTCTTAGCAAGGACCACACTGACCAACTATATAGGGTTATCTACTTCCCTGATGGCTTTGGCTTAGAGAAGCTTGCCGACCTCCTGATTGATGGCCTTCTGGCGTTCTGGGGCGAAGCTTTTCCGTTTCTGTTTAACAGGCTTGCAGGTAGGATTTACGCTTAACTTGTGGGTGATGACTGAGGGATCGATGCCCTCCATGTCCTCTTGCTTCCAAGCGAATACTTCAGCATTTTCTTTCAAGAATTGGATGAGGAGGTCTTTAATCTCCTTACTTAGTTTGGATCTGACGTAGATAATATGCTCTGGTTCATCATAGATTTGAACGTGCTCCAACTCTTCCGATGGCGTTGGTCTAGTCTCTAGCTCATCCCTCATGTAAGCTCGTCCAATTAGATGCTTTCCACCTCTTTCTGCTTCATAGAGGCCATGTAACATTCTCTAGCTACACGCTGGTCTCTTCTGACCGTTCCAATTTTCGTTCTCTATTGGGAACTTCACGACGAGGGATGGTCTTCATCGCATGGAGAGAAGGTCTTCCCAACAGCATATTGTACATTAAAGGAGCATCAACCACTAGGAACCTTACAACCGCGGTGGCTTGGCAGGGAGGGTCCCCAATGGTGAGTATGAGCTGAATGGATCCTAGGGACAACACCCTTTCTCCCGAGAATCCCAACAGATGGGTACTTACTAGCTCTAGCTTTTCTCTTCCTATGCCCATTTTATCAAAAGCAGAGGCAAAGATGACGTCGGCCGAGCTCCCGTTGTCTACTAGGACTCGATGCACTGTTCTGTTGGCCACGACAGCTCTTATTACCAACGGATCATCGTGGGGATGATGACAGCCCTCTAAATCCGAGTCTGAAAATGTTATGGTAGTGTCGAACCGTGGTGCCTTAGACGTGGTGCACACCTTTAGCAGCTCATCAGCTCGGATTTGGCGCAAATGAGCCTTTCTGGCTGTACTGGATTCTCCACCCCTGTAAATCCTCATGATATTACCTTGATCTCCCCCATGGGTTGTTGATGTTACGTAGGAGCCTATTGCTAAGGTGGGGGACGAGAAAGAGCTCGGTTTTGATTGTCCTAGGCCACAAAGCGACACAATTGTCCTCGCTGGATCAGAAATTCAATTTCCTTCTTAAGTTGAATGCAGTCATCCGTGTGATGACCATGATCCCTATGGTACTCACAGTATTTTGTGGGCTCTCTCTTCGCCGGATCTGCCTTCATCCAAGGTGGCCATCTCAGAAACTTCTCATTTTTTACTTCATACAAGACTTGTGATATAGAAGCAGTGAGAGGAGTTAGCTAACGAGACGGGTACCTCGGTTGAAGCTCTGGCTCTGGGGGCCCCAGACAATCTCTAACATTGTCTCTCCTCTTTGGGGAACGATCTCTGTCTCTCCTTGGAAATCCGCCTAGCTCTTTTTCTTTCCTGGGACTTCTCTCCCTCTTCTTTCTTCCTTTCCCCTATCTTTTCGTGATGAAGAACTTCCTATCTTTGAGAGGAGTGCTTCTTCACCGTTTATATACTTTTTTTCTTTAGCCATCACCTCAGCCTTGCTTGCCTGAGGGTTTTTTGATATGAAAAACATCAGATCCTTCGATTGCACCCCAAGCCCTGCAATGAAGGCAGTTATGACGAACTTTTCGTCGGGGACATCTACCTTCAAAGATTCTGAATTGAACCTCTGGACGTATGATCTGAGGTTCTCGTCTGGTCCTTGCTTTACATTCAATAGATGGTAGCTCGGCTTCCTGCATATCCGAGCTCCTATGAAGTGGGATACGAAGGAAATTGAAAGCTCTTTGAAGGAAGAAATTGAAGTCAAGGGGAGTCTATTAAACCATGCTAGGGCTGATCCTTTAAGAGTGATGGTAAAGGCCCTACACCGCACGGGATCTTGGTATCCATGCAGCTCCATTTGATTTTTGTAGGTGTTGAGGTGATCCATAGGGTCTTTGGTTCTGTCGAAGGCCTCAATCTGAGGCAACTTGAATTTTGGGTGGAGAGGAAAGTGTAGCACCCCCGTGGTGAATGGTGACTCTGTCTGCTGCACCAGAGCATCCATCCTGACAGGTGTCTTGCTCCTAACAGCTTCCTTCATGTGGCTGAGCTCCTGCTTAATATCCTCGAAGCGTTGCTCCCAGTATGGTTCTCTTCTTTCCTGCGGGTAGGGGAGGAAGTCACTCCTTCCCCTTCTATCGTTCTGGTTTTGTACCTCTTCATTGTGGCCATTCCTAAGAGGTAGATGTGGATCCCTTCCCATGGGCTGGCTATTTTCTCCTCCGTCGTTGACCTCTCTAAGAGGGTCGAGGTGGTACTGTTCTCTGCGAAAGGGATTATCCAAGCCTACTTGAGCTAGTCGTGCCTCATGTGGGCATTTTAAGAGTTTCAATAACTCCCCGTTTTGTTGTAGCAGACGCTGATTGACAAGACAGAGGACATCCAACTCGTTATTCGTTAGGGGATCCCTTATGAGGGGATTAGTTTCTGGATTATTCTCGTCTTGTCTGCCATTGGTGGCTTTCTATTGATCTTGCATGCGTGGTGGATTAGTTTGACTTTAGCTCATATTGCGGGTTGAGACCATCAGTCACTGAAAGATCAGCGTATTTGTAAAATGAGAACAATCGTTCCCACAGACGGCGCCAAACTGATGGTATAATCTTTAGTGGATGAGTAACAACGAACGTAGTATTAAGGTGAGATCAGAGCTGCATGGCTCGTAGAATGAATTACTGTGTGATGGCTAGTTCTTTGTGTGGAGATGATGATACCGAAGACATATAGTGGTTCACCAGCTACAAAGCTTGACTAGTCCACTCTTTAATGGAGGCTTTCACTCCTTTTTCTTTATTGATGAATCGAGTTACAGGATAGTGTGTTTTTTTCTCCAGGATCTCCCTCCTCAATGGAGGCTCTGTCCAGCACATATAGACTGATTCATCGTTCTAAGGAGTCTACACCGAGATCTTTGTCTTGTATTCGTTAGATTTTCCTTGATTTTGAGGAGAAGATCTTGGTTAGTTGAGAGTTTTATGCCTTGATTCCAACTTTCCGTTCTAGCTCCCTTTCTTTTGGGGATACTTGTTGCCTGCCCAGCTGTCCCCACGTCAT
>CM042190.1:18812461-18829611 GCA_023539305.1 Ilex asprella | reverse complement strand
ATATTTGCAGCATATAACCAGCATGGTCATGACTTTTCTCTTTTTCATTTGAGCCACATGAATTGCATGCATCATTATCATGTTCACTGAATTGAACTGATTGTCATTATAATTATGTGTAAATTGATTATAATTATCATTCAACCAGTTAGGTACATGCCTAGACGTGGTATTAACAAATTAATAGTCTAACACATCAAAAGTAATCTAAGGAAAAGCAAACTAACTTGCGCATATTGTAAAGCCACTAAAATTTATCAAATTATCATTGACCAAACAAGAAGACCAATAGAAGACCACCCCCCCCCCCCAAAAAAAAAAAACTATTGAATCAATAGAAGGGTGAGTAACAACTAAAATTACCTAAATCAATCAAGGTCCAAAAGAACTCATTCAGGGTATTGCTAATGCTTGTTGGATTAGCTTTTCATCTTAATTTCCATGCACTGCTCCATCTTTTTTCCCTTGGATTTTCAGGTAGAAAAGATAGATAATGTCATTGTATCTAACTTAAAAAGAACTTCTTATGATAAAAAAAATAAAAATAAAAAGAACGTCATGATTATAGCCTAAGACACAAATATGGATACACCACCATTATTTATGTATGAATTAATCTATAATACAAAACATGACAGACTTCAATAAACTCATCCAACAGTCTTAAGTAGAATCATCCAACGGTCATCAACATCCCTCTCAAAATCATTCACATTGAATTTTCCTTCCCCTCCAAATTCACCACTTCTCACTTATGTTGCACCGTACCTTCAGGTACGGATTACCCCTAATTTGTCTATAATTATAAACACACGAATACATACATATGTATGCATATATGTATATCTAATTTCTCATTGAAATCTACGCTTTTTAGAATTAAAGTCCAAATCATTTTGAGCATATACAAAGATTAAAGGCAGCAATAATTATGGGTATGGTCCCCAACAAACACATAAAACAACTAGCAAGTTGTTGATCTTTAATGTTGTGGATTCAAACTTTGTCAACTTCTCTCCGTATTAGTATTTGATAAAAAAAAATAGAAAATATGGTTGGTGGCTTAGGGTAATAGAATAAAAAAATTCAATTCATCTCAGGAGATTCAATGATTTAAGACAACAATAATTATAGATTAGGTCACCGAAAAACAATATAATAGATAAAGAATTCATTTGCACATGTAAGGCATAAAAAATTCTTAATAAGTTTGTCTGTTTACCAACAAATAAAAAAGACTTGGGAAGAAACAAATTATAAGAAAAGATTTGGTGAGGCTATTCTTTTCTTGACCTAATCCTTTGATATTAAATTATTCAAAGTCAAGTTTGGATTTTTTACGGTTGTTAGATCAACCAGATTTTTTTTAATCCCCCAAAAAAGTAATTTTTTCCATTTTTCGTGGGTACCATTCATATTTTGTTTGAGGGGGGAAGCAGGGGAGAGAGAGGTGATGAAGTTTGAACCTGTAATCACTTGTAGGAGAGAGTAAACTCTTCTCACCAAGCCACTCCCACACCTCCCCTAAATACTCTTCAATTCGTATACGACACGATTAATAAAATTGTCAAATTAGTGTCAAGAAATTTGTCACGTTTAATAAAATAGATTAAGTTAGTATTAATAAATATATTTTTCCTCAAAATAGCATGACATGAATATGATACTATGTAGTCTAGACGCTAGTCAAACACTAAGTAGTCTCTATGCAAGTATATATATATATATATATATATATATAACAACCATACTTGCATTAACAGGGATGCACAAGGATATACCCAAAAAAATTTATTGCTAAGTGTGGACTTCTGATAATATAATATATATGTGTGTATGTGTGAGTGTGTGTGTGTGTAAAGTTACAAGGATTTGAAACATAGTACCAATCCTACCTTGTGATGAGTCTGCAAATTGAGAGGAAAAAGCATCAAGAAAATTCCCTGTCTCTGTCTTTCTTTCATTTCAGTTTGTCGATCTATCACTCTTTATCACATATTGATAACGTTCAGAGTTATAGTGATCCAATGTCTTTCTTCCCCATATATTAGGGACATAAATGATAAAGGAGTTGGTGAGACGAAGTTGAAGTAGAAGATTGGAAAAATAAGGAGCCAGTTTTTAAACTATATGCAAAGTTACTAAATTTGGGGAAAGAATCTAAAGAATTAAAATGACTAACATTAACTAAAGAGATGAAGAGTTGTAACAACCAAAATGACAATTATTAACGTAAAACCAAAAGACATTTTCCTTAATGAAGGAACTCGGGTAGGTTATCTTCCACTCAAATATAATCTCAAATCGTATGATGCCAACAAAAACATTAACTAAAATAATCATTAACTAATAGATATGTCATGTTAGATTGCATATATTGCATATGTAGAGTTTAATACATAATTGTGCTATTATGCGTAATCACCCCCACATTTCTACTATCAATGGAGTACAAATGGCATAATTCCTAATATTAATAGAATTGTTAATTGGTGTTCTGAAGGGTAGTGTTGTGTTTATATAATTGTTTAAGGGTATAATAGTCATTCAAAAGTTTTTCTTAGATCTTGACATTTAGAAGTAGTATAAATTAGTGTGTGTATTTTTAGTGTATTAGTTTATATGTTTTGGTGCATTAGTGTGTGTTTATATTTTGGCGTACTAATAATGTATGTGTGTTTTGGTATACTAATGTATGTCTATTAAGAATTTTAATTATTTTATAGGTTAATGGATTTAACCCAACCCGTTATAAACTCAACCCATTATAATCCATTCAATACGTGAGTGAAAAATTGATTGAATTTATTTTAACCCAAAGCAATTTAACCCAACCCAACCCACCCCACCCATTTGCCACCTCTAGGTATAACTATCTAATAGAAAAACTATAAAATGGCTAAAATAGACCACACTTTCTTATATGGAGTTGGTTATGTATTACATGGTTGGGTGATTATGAATTTTTGTGGAGCTCAATTGTCAATAATTTATCACTTATTAGTGAACAGTTACACCACGGATATGAATACGAGATACCAATACGACGATACACCGAAACTTAAAAAAATAGGATACGGATACAGCTATAATAAGTTCATGAAATATATATATTTTTAATTTTATTATTATATTTAATATAATAATTATGCTTTAAAAAGTGATTCACATATCTATCAAGATATATAATATTAACTAACAACTATATCATTCAGAAATTATACATTCATAATTTTTTTTTAAAATAAGGGTCAAACATATTTGTTCTAGTGCCCTTATTCACTTTAAAAAGTTCAAGTAATATCCCTCCATATCTCTGACGAATCTCGAACATATCTTCACATATCCTTGCATATCCTGAAGTATCAGAAATTCATTTTTTTTAATTCTACGATACTTACCATCCGTATCAGATACGTATCCGACCATATCGAACACGTATCCATATCCGAGAAGTATTTGATACCTATACTTTGATCCTTTTAATGTATCCGTGCTTTATAGGCTGACATGATGTAACTGTTATTCTCAATATTTTCTCCACAAAAAGAAAGAATAGGTGATTTAAATAAACTATCATCAATAAATTTGGTCAGTGAGTTTTTTTTTTTTTTTGAAGAACTAGATCTTTCAATAATGTCAATTAGGATCAAGTATGCAAAAGTTAGAGTAGAAACGCATTATGAACATTTTTTTTTAACAAAAGGATTTTTAAAGTTCAAAAAAATACTATTACTATAAATCATTGAAATTGTAGTCTAAAATGTGGCTCTTCTCTTCTTATCCAATTTGAAAAATTAAAGGGAACCTAATCTTGTCTCTTATTTCTTGCTTTAGGTCACACCATATTGGGAACCTTCTCAATTTATTTCCATATCGGTTTTTTTTTCTTTAGAATCACGTACTGTAATTTACTTGTAAATTATTCTATCAAGCTGCATCTTTGAAAATGAAATGTCTCTTTGGATGGACTTCATGTATTTTTTTGTTCTAAAATTTTCTTACCAATACAACAAGTAAAGTGGAATCTGCTCTATATAAGCAAGTCCAATTGTGAGATTTGAATTGTTCTGTTTGAATTATAGAGTTTTGATGTTGTATATAATGTGGATGAACAGAATAAATGTTCATGTGAAATAGATTAGATCTGAGCTTCTAGGCTCAGGTGGATTGTGGTGTGATTCCGTGATGGTACAAGGAGACTTGTACAGTGGAAATATAGTGATTCACCAGCTCGGGAGCTTGGCTAATCCACTCTTCAATGGAGACTCTTGCTCCTTGGATTTATATTCATGGGGTAAGAGACTTACATAATGTTTTTCTACCACTAGGGTTGCTTGGCCTGCCTTGGAGGCACTGTACTATATTTATAGTCTAATTTCTAACTTTATGAGATCTACAACGAGATCTTTGTTTTTTATTCGCAAGATCTCCCTTGATTTTGGAAGAGGATCATGGTCAGTTGAGAGTTTTGTGTCTTGATTATAACTTCCTTTTGTTTCGGGGGTGCCTTCTATTAACTAGTTGTTCCCTTCTCATTTCCTCTTCTACTTCTTCTCGAGAGGGGGAACCCGTGGTTTCGATTTCTGATCTCTGGACTTCAGAGATCTGGACCCTTTGGCTGACCTCCCTGTCTAGCCTCACTTCCTGAGCTTATACTTAGAATTCTTTTTAGGTATCATCAGTTGTCTCCCAGCCTTTGGTCCAAGTGGGCTTGGACAGACGTTGAGCTGTGCCGAAGCCGAGTTAGACCTCTTATGTGGCGGCCTTGATTTGTGTGTGGAAGTTATTTTTTGACAATTTCCAAAAATCATTACTCACTTTTTTCCCGTGCACGTTTTGTCCCACGTACTCAGAACTTTAAATGCACCCATGGCAATGGAAACCGCCTCATTTCACCATTTAACTTCTTTCTCATGTCTTTCCCTCTCTCTTTCTTGCAATTTTGTCTCCTTATTCTGTCAGTGTGCTTAGAGTTTCACTGAAAAATCAATTTTCCCTAGTTTGATTCGAAGATATTGCAAATCTTGCTCTTTGATTTCACTTTGGGCTTTGGTTTGCTGCTCATTCCTGACTAGGTACGTTTCTCAGCTCTTGCTTATTCCTTTGCTTTGGATCCCTTGAATCCAAGGTGCTTGTTGCACTTTTGGACTTTTTACTTTTGTTATTATAGGAATCAAGGCTCCTCCTTGTATCTCATTTCTCTCTTTCTTGACCCTTATTCTACGGCTAGGATCTTTGTCATCGGTCGCCAGTGTCTTGCGCCCTTGACCATCAGGAAGTGTTTTTCAGAGGTCGCCTCTCTTTACAGGTCCTTTAAACTTTTTTTCTCCCGCCCAGCTATGTTTGCTTCTTCCAAAGCCACAGGTTCATCCATTTCTTTGATAGGGGATAGGTCTGCTGAGGAGGATACTAATATGGGAGACGTGGGTGATGAGATTGATAACTTCCCGGGTGTTAACTCTATCGATGCCGAGGAGGATACTAAGGTGCCTCCCACGTCGTCCTTTCCTGTGCCTAAAAACCCTAATAAAGGTAAAGCCAAGATGAGTTGAGGGATCTCTGGCAGTGTTGAGGTTTTAGGGGCTGCCTCTAGAGCTACAGAGCTAGTAGATTCTAGTGAGGTCTCCCTTCCTTATTTGAAGGTTCTAGTTGCTCGTTTTGGTTATGGGTGTACAGTACCGGAGCCCAGATAAATATACCCAATATGACTCCTCAATTCCTAGAAATGTTTGTTTTTTTGTGGTTGCCTTTGAAAATGGTCTTTGTTTTCCAATACACCATTTTATTAAGAGTGTCTTGCAACACTTTAACGTTTGTCCTACTCAGCTTTCTCCTAACTTTTGAGGTGTACTGGTGGGTCTCCTTGTTTACTTCATGAAACACGAACTTGGGGCTCCCACCGTTTCTTTGCTCATGAAGTTTTTCAACGTTAAATACATCCCTTCCGAAGAATTTTTGTATATCGCTAAACGAGTGAAAACCAAAGTCATCATCTCTTATCTCCCAAGTTCCCACAAGGGTTGGAAAAAAAAATTCTTCTTTGTGTGGGGAAGACAATGAGAATATAATTCTAAAGATACAACAGATACTCTCCCAATTCCTTGGGTCTGGTCTGCCCCTGACAACTTGTGTAAGTCCTCGCCTGAGCAAGCTAGGATCAGTTTTGACGGCTTACCTTACTGACCTTATTCCTCCTATGTAACTTTGTTCCTTAGGTATTTGACATGAACTCAGTGCTGTGGATAAGCGGGTTTTGCTGAACTTATAGGGTTATGATTCAGAGAAATACTCTGAGCTTATCAAGCCTCAGGTTCTTATAGCACTTGGGTTCTGCCCTCCGGAGGTGAGGATCGAGACTCCTATACCCATTTCTGTTGTTAGCGCTGAGGGAGGTAGCATGTAATACTTTTTCCTCCCATTTCTAGCTTTTAGTTCTTCCCTTTTCTCCTTTTTGACTAGGTTATTTTGAGGTTCCAGATTCTTCTCTAATGGAGCGTACTGCCGAGACACTTAGGGTGAAGGTTCACTAGTTGAAGAAAACCAAGAGTGACGGCAAACTTAAGGCTGAGGTCGGATCAGACAGTGGGGCTTCCCCTTCTCCCAAAGTGCTGAAGCTGAATGTGCCTCTTGCTTTTCCTACTTTATGTCAAGTAGCCATTATCCCTTCAGTGAGCTCTACGATGGTTGTGCAGACCTCACTTCCTGGTGGGAATGTGCCTTCTTTGGCTGAGGGAGCTTCTGGGCAGGGCACTATCCCATCCTCTCCTTTTTCCACAGAAGTTGAAAAAGCTCTTGAGATGATCACCTATATTTTATCAATGCCCATTCCTCCTGGTCTGACAGAAGGGTCTGTCCAGTTATTTCCCAAGGACTCCAAAGTTGAGAAGGGGAAACACCTTATTGTCAAGGGGGAAGTTTCCTTTATGAACAATGTGAAACATGCCACAGAGGCTGTTACCGCCATTATCCCTGAATCTGACATCCAGAGGGTTGTAACTATGCCTCTTGGGTCTTTTATTTCTATAACCCTATTTGGTGCCACTTCGATAAACATCTTTGTTCCCAAAAATCCTTTCTCTATCTTATATTATTTTCTGGTGCTGACTTCAGCTTTTGGGTAGTTTTTACTCCTAGCTGGCCATCCACGTGAGTGGTTTACTCAAGAGGATTCAAGCTTTGGAGAGCTCTGCCTACACTTCTAAGACCTTTGAGCTCAAAGTCACTGAGTTAACATTTGCTAACGACGACCTCAAGGCCCAGATCCAAGACTTGAAGGCGCAAGTAGAGAGACAGACTTCACTTATCAAGGACTTAGAAGCCGAAAAAGAGAAGGTTGGGGGTGAATATAAGAGAGACAGAAAGGAGTTTAGGAAAACCAGGGAGGACCTTCAACTAACGACCGATGAATGGTTCAAAGCCATCCAGAAGGCCTTTGAAGCTCTGGGCTCTTATAAAAACATGAAAAAAGAATATGATGTATTGGCTAAGGCGAATGATGCTCTTCGAAGTGAGCTTAAGGTGCAGAGAACCCTCGCCAAACAGAAAGATGCCCTTGTTGTCAAGTTGAGGGACGATGTTACAACTAAGTGGGCCACCAGATGGCTCGCTTTCTAGGACCGAGCTAAACAAGTATATCCTGACATGGACTTTGACTTTAACATCCCAGCCAAAGAAAAAATGAGGGTGGCCAATGCTGAAGGTGGTGCCTTGGCCGCTTCTGCTACTAAGCTAATTCCTGGTAGGTCCTGGCTCAATATGTTCCTTCTTCTTCAGTCACTTCTGTATCTCTCACCCCTGAAACCGCTCTTGCTTCCACGACTGTCGAGCTCCCTACTATTTCTCCTGCTGCCTCTGCTATTATTCATTCCTCTGCTGACCTTGTGGTTCAAACTCCTATTTTGACTTTGCCAATAGTTGGAATCAAGGTCCCTGCTCCTTCGTCTGTTCCTGAACTCTCAAAAACTTTAACTACTGATCTGTCAGGCTCTTCTCCATTAGAAACTTCATTTGCCGAGCGGCCAGGCTCCTCTCCTTTAGAAACTTTAACTGTCGGGCTACCAAGCTCCCCTCCTCTTGCTCCTACAGAGTTCTAGGATTTTTTTTTTGAATGTAAGTTGGATTGTTTTGTGGAATGTAAATATATATATATATATATATATTGCTTTATGAATTGCTACATCATTATTACTACTCTTTTGAGTTAGTAGCTGTTGTGCATATTGCTTTGCCTTGTACCTCCCTTGCTCTCCTTGCTTTGAGGATTACCTCTATTCTCCTTAAAGTAAAATTGCTGAGTTTAGAGAAGCTAAAAAGCTAATGATATGTTAAGCTGAGTTCGCACATAAGGAGGACTTGGTTCTTCCTGAGATAGACTTGCCAAGAACTGGAGAGCTAAAGAGCTGTTGGAATGCTGGGATTTTACCCTTAAGGAGCTCGTTCCTGTTACTTGATGCCCTCAAGGGAGCATTGGATGACGGGTTTTATATTTCTCATAGTGACAAGAGGTTTGTTGGATCTGACAAATAGAGTAAGCAACTTGATGTTGAGCTTCTTCATGGGCATACCTGTGGAGGCCATGTTGCTGCATACATTGTAACGTTGATAGAAGATGAGCCTAAGGAATATCAATCCCATTTTAGTCAGCATATCAAGAAGGGCCTTGAGGCAAATGGTCTTGAGGAGATGTACCAAAGGTCCATGCAACCACACGAGCTAACCTTAACCTTGAGAAACCTAAGAAGCCTCCAAAGGAGCACAAGAGGTGTAACCTAAAATAGCTCACTTATGAGCAAGGAAAGGTTGTGTGCCTGAGTTCCGCTTAGGTTGGGCTAAAGATCTTCTAGCCTGAGCTTGTGCTAACATAGAACTACATTGATTATGTTCGGAGGTCTTCATGTAATGATCTTAGTTCTCAGAACTAGTAGAGTTTGATTGGCAGAGTTAAACACCGATTCGCTCTTTATTGTACATGCTCACCTACTTTCCAAAACTGTAGCTACCACCACAATTTTGGAAACTCAAGGGAACGTCGACTTTGCTTTTCGTGCGTTTCTTGGTTCCTTAAAACTCACGTTTCCTTTGAAGCTTTCATAATTATTGAACTCTCTTCATCACTTACAAATCTTGGATTCTTTTCTTGAATCATGGAAACTCCACATTCCCTGCCTTTCCTAAACTTTTCCCTCTTTGTACTCCTTTCCTCTTAGTTCTTGATGGCTGCTTTGCCTTCTTCCCTATTCAGGCAATGTGCTTCCACTGGGATTGATTTGAGATGGAAATCTCGTTACTTAGCTCCTTCTGTGATCATTCCTTTGGGGCTGGAAGAAATTAGTAGGAGATTTAATCTTCCTACGAACATATCTCTACGAGTTTTATCCTTTGACAAGCCTTGCAATTTCCTTCCACGAGGGGAAATTTGCTTATTTGAAGGCACCTTGGAGATGGGCCTATGTTTCCTCATCCATCCTTCCATTGGATGGGTCCTAGCTTACTATGGTTGGTGTCGTTCTCGTCTCTCTCCCTGAGGATGGGCCACTATGATTAGCTTCTTCCTATTCTGGCGCTTGTAGGGCAATGAGTTTCCCACCGTTGCTGAGTTTCTTTATTTTAATGAGCTCAAAGAGGATGAGGTCCCCTACTTAAGCTACTTTTGGTGGAGGTCTTTTGTGTACATCTCCTTCCGTGTGCACCCCCGTTTCTGAAGGGTGGCCCCAACGTTTCTTCTTTGCCTCCGAAAATCTTGGAGGTCTACTGAGCAGCGTTCTTCGAAGACTAGAGTTTCTTGTTCCTGGAAGAGCTTCTCTTATACATGTGGGTGTATAAGGAACCTACTTGACTATATTCTATGATGACTTGTTGTCACTATGTTTCTGTTGTGTAGGTGTACTTGATCTAACTTTGGTGGAGATGTTGAAGATCGAGCAAGTGATCCATCCTGAATCTATGTCCTTTTCAATGCTATTGACTCCCGAGAACCTTTTCTTATTCAGCGCTGAAGCAGCTGTTTTGGAGTATGTTTCCTTCCCAAACTCTTCTGGTTCTTCCCCTCTTAAGTCAGATGAAGATGAGGATGTTGGTACGTCTTCAAAGAAGCATAGGAAGAGTTGGTCTAGTGGTTCTTTTTATTTATCATCTGGCTCCTCCTTTGGTGTTGTTTTGTTCTCCTTTGCGGGGGAAAAACTCCTTAATATGTTTTCGGAGGCAGGGAAGGAGAGAGATGAACTGAAGGAGGAGAATGTTTGCCTGAGGGAAGAGGTTGTCGAGCTAAAGAAACAACTTGGGAAGAGTTAGGAGCTTGTTTTTGTACTCTGTTCCATTTGATGGATTATAAAAATTTTATACTGTTTCTGCATTTTTCTTCTGTTGAATGTTTGTTCTTCGTATATGTTTATAAACTGTGGTTTTGACAAGCTCATCTTTTTGTTTCATCGTGTTTTTATGATCTAGAGGGCTCTATCGAGCTGAAGAGTTCATCTTGATTCTTATAAGCTGAGGAGCTCATTGTGAATTTATAAGTTGAAGAGCTCATCATGAATTTATGAGCTGAAGTGCTCATCATGATTTTATGAGCTGAAGAGCTCATCTTAATTCTTATGAGCTGAGGAGCTCATTGTTGTTTTATGAGATGAAGAGCTCATCGTTAGTTTTTTAGCTACTTCATGAAATTACTCTGGGGTGCATCTAAAACTTGCTATTTTATTGACAAATGGTTTTCTTACAAAAGAAGTTTAATGAAAAAATGTTTTGAGATGCTCTGTGTTCCAAGTATGGGGTAGAGTTTTTCTTTCTTCTGTTTGTAACTTGTAGTTCCCAGGCCTGATCACCCTTGAGATGATGTAAGGGTCTTCCCAATTAGGACCCAACTTTCATGAGAGGGGTCATTTCTTGCAAGTGGGAGTTTTCTATGTACTAGATCTCCGACCTTGAAACTTTTGTATTTGACTCTTCTGTCGTAGTACCTTGCAGTTCTTCTCAGGTAACTCTTAATTCTCTGTAGAGCTATGTCTTTCTTTTCGTCCAAGAGATCGAGGTTCAACAGAAGTGATTCATCATTGCGCTCGGACTTCGAGAATTCAGCCCCAGGAAATGGGATCACAACCTCTACAGGCACCACTGCTTTAGTTCCAAAAGCCAAAGCAAATGGTGTTTCTTGAGTTGTTGATTTGGCAGTTATCCTGTATGCCCATAGTACTTCTGGGATGTGCTCCACCCATTTTCCCTTCAGTGCTTCTAGTTTGGTCTTCAGGACTGCTTTTATGGTTTGGATGGTAACCTCCACTTGTCCATTAGATTAAGAATGGGCAGGGAGCTGAAAAGTAATTATTTATCCCTAGCTTTGCACAGAACTTTTTGAACTAAGGATTGTCGAACAGTTTTCCATTGTCTGAGATGAATGCTCTGGGGATTCCAAATCTGCAGATTATTGATTTTCATGTGAAGTTCTGAACCTTCTATTATGTGATTGTTGCCAATGGTTCCACTTCTGCCCATTTGGTGAAGTAATCAACCCCAATGATGGAGAACTTGCATTGTCTAATGCCGATGGATAGGGTTCCGAGTATGTCCAAATCCCATTGCTGGAAAGGCCATGGACTCACCACTGAGGTTAAGAGCTCAGGCGGACAGTGAGGAATGTTGGCGTGAATTCGACAGATCTTACATTTTTTGACTAGGTCAGTAGCATCTTTGAGTATGGTGGGTCAGTAGTACCCTCGTCTCAACACTTTCCCCATCAGAGCCCGAACTCCTATATGATTACCGTAGACTCCCTCGTGGACTTCTCTGACTATTTAGTCAGCGCCCTCATCTCCCACACACTTAAGGAGAGGTGTTGAAAAACTTCGTCTATACAAGTTCCCTTGCAGGATAGAGAATTTAGCCGATTTGGTTCTTAGCTTTGTAGCCTCCTTGGGGTCTTCTGGCAAGGTTCCATTTTGAAGATAGTCTTTGATTGGGTCCATCCAGCTCGGTGGAGCAAATACAGGGAGCACTTCTTCATCCTCAACACCTACAAATGGATTTTCTAGGTGCTCTAATGATATTAGCCTATCCAGATTTTCCTATGAGGCTGTCGCCAGCTTTGCCAAAGCGTCTTCTCGTGAATTCATGGTTCTGGGGACATGTCTGATCTTAACTTGTACAAACTTCTTTATTAACTCCTTGACCTTTCTAAGGTAAAGGGCCATTTTTTTTGCCCTTAGCCTCATAAGAATCCTCTATCTATTTCATCACGAGTTGAGAATCACTATAAATCTCTAATTTTTCTGCTTTCATCGAGTGAGCAAGGTTGAGTCGAGCAATCACTGTCTCATACTCTGCTTCATTGTTTGAAGCTTTAAATCTAAACCTAATGGCATACTCGACGTCTATTCCCTCTGGGAAGTCAGAATTAAGCCAGCACCGCTTTTTTAAGCGTTGGCGGCTCCATCTACTGAAAGCTTTCACGTTGGGAGGTCAGGTACTAGCTGTGTGTCCTCCTTAGCTACTTCTGATGTGAATTCTGAGATAAAATTTTCTAGAATCTGCCCTTTGATTGCTACTCTTGACTTGTATCTGATATCAAATTCATTGAGCTCTATGACCCACTTGACCAACCTCCTTGAAGACTCTAGCTTATGCAGTACTTGCTTCATCAACTGATCTGTTGGGACCTCAATGATGTGATCTTAGAAGTACTACCTAAGTCTTCTCGCAGCTGTAATTAGAGCTAGGACAAGCTTTTCCATCCTTTGATATCTCTCCTCTACTCCCCTTAGAGCTCTGCTATAGTAATAAACTGGTTATTGAGCTCTGTCTCACTCCTTTACTAGTGCAGTACTGGTGGAGAATTCTGAGACTGCGAGGTAAAGGGTGAACACTTCTCCTTCTAGAGGACTCACAAATACTGGGGGAGAGCTCAGATAATTCTTCAAGGATCTAAATGCCTCTCCACACTGGGTATCCCATTGGAATGCCTTCTTTAGGACTTGAAAGAAGGGCTGACACTTATTACTTGATCTGGATACAAAACGACTCAAAGCAACTATTCTTCCAGTTAAACGTTGGATCTCCCTTATATTGGAAGGTGACTGCATATCCATTACTGCCTTGACCTTTTCTAGGTTAGCTTCAATCTCTCTGTTGCGGACTATAAGCCTAGGAGTTTTCCTGCAGATACTCCAAAGGCACATTTGGCGGGGTTAAGCATCATATTGTATTCTTTAAGGACATGGAATAACTCTGCTAGATGTCCGATGTGAAGCTCTGCCTTCAATGATTTCACCAACATATCGTCGATATAGACCTCCATTGAAGTTCCAATTTGATTTTGGAACATTTGCTTTACCAGGCGTTGATAAGTAGTTCCAATATTTTTCAGTCCAAAAGGCATGACTTGGTAGCAGTATGTCCCTTGTTCAGTCACAAATGAGGTCTTCTCTTGGTCATTGGGATTCATCTTGCTTTGATTTTATCCGAAAAAAGCATCCATAAAGCTGAAGAGCTCGTGTCCAGTGGTGGCATTCATAATCAGGTCAATACGAGGTAAGAAGAAGATGACCTTAGGGTAGGCTCAATTGAGATCAGTGAAGTCAATGCAGAGGCGTCATTTTTCATTGGTCTTATTAACGAGAACCATGTTTGACAGCTAGGTAGGTTACTCAACCTCCCTGATGGCTTTGGCATGAAGAAGTTTGCTGAACTCCTCATTGATTGTCTTTTGGCTTTCTGGGACAAAATTTCTCCATTTCTCTTTAATGAGCTTATAGGCAGGATTCACACAGAGCTTGTGTGTGATGACTGAGGGGTCGATGTCTTTCATGTCTTCTTATTTCTAAGCAAACACTTAAAAATTTCCCTTTGGGAAACGGATGAGGAAGTTTTTAATTTCCTTGCTCAGCTTAGACCCTACGTAAACAAGGTGCTTTGGCTCCTCGTCAAGACGAACAGACTCCAGCTCTTCTGATGGCATTGGTCTAGTTTCTAACTCATCTCTCATGCGGAGGTCATCTAGTTGGATGTTTTCAACGTCTTTCTTTTTCATAGACGCCATATAGCATTCTCGTGCTATACGATGGTTTCCTCGGACCACTCTGACTCCGTTTTCTATAGGAAACTTCATAATAAGGTGGTAGGCAGAAGGGATGACCTTCATGACATTAAGGGAAGGTCTTCCAAGTAGGATGTTATATGCAGAAGGAGCATCCACCACTAAGAACCTCATAATAGTTGTGGCCTGGTAGGGAGGGTCTCCTAGGGTGAGCACAAGTTGGATTGATTCTAGGGGTAGCACTTTTCCCCCCCAAAATCCTAATAAATGAGCATTTATTGGCTCGAGTTTTTCTCTGTCTATATCCATTTTGTCAAACGCAGGCGAAAAAATGATGTTTGTCGAGTTTCCGTTATCAATCAAAACTTGATGAATAGTTTGGTTGGCAACAACGGCTCTTACCACAAGAGGGTCATCGTGGGAATGCTGACAACCTTCCAAATCTGAGTCTGAGATAGTGATAATTGCGTTCTCAGCCATGGTAATTTGGACACATTATGCACTCCCAGTGCTTCGTCAATTCTGATTCTGCTCAAGTGAGTCTTTCTATTGAGCTGGCCCTGTGTGGTGCATCAAATCAGTAAGGGAGTCAAAAGAGTCGTGAATAACTGACGGTAACTCTGGAAGATAGAGTCTCGTAACAATTCGAAAACGGATACTGTATTATTGGGACATGATAATGATGGAGGGCCGATTATGAACAGTTAATAAGCATGTTTTATAGCCGTTAGAGAGAAGACCACCTATACGTGGGCGATTTGGCCGAAGAAAGCGGCCCTGGCTTTTGAGACTACCACCTAATAATATAATGAAGCTTCTTGAGTTGGTTTTTGTACTCTGCTTTCTACATTCTTTCAAGTTTCTGTGCTTTTAAGTTTTAGCCCAGCACATATGTTTTGAAGCTCATGCTGTATTAAATCCCTGCATTAATCAGACAGGTGTTCTTCCCTATTGCACCATTCCTTTTGTTCGCATTCTAGCTGTAGCCATTTTGCCTAAGTGAATTCGTTAAGCCTTTGACCATAACGCATTAAAAAGAATCCTGAAGTAATAATACATCTTGTTTTAATCGATTGAACGATTACAATAATTATATAATGCCGATTCGAATAGATAAAATCTTAGTGTTTGAAATTGTGATTTTGGCATGCCCCAGCATGTACTAAATTAAACCAAGCAGTCCCTAAAGAAGTAAATGAGGAAGTACCTCCCTTTTGGCAAAACTTGACCTCGTCACTGCCCATCTAAAGGGTGAGACTTGAGAATGACAATCGGGTTAAATCTAAATTAGTCCATATTGGCGAAGTTAGCAGAATAAAGACAAAAAATGCAAGAAATAGAAAATTCAGATAGCTTTCTATCTTTTATGAAAAGTAAATTCAAAGATGTCTAGTATATTCAAAACTCGTGTTTGTTCTGATCTTCGTTTATAGTCAAGCAAATTCAGGCAAAGCCAAAAATCCACTAGTCAAGAGACAGGGACGTAGGGGCATCTGTCTAATGACTATCTCTAACTAAATAATCCAAAAAAAGGTTCAACCATGACTATCTGTCAAATATTACCTTCCAAATAAAACAATTATCATTATGTTACGATATCAGAGAAGAAAACTATGACCATGGTGGCCGACCTGGTTCACTTTGTTGGGAAATATAGAATAAATTATGCAAGTTTTATATCAATTTCAATATATGAACAAGAAAATATAATTACTGTAAAAATGACTTGCAACATGTAAATATTACAACATCATAAGTGATTATAACACAATATAACACAGATCAAAGTGAATTGAAAAATTGGTTTATCTATTTGCAACACACATAGGGATTATCGTACAGCACCTAAAAGTTCTAGTGGACAAGGACAACTTTAAAATCGAATGCAAATGTTACCCAGGGTTTGGCTGCACTTGGGTTGGACTCAACTTGAGTTTAACAAAATTGCTCAAAACAACAGAAATACAGAAAATAACAATAAAAAACTACAGTTCTGGTGGAAAAGTAGCAGAAGGCATGACCTGAAAGCCTAAGGTAAAAACTACTGACCCGTCCGGCCATATATAGTTTATTCATGCATTTGTGGAAGTTATGAGCCATAAAAGCTCGACGGCTAGTAGTATCATCAAATCAACACCAAATATAATGGACCATACAAATTTAAAAAGTTGAAAAAATAATAATAATGTTTCATTGAACAAAATTAGGGACCAAAAAGAGTGACTAAATGACATAACGACTGACGTGGAAGGCTGGTTCAATGTCATGTCATTTGGTCACTCTTATTTATCCTTAATTTTGATCAGTATAGCATTATTGAAAAAATAAAATCAATCAGAAATTTTCAAACTTTTATTTTTAGTCAAAACCAATTTTCCATCCCATCAATGAAAATGGCCACCCAATGACTTTAGAGAACAAGAGACAATAGAAAATAATTTCTAGAATCCAAGTGTTCCAATCACTCTCAAAAATGGAAGAATCAAGTCAAATATAACTTCTTTGCAATCAAAAGTTGTTTATTTAAACCTCTTCATCTCAAGTAGCCTATCTGAGCCTCTTAGTTTCTGTTACCGTCTGGTTGCTCAACTAAACATGGACAGAGTCTTAAACACAAAGCCTCATGCAGTTTGTGTACCATTTCCAGCACAAGGACATGTGATACCAATGATGCATCTAGCAAAGCTTCTACACTCAAGAGGCTTCTATATCACCTTTGTCAACACTGAGTTCAACCATAGGCGACTTCTCCGGTCCAAAGGACCGGAGTGGGTTAAGGGCTTTGAAGATTTCCGGTTCGAGACCATACCTGAAGGACTGCCACCGTCCGACCGTGATGCCACCCAAGATCCTCCAGCGCTTTGTGACTCCATTAGAAAGAACTGCTTGGCTCCTTTTCGAGATCTATTGACCAAGCTTAATTCATCGGTGGAGGTGCCGCAGGTTACATGCATAGTTTCAGATGGTGTCATGAGCTTCGCCATTAAGGCAGCTGAAGAATTTGGCATTCCTGAAGTTCAATTTTGGACTACTTCAGCTTGCGGCTTCATGGGCTATCTTCAATACAGTGAACTGATCAAACGAGGGATTGTCCCATTTAAAGGTAATCTTCAACAGCTCA
>CM042190.1:18793686-18812061 GCA_023539305.1 Ilex asprella | reverse complement strand
CAAATTCCACTTCTATGCCACTGGCTTCATGATCTTCAGGATTGAAATACGTTTCTAGTTGCAATTTTGGCATGCTTACAACATATGTCTAATACTCGCCCAAACAAACATACATACAATTAAAGGGTGATATAACATCGCTTGTATTATTCGTCAGAGTAACTTATATTTCACCTCCCATATTTCGGGTTCGAAATATCGATAATTCAAAATTTTAGAAATAAAGTGAAACATTTAAGGAGCTCATGACTAATATAAAAAGACTATACGCCTTTTAATCGTTTGAAGTTTTATAGCATTATTCTCTCCCTTGTAACGAGATTTTACTGATGAGAAAATATACCTAATGTATAACAAGAAGAGAGAGAAGCAGATCAATTTATGAAAAAATAGTAACCAAAAGAGATATAACATGTTAGAGCATTAAAATCATTTTGACATGTTATTTTATTAAAATATTTTGCTTTTTCCATAGGATTGTCAATTTTAATAAAATTTTGACATTTGAGTGTCGATTTTAATCCATAATCATGCCATTTTAGTCCAAAATAAGAAATGTGTGAAGCATACATTTTCCAATCAAAGAGAGACAATGTGCTAATTGCCAAACCTACAAGAATATGTGATGCAATTTACCCTATTTTCTATACATATTATTGGCTTTATACCGTTGATCATCTTGTCATCGGCCCCACTCGTTACATCATAACATGAATCATCAGTACAGAAGTTTAGTATTACTTTTTGTTTAACCTGGGGATTCAATAATCCTTATGCACTAATGGATATTTAAATTGTTATCTTAGAATCGCATGTTAATGTGAAGGAATCAATCACACCCTCCAAGATTAGAGAGACTTATTTGAAGTTATCAAATTACACTACCATCCCCATATTTTTCTTGTATTAACAATAATTTCATTAAAATCACAACAACTCTAATTTGATTTTTTTTTTTTTTAACTTTGGGTATTGTTGTTACATATGATATAAGTAATCACTTTTTCTTCATGAGTAAGCATATTTTACACTAAGAATGCAACATTTTCTTCATGAGTGCCAGATGAAAGCTTCAAAAATGATGGCTCTCTTGAAACACCCATAGATTGGATCCCTGGCATGAGAAACATCCGGCTTAAGGACATCCCATCCTTCATTCAGACAACGGATCCTGATGACATCTTGCTCAATTACTTGAAAGATGAAGCAGAAAACAGTTTGAAAGCTTCAGCAATTATCTTAAACACTTTCGATGCACTGGAGCAAGAAGTTGTACAAGCAATTGAATCCATTTTTCCTCAGATTTACACCACAGGACCGCTTTCATTGCTTGGCCAGGGCAACACTGAAAATCCACTGAGTTCATTTCGGCCAAACTTGTGGCGAGAAGACACACAGTGTCTCCAATGGCTTGATAAACAAGAACCAAACTCGGTCGTTTATGTGAATTATGGGAGTGTAACTCTGATGTCGGACCAGCACTTAAAAGAGTTTGCATGGGGGCTTGCAAATAGCAAGCAACCGTTTCTGTGGATTGTTCGACCAGATGTTGTGATGGGTGATTCAGCAATCATGCCCGAAGAATTTCTTGAGGAGATTAAGGATAGAGGATTGCTTACCAGTTGGTGCCCACAAGATCAAGTGCTTTCCCATCGATCCGTTGCTGTTTTTCTCACTCACTGTGGATGGAATTCTACACTGGAGAGTATATGCGAAGGGGTGCCCGTGATTTGCTGGCCCTTCTTCGCGGAACAGCAAACAAATTGCAGATATGCATGCACTGAGTGGGGGATTGGAGTAGAGGTCAGCCATGATGTAAAGCGCGACGAAATTGAATCACTTGTTAAGGAAATGTTGGAAGGTGACAAAGGGAAGAAAATGAGGAAACAGGCGTTGGAGTGGAAGAGGAAAGCAGAAGCAGCAATAGAAGTTGGAGGGTCATCTTACAATAATTTCGACAGATTCATCACAGAAGCTCTTCAAAACAGAGCAGCAAAAGAACAAAGGTAAGACATTAGACTAGAGGTGTTCAAATTTCGATTCTATCCTATCCTATTCAACTCTATTGATCGGCTACTTGAAATAATCGGATAGGCCAACGAAAGATTTTTTAGTATTCTGCAAAAAAACGGGTAAGAGTGTTGAATACTTACAAAATTTTCGCATTCCTATCCTACCCTATATATATGTATGTTAATCCCTAAAAATTAAAATCCAAAAATCTAGAAATGTTAATGTTTTATTGATATTTATGGCTTTCTAATATATGATGATTTATGTTTATGATTTTCTTGTTGTGTTTTATTGTAGTTGTTTATGTATTATGGAATTTATTGTTTTTTCTTTAGTGTTATTAGTTTATTATTTTAGTTAGTTGGGACATGTTACTTAATTAAATTGTTAAAATGATCCAAAAATTAATAATTAATCAATATTTATTCACATAATTTCCGACCCGACTTCATGCTTGATTGTTTTGGAAGGAATTCGGGTAGGAATAGTACACTTCATCGGATAGTGTAGGCCAAGAAAAAATTCTTTCTCAAAGTATCCAATAGAAAAATGAAATACTATAATTCCTACCTGCGGAGTAGGGTGAAAATCTCTACATTAGACACAGGTATTGGTATTATGGTAAACAATGAACACCTCAATACTACTGATGCTGTGAAATAGATAGAGTCACAAAGGAAAAGTTTTCTTGGTATCTGCATTTAGCTTTAATACTGTTCTGGATTGCACTTCAACTAGATTGTATCTTCCATTTTTCAATCATTAAAATTATCTATTAACAGAACAAGGAAAACTCCTATTGCACAGTGAGGAGAAAGGAGAAAGGAGAACACTTGGGCACATTGTATGTATCAGCCTAAAGGGCTTGCAACTTGACCCAGAATTCAAACTTGCCAAGTTGAAATTTAATAGATCGTTTGTAATTAGACCCGATGACCTCACATTGGAGTTTTCGTGACTCTATTTAACCTTTAAACAAGGTTTTACAAATGCATTTCAGTTAATTCAAAAATCACATTTTTTATCCCATTGCAGTCTTTTATTCTGCGTCACTTCTTTGGAATTCAAAACATTTAAAGTGTAAATACATGACAAAGAGATTTTGAGTCTATTTTAAACAACTAAATTAGATAAAATTACCTGATACTCCATCTAGGCTACAGGCATTGAAGCTTCATTGTGAAACACTACTTCTCAGAAGCAGCAACTAGTAACCAGCCCCTCCGAATATATTCCAACAGCCTGTATCTCCGAAAACATACTTGCACATCCAGCAATACATCCAAAGTTCAGGAGACAAGATGCTTATTGCAACAAAATGAAAGACAAGGGCTTCCTCAAAAGACCCACATTTAGAGTACATTGACAACATGGAGGGTCGTATTTAACTTAAATGAGCGTATAGCACATGACCGAAATAAATGGCGAAAACATACTCATATAACCGACTTCAAATGATTGAGACATATATAAGAATTAGTTTGGTTTAGTTTGATTTGACAAAATGAAGGATTGAACTTCTTGAGAACACAAATGTAAGCATCTTACCTTGTATCAAATTCCCCTTCTCATTCTCACAATTCTCCAACTACCCAATCACAAGCCCAGTCCAAGCAACCACATCCCTCATTGGAATTTCATTAAACATAAGGCACACATGTTCTATCTATCCACATTTCGAGTATATTTACACAAAAGAGAACCCAACTGCAAAATTGACGGCAAAAAATCAAAATTTTGAAACCAATCCATGAATTTTCATCCCATTTTCAACCAACCTAAGCTCGGCACAGGTGGCAACGACCATTGCTATGGTGAATTGGTTTGAGACAATCGCATGTGACGAAAAAATTCTAGTGCTTGTGAGTAATGTGTTATGTGCACACTTTTTTTTTTGAAAAATAGAAAATAAACAAAAAATAGAATTGGAAAAGAAAACCCACTTTGAGGGATAGAAACCTCTTGTGGTTCAACTCGAGAAAAATCGGATCTCCAAAATTTTACAAGAAAGTTCAATCACAATATTCAACATATCCATTTCATTGATAGAAAGACCTTTAAATACAAGTTGATAAAAACTACCTTAATAATATACCTAACTAATGACTTCACTATCTAATTATAACCACTTAGAAAACTACTCAAAAAATACTCTATCAATAGCTCACTCCCTAACTATCTTCCAATAACCAACTCATAGATTACATAAACAAATATATTAAAAATATGCACATAACATTCTATTCCCCTTCAAAGCAAACTTTGTCCTCAAAATTTGATTTATCATGTACCCAAGGAGGTGGTCAACCTACTTCTATATCCTTGGAACACTTCATATAATAAAAAAATTGACCATGAAAAATGTTTACAGCAAGTTCTTGGCGAGCAAGTATATTTAGTAGGATTGAAGGGGAGGAACTACGCTTCTTTAATTCCATCCCTTGTCATATCTCTTATGGTCTGCTAGCCTTGAAACAATTGCAACATCTTGATTTTTCAACTTTGAAGCTCTTCCAACAATTAATACCATCATGTGTTTGCTTGACGTCTTATCTATAACTTTTGATTTTACTTCTTGAAGAAATTGTGAACCCTATTGAAGTTTCTTGCATCGGTTGATTTTCTTCAATCAATCTATTTAACGTCTTTTAAAAATCAAGATGCGTCAATTTCAAAATCTCTAATTGTGTTGTATTGCTAGAATCGTCAACTCTAATACCAATTGATACGAACAATTTTTTGTGAGATTTATAAAACAAAATAAAAATAAAATAGGGGAGAAAATCAGCTTCGAGGGGGAAGTAAAATAATACAAGAAATAAGAAAGTAATAAACAATGGTAGAATTCCGGAGGTATTGGAACAAATTTGTCCAACCTTGCTTGTCTTCATTTCTTGCTTTATAAGAGTACTAGTAATTGCTCGTGCTTGAAGGTACAAAATAATAATAAAAAAAACTATGATCAATTAAAAGGCATATCAAATAAATTTGCGCAGAGAACATTGAAAAATACATCTTTCATTACACCATGATCCACTATTTAAACATTCAATCACCTCTTCAGTAACACTACTACCAATAACATATTGCATGTAATTATAACTACACATATGAATCTCATCTCAAAATAGTTGGTGTAACAAACAAAATTTCAATAGTTAATATAAAAAATTTGTTATTTAAAAAAATATCGATTGAGTTCTCTTTAAAAACATGATCTAATACACAATATCAATCTGTGTACAATAATCAAACGTATACGTAAATAAAAACTATCTTGCATCAATAATATCATCACATCACATATTGTTGTTACCACTATTTATCAAATATTGCAATATAATGACCCAAATATCTAATATCAAAATGAATAAGATACAAATATAAACTGAATTGACACCAAACTTAAGTCATGAATAACTAAGTACATTCATTCACCCTGTATAAGCCAAATAATCGTCAATTAAAAAATTAAAATCCACTAAACAAAGATGAAACTCGAGCGTTGGTTGATTTTCAACCTTGTTGAAATTAATTGGGGTCCACCAATTTTTGGCAGAACCCCAAAGTCATCACACTCACCAACCATTATTCTGCTTTAATAAAAAGATTTACTAACTACCACCACTAATATTCATGCAATTAATGACCAAACAGAAAACCTTTTTCTCTGGACAACACACAAACTCATATGAAATCACACACATTTCTTATTTTATGATCCCTAGGTTATAAAAAAAAAGAATTACAGTTTAACCATTCATTTATTTTGCGTCAATGTTGATCAAGCTACGAAAGTAAGGGAATAAAAGAAAGAAATAAATAAAAGAAAGCAACTTCAACATGAATACAAATCTCATTTCTCAAAAAAAAAAAAAACATGAATGAGTTCTTGATATCCAACTATTATGTAGATGAAGTGAAAAAAGATACATTGAGATGGTTGTTAGCGCAACTTAGTAATCAAGACAATTACAACCGTGTAACATAAAAATAGAATTCTAGTTAGGTAATTCTACTAAATTGATTCTCCAAAGCATGTTATTATGTTAACTGCTCCTTGAATTTTTTAATCTTGTAAAAAAAGAATTTCAATGAAGTTAAATCCACAACCTCTTGCCAAATATGACACTTTTATAACTCAATACAAAATCAGGGAAGAATCACTTCTAATAAAAGTGAGAATCACCTTCTAAAATGAACACTTAATCCAATAGCAACAACATCCATCATTTTGATCATATTATTTAAAACATAAAGATTGTGATGAACCAACAAAGATAGCCATTAAGTAAAAGATACCAAGTTAACAATCTTTAAGTAATTAATTAAAAAAATAGAGAAAGGAAAAGAGATAAAGCATAACAAAGTAGTTGTATGATGCAAAAACAATGAGCTGATTTTTAAAAAAATTAAAACTCATATGATGCAAATATCCAAAATTAAACTACCAACTGAAAATTCCCTCTTCACACATCTAGTGTGAAAAAGGTTGCATTTATGAAGAAACTTTGAAGGGATAGTTTCAAGGCTTTGAGGTCTTCAAACCTTATCATCTTTTGAATACTTAAACTGGGTCATAGGCTTCCAAACATCCATTTAAAGTTCAATGGAAGAGAGTTCTAATCAATATTAATTAACTCAACCTAAGTTATGACGACATGATCACAACCAAAATAAATAATAAAAGCAATGTAAAATTAAATAAAAGACTAGAAGAGATCATAGACTTGTTATGGACTAATTCTTTGAACCCTCTTCCCACCCCAATGCATGAAATTATGAAAGTAACATTAATTAACACACAATAAAGTAGAAGGGGCTTATAATAATGGATATCACATGTTATCCTCACCAATTGAAAATTTTGACTAAAGAGTGTCATGTTCGTTGTCACCAGTATTAAAATGTAGTCCTGCTTTAAAAACTAACCATTTAATCATGGTAAAAAATTGAGGTAAAAAAAAGTTACGGTAAAACAACAAATGACTCCCACTTCGGAGACGTGGAAACAATGAAATTGCGAAATCAACCACCACGTGGAAGAAAGATAGGAAAGCCAACAAACAAACAAATTGTAGACATACAATACTCAATTAAACATCCAAAAGTTCTTAAATGGCTAAGGGCAACACACATCAAATATGTTAATTTAAATAAATTAAGTATCATAAATATGTTGATTGAGGTAAGCAGGTTGCCTGTTATGTTTGACCTTATTTCAATTTCAAAAACTACCAAATAGTCAGTTGTAAAGGAACATTTAGCATTAAATCAAATTATATTTTATTTGTACTAAACTAATTAAAAACAATTGAAATAAGATAAAAAAAATAAATGTAATGTAAACAATTCACTTTGCAAGAGGCAACATTAATAATTTCTAACTAAACACACCAATTATAAAACCCATTAAATTTAACAAAAAATTTGAATTGAACAAAAAATAAAACTTAAGATTATAACTGTTATAAAAAAAATAGCACCAAACAAATAAAACGCGTTGTGTGTGTTGCGTGTGCTGTGTGCATGTGTTGCAAAAAACAAAAAGAAAGGGAGAAAGAGGGGAGACAGAAAGAGAAAGACCAATCTTAAAGTTTTTGCCAAAGTCGTTGATGGCCAAAATATGTAGTGTTGGGTTCTTTTGTGGAGTCTAGTTTTGCGTTGATCCGGATGATGACCTGCCCTTTGTAATCCTCTCTCTCAATAATGAAATCCCTGCAACTTCGTGGACGTAGGCAAAATTACCAAACCACGAAAAATCTGTGTCTTGTTCTTTCTCGTTTGCTTATTGCTTTATGTTCTTGATTTATTTTTCGATTGTGTGTGTTTGTCTGTGGGTTTAAAGCACGTTTAAATCCCAACAACTGATATCAAAGCTCTAGGTTCAGAGGTCTAGGATTTGCACAATGGATGAGACAATGTCAAGATCGAAAAGTTCAATGGTACGAACTACGAGTTCTGAAAGATTCAGATGGAAGATATTTTAAATCAGAAAGATCTGTATCTACCTATCGATTGCACAAAGGCAGTGGATATGGAGCAAGCAAAATAAGATGTTCTGGATCGCAAAAGCCCTAGTGACTATGCGATTGTGCCTTGAGTCGTTAGTTGCGTCGAACATCGGCAAAGAAAAGACTACATCAGATTTATTTAAAGCCCTAAAAAAAGATGTACGAAAAGCCTTCAGCTGTGAATAAAATATATCTTATGAAAAAGTTGTTTAATCTAAAGATGTCTGAAAATACTTTTGTTGGTGAACATATCAATGAATTCAATACGGTCACGAATCAGTTAGAATCTGTGAATATCGTTTTTGATGAAGAAATTAGAGCTCTTGTCCTTTTATCAAGTCTACCGAAAAGTTCGAATAGACTTTTCGTGGCAGTAAGCAATTCTTCCAAGTCTGCAAAGATAAAATTGGAGGATGTTGTGTCATTGATATTAGGAGAAGAGGCTCGGAGAAGAGCATTGGGTGATATGTTGTTTTAGGTTCAGCACTCAATACGGAGGAAAACGGCAGACCTATGGATAAGGGAGGTAATAAAAAGGGCAAGGGAAAGTCGTATTCAATAAATAGAGGTCGATGTAAATCTTGTGGTGGAGATGGGGGTTGTTGGAACTGTGGTCAGAAGGGGCACAGGAAGCGGGGCTGCAAGGCACCAAGAAAGGATCAGAATGAGAATAATCAAAGAGGTAAAAATATTGCTAATATTGATGACGAGTTTGATAATGATGCTTTGATTTGTTCACTGGATTCTAGCAGTTAATCTTAGGTTGTAGATTCTAGAGCTTCATTCCATGATATCCCACACATGGATGTGCTACAAAACTATATGCAAGTAAAGTGTATTTGGGCGATGATGAAGCCTATAATATAGTTGGGAAATCGGATGTGCAGATTAGTCAGACAAACGGGACGGTTCTGAAATTGAATGATGTTAGACAAGTGCCTAGTCTAACATAAAATCTTATTTCAGTGGGTCAGTTGTCAGAAGGTGGAGTGGTCACATCATTTACATCAGATGCTTGGAAGATGAGTAAGGGGACTTCATCTCTTGCTCGTGGGAAAAATGAAGGAACTCTATATGTGTCTTCGGGTACTTACAATAGCATCATGGTGACAGTATCAGAGATTGACTGCACCACCTGACATCGTAAGTTGGGTCATATGAGCAAAAAGGGATGAAAATAATGATGTCGAAGGAGAAATTGTCGGGTTGTAAGTCATTGGATTTGGACTTCTGTGAGGATTGTGTTCTCGGGAAATAGAATAAGGTCACCTTTACAAAGGTGGCAGGGACATGAAAAATGGAGAGGTTGGAGCTTGTTCATACTGAAGTGTGGGATCCATCGAAGGTATCTTCTGTTGGTGATTCACGTTATTTTGTTACTTTCATTGATGACGCTACTAGAAAATTATTGGTTTATTTCCTTAAGCATAAATTTGATGTTTTCAATAATTGAAAAGCATTAGTTGAGAATGAAATAGAGATGAAATTGAAGTGCCTAAACTCAGATAATGGTGGTGAGTATTGTAGCAGTGAGTTTGAGGCTTACTGTGCTGCGAATGGGATTCGAAGGTTGAAAACAGTCCCAAAGAAGCCAAGGCAGAATGGAGTTGTTGAGCGCATGAACAGGACAATCCTAGAACATGCAAGGAGCATGAGGTTACATGCTGGATTACCTAAGTAATTCTGGGCTAATGTAGTAAATACCGTTGTGTATTTGATCAACTGGGGGCTGTAATTCCATTGAATTGTGGATTGTCAGAGGAGGCTTGGACAAGCAAGGAGGTAAATTTATTCCATGTACAAGTTTTTGGTTGTATTGCTTATATGCATATAGAATTGGAGGATAGGGATAAACTTGATGCTAAGTCTCATAAGTGCGTGTTCATAGGCTATGATACTAATAGCTATGGATATAGGTTGTATGACTTTGAGAATTGATGTGGTATTTAATAAGTCAGTTTTGTATAGAAACAGACTAAGTCAACCTAATGAGGCTGAGGTAAAATAAGATTTTGTAGAGTCTGAGAGGATCCCTAACAGAAATGTTTTAGAGTCTCAAGATACTAATACACAATCTACTCCGCTGGTAGATCCACAAACTCCTCTTCTTAAAAGGACTACACGTACGGTAAAACCTCAAGTACGTTACTCTCCATCTTTGAATTATTTGTTGTTAACTAATAGTGGTGAACCAGAATTTTTTGAGAAAGTATTGTAGGTTGAGTCTAGAAAGGAGTGGGAGTATGTGATGGATGATGAGATGGATTCTCTCTCATCTAATCAGACTTAGGAATTGGTTTAATTGCCCAAGGGCAAGAGAGTTTTACACGATAAATGGGTTTACAAGATTAAGGAATAATCTAATGGGAGCAATCGGTACAAGGTAAGGTTGGTAGACAAAAGTTTTGAGTAGAAACAAGGTATTGACTACATTGAAATCTTTTCTCCTATTGTTAAGATTTCTACTATCAGATGTGTCCTTAATATTTTGGTTGTTGAGAACTTGCATTTAGAACAGTTGGATGTCAAAACTGCTTTTCTTCATGAAAATTTGGAGGAGGACATTTATATGTATCAGCCAAAGAGTTTTGTTGTGAAAGACAAGGAGAATCAGGTATGCAAGCTAAGGAGGAGTCTATATGGGTTGTAACAGGCTCCAAGGCAATGGTATAAAAGGTTTAATACCTTTATGACAGCTACAGGGTTTAGTAGATGTCATGGGGACCATTGTTATTTTAAGAAGCTTGGTACATCATATCTCATACTTTGTTGTATGTAGAGGATATGTTTGTTGCAGGTTCAAACATGAATGAGATTGTTAATCTCAAGGCACAACAGTTAAAGGAGTTTGCAATGAAGGATTTGGGCTCTGCAAAGAAAATTCTTGGGATACAAATTATTAGGGACAGGGCAAACATAAAGTTGAAGTTGTCACAGGAAGAGTATGTTGAAAAGGTGCTGAAAAGGTTCAACATGTAGAGTGCTAAGCTAGTTAGCATACCTTTGGCAAGTCACTTCAAGCTTTCGAAGGAAAAGTGTGCAGTAACATATAAAGAGTAGAACTATATGGCAAATGTTTCATATGCCTCGGCGGTAGAGAGCTTGATGTATGTCATGGTCAATACAAGGCCAGATATTGCTCATGCAGTGGGAGTTGTCAGCAAGTTCATATAAAATCCGGGCAAAGAACATTGGGAAACAGTCAAGTGGATTTTGCGCTACTTGAGAGGTACTTTAGATTTGGCTTTGAATTTTGGGGGTTTTGATATTTTTTTGCAAGGGTTTGTAGATTCAGATTTAGCGGGGGACATTGGCAACAGGAAGAACACTACAGGGTATGTTTTTACATTAGGCAGTGCGGCTGTCAGTTGGGTCTCGAGGTTATACAAAATAGTGACCATTTCAACAACAGAGGCGGAGTATGTTGTAGCCACGGAGACGTGCAAGGAAATGGTATGGTTGAGGAGCTTCCTGAAAGAGTTGGGTAAGGAGCAAGACAATTCTAAATTGTTTAGCGGTAGTCAGAGTGCGATACATCTGACGAAGAATGCAACCTTTCATTCGAGAACCAAGCATATAAACATAAAGTATCACTTTATTTGCTCTTTGTTGGAGGATGAACAGTTCACTTTGGAAAAGATTCACACAAGGGATAATCCGACAGACATGTTTACGAAAGTGGTTACTGTAGAGAAGCTAAGTCTTGTTCAATTTCTGTGGGTCTCTCAGCTTGAGAACAAGAGGGTGAGTTGCAAGGATGATGGACTGTTTTTGGGAGGATTGTTGTTGATGTTGGTGATTGAACTAGTCTGCAAGTGGGAGAATTGTTGAGTTCTTTTGTGGAATCTAGTTTTGCGTTGATTCAGATGATGACCAAACCCAGAATAATATTGCGTGGTTTTTATTGAAAATTTTTTTAAGGCTTAGTTAATGGAGCGGAGACTTGGGCTAATGGAGCAGAGACTTTGGGCTTGTTTTGTAGCCTAGTACGCAGAACATATAAATACTGCTACTCCGGTGATTAGGGTTAGGTGTTGGCATTGTACAGCCGCCCTTTGTAATCATCTCTCTCAATAGTGAAATCCCTGCAGCTTCGTGGATGTAGGGAAAATTGTCGAACCACGTAAAATCTGTCTTGTTCTTTCTTGTTTTCTTATTGCTTTATGTTCTTGATTTGTTCTTCAATTGTGTGTGTTTATCTTTGGGTTTAATGCACATTTAAATCTCAACATGTAGGTCACCGGAGTTGGATGCCAGAGAGAAGAGTGTCACTTAAAGAGCATAGGTATGGCGAGAGGGTAGTCGTTTACATTGCATGGAGGGAGATAGAGAGAAAGATTTGGGGGTAAGATATTGGGGCATGAATTGGGGGATTGCGTCTGATATAGCTAAACATCGCCTATAGAGGAGAGAGAGAGAGAGAGGCGTGAGTCAGAAAATGTTGGGTGAGAAAATAAAATTCAGTACTCATTGTAAACTGTTAGATCAAAATTTTTGAGATGATCTGAACCATCTTTTATATTGGGATTACGTTTTCCATTAGATGTGTTTATGTTTTATCTTAAAACGATCTGGATAAGGACCTCTCTTGTCTCCAAAATTCAAACTCAGCTCTACTTTATATACATATAAATACAATAGAATTCAACCAATTATGGGATAGTTTGCTTAAGACAGAATACTCAAATATATTCCCTCCATTCAAGGGATAGTCTTCCTAATATACATTGATTTAAAATTTAAACAAAAGTCACGTGGAAAGCAATTCGAAAATCAAAGAGAATATTATGTGCCATCTGTAGGATCTTTTCTAACCGAAACCTCTGATGGCTCAATTCAAGAAGAACTTAATCTCCAAAATTTTCACAAGAAAGTTCACTACAATATTTAACATATCCATTTCATTGATAAAAAGACCTTTAAATACAAGATGATAAAAACTACCTTAATTACTAATCTAATCCATATCTCCACTATCTTAGTAACCACTTAGAAAACTACCCACAAAATATTCTATCACTAACTCACTAACTAATAATTTTCCAATAACTAACTTATAGATTACGTAAAAAATATATTAAAAAGGTGCACTTAATGTCCATTAGAGTTGATTATGAAGTTCTAGAGAATTGGGTCTGTACAATGAAGTAAATTGAATACTGTGGTGGATAATTTAGACTTGTTGAGAGAAGCATAGGAAGAGATAAGCTTTGATGCAGTGAAGTTGTTCTTCATGGGGCCGGTTATGATGATGTAAGCGTGGGATTGGAGGAAAGTATTGAGGTCTGAGGTTTGGTTAGAAGGAAGAAACTGATGCAACAGTTAAAGTGGTTGAAAATTTCAGAGGCCAAAGTTTGGACCTTTCACCGAATCCCTAATGCCCTGTTAGTAGAGTGGAAAATAAGGTGGCAAAAAAATGGAGGAAGGAAAATAGGGTGGTAAATATCTCTCACTTTGGGTGCCTACACACTCTTTCGATTTTGTTCTTTTGCCCTAGAAAAGGCCTCTAAATAGTTAAGGTTGAGCACACCACATAAAGGCCTCCCGAGTTGATGTGGAATGCAACACATGAAGCTGCAACATATCCTCACCTCATAAGGCCTGTTGGAAGGCTACTACACTCCACTCCCTTAGAGGCCACACATCCTTGCGATGCTTACATAGGGTCCACTCCCTACCAACTATAGGAGAATCAGCTCTGATACCATTTGTAACGACCCGACCCAATTGTCAAGATATTATCTACTTTTGGTGTCTAGACACCCTCACGGTTTTGTTCCTCTGGGGCTTTGGCATAGAAAATGCTTCATAATAATTAAGAATGAGTACACCATATAAATATCCTAATCACTCCCCCTCCTGAGTAAATATGGAATGCAACACATGAAGCTACAATACCTCCTCACTTCGCAAGGCCTATTAGCAGGCTACTACATTCCACCCTCTTAGAGGGCATGCATCCTCACGAGGCCCACGTGGAGTCCACCTCCCATCAATTGTTGGAGAGACAACTCTGATACCGCCTATAATAACCCGCTCCTACTATCAGGATATTGTCCATTTTGGGTGACCATACACCCCTATTGCTTGCGAGGTGAGGTAGTGCTATAGCTTTGTGCATTATATCCCACATTGACTCGGGAAAGGAGTGATTGGGCTATTTAGATAGTGTGCTCACCCTTAATTGTTAAGAGGTCTTTTCCAGGACAAAGGCCATAAGTAACAAAATTGTGGGGTAATGTTATCAGAGCCGGACCGGTCATCGAACCAGTAAGGAGACTGGGTCAATGGTTCACCGGTTCAACCGTTGGGTCAATTGGTTGAAACGATTGTGTAATAAAAAAATAAAAAATAATAATTTAGCTAAAAATATATAAAATATATCCATAATATATAATATTTACTATAAAATTAACAACATTAACACATAATCCTATCTAATAAAAAAAAGTAAAGTAATAACAAGAGTACTAAAAATAAAAGACATTAGAAAATTATTTTCATTATATAAAAGTTGTTGTAGAGTTATAGGAACGAGGAAGAGACAAGATGGTCTATGCCTTTTTGCCTTCTCGAGACAAATAAATGATAGAAAGCACTATCAAAGCTACTATTCATGTTCAGAAAAAGAAAAAAGAAAAAAGGAAGGACTATTCAATAGCTAGTGGTGGTGTGTGTATGAAAGAGAGAGCCAGAGAGATAGAGAGAAAGAACTCGTGAGACTACTCATAAAAGGCGATCGAAGCAAGGAGAAGGAATGAGTGGTCGCCTTAGCTTCAAGTTTGAGCAGAGTGGTCTCCTTAGTTTCGACTTCGAGTAGAGTGGCCGCCTGTGCTTCGAGTTCGAGCAGAGTGGTTTCCTGAGCTGTTGTTCATCGCCTGACTCTTAATGTGGTTCTAACCGTCTGGTTTACAAATTCGTCCGGTTCGCGGTTCAAAAATCGGCCGATCTTACTGTTACTAAGCGGTTTAATTCCTTAAGCGATCTAACTAGAGAATCGGACTGTTTGAGGTCCCGGTTCACAGTTTGACCGGTTCGATCAATTAGTCCGGTCCGATTCTGATAACACTATTGTGGGAGTATATGGATAGCCAAAGCGGACAATACATTGACAGTTGGGGTGGGTCATTTGCTTGTCGATTCCAAACTCTTTTTTATTTGTTATCCAATGATGTATGCTCGACCTTCTTTAAAATGTTGCAATGTTTTTTTTCCAAGCTTAAGAAATTTGTGTAATGTAATAAATTGTAAATTCAAAGTCGTCTCCTCAAGGAACAAAGGCAATCCGATTAGTGATGTGGGGAAACACAAAGTTAAAATCCTTTGATTTGTGGAAATATGGAGGAATTGATTCTAGTGTATCAAAGTTAAGAAGAAAATAGTCAGCTAATCCTCAGAAATCAACTAACCATAATCAAGCCTTTTGATTTTAAATTTAACTCATCCAGAGGTTGTATTCAAACTTGCTTAGACGAAAAATATTTAGCAAAAACCAAGTTTACATAATACATAGCTTTGAAGATAGGGAATGAAAACTAGAATGCTAAGCACTTAGATGTATAAATGATTTTGCAAGAATTACTCAGAGCTTTTATCCCAATCCATGGGATTTTTTAAAAATATACCCAAAAGAGGGTAGTTTTCAAAGTATTTTTCAAACCCAGATACTTTTAACAACGTCAGTTGGAATGACGTTTGTATGCAAAAGACATTAGTTGGAATAACGTTTAAAGCATAAAAACGTCAGACCAACTGACGTTTTTTGTTTATACATAGGCCATTTTTTGTTTATACTGACATTTTTTAGCAAATTGCCCTATCTTCTGCCATTAGCTCCCTCTCCCTCTCTCTCTCTCTCTCTCACTCCCTCCAAGTGATACTCAGCCACTCTCTCCAAGTTACTATTGGCATTCCATTTATTTCGTCTCATCTCATCCTATGACATATCGGTCCACTTCATTGGCACCACCACCCACAACCGTCAAGCCAAGCTTCGTGTCCGTGGTTGGAATCCTCTCGCCAGCACCAACATACATTTCCATGAATTTCCAACCCCTTTTGTTTCCCTTTCCCGCTCCTAATCCTAATGACTCTTTCCCATCACATATTGTATCATTACTAAAAGCTTTCATGAAACTTCATGAGCCTGTTAACACACTTCTACGAACACTCTCAGCAACAACTAAAAGAGCCATCGATATTCATGACTCTACAATGGCCTCGATTGTCCAGGATGTGCCCTCGATACCAAATGCAGAATCCTATTGGTTTCGAATTATCTCTGCTTTTGCTACCTCTTTGTTTCGCTTTTCAAAGTGAAAAACTGCTCCTATTGATGCTGAAATACTAAAAGAAGCTCCGTCAATCGAAAGCTGTACAACATCAAAGTTCTTGGAATTTCATCAAACACAACCTGAACATAAAATCTTCAACTCTGCAAATCTTTGCAACACGTCTAGGGTAATAGAAGATCGATACATTGATATGCTTGCACAAGAATAGGTTGATGGAAACTCATAGCAATGGGCTATTGGACCATTCAATGGGCTATTGAAGAATAAACATTCAATTCAGCCACATTCATGCTTGGAGTGGCTTGACAAACAGGTTCCAAAATCTGTGATTTTTGTATCTTTTGGAACCACCACTTCATTATCTAATGATCAAATCAAAGAGCTTGCAGTTGGATAAGAACAAAACAGACAAAAATTCTTCTAGGTATTGAGAGTTGCAAATAAAGGAGATATATTTGCAGGGGAGGAGAGAAAAGTTGAACTACCAAAAGGGTATGCAGAGAGGGTGGTAGGAAGAGGAATTGTGGTGAGAGACTGGGCACCCCAATTGGAAATTTCGGGCCATACTTCAACAGGTGGTTTCATGAGTCATTGTGGATGAAAATCATGCATGGAGAGTATGAGCATGGGAGTGCCAAAAGCAACTTGGAGAGAGATATTAGATATCACTTGGAGGGAGGGAAAGAGAGAGAGAGAGCTGATGGCAAGAGATAAGGTACAAGACCTAAAACGATAGTACAACTAACATTTTCAATGAGAACGTCAGTTATATTGACATTTTTAGGTCCTGTAAATGGCCTATGTACAAACAAAAAAGTCAATTGGTCTGACATTTTTATTCTAAAAACGTTACTTCAACTGACGTCTTTTGCATAAAAAATTTATTTCAACTGACGTTTTTAAAAGTGTCTGAGTTTGAAAAATACTTTGAAAATTACCCTCTTTTGGGTATATTTTTTAAAAACCACATGGGTTGGGGTAAAAGCTCAATTACCCACGATGGATGAACTGTCGATGTGAAATCAAGGTGGTCACTTAACATCTAGTTTTCAAAATTGGTTTTTCCCTTCTACAAAGCATTCGATTAGTTAGAAATCATGAGAATTACTATGCTTGATTATGGAAGAAAATCAACCCTCAGATCATGCCGAAACTTAGTCGGACGTAAAACACATCATGTAAAAATCGACAACAAACATGTAAAACTAATGAAAATGAGCAACAAGATTGAAAGAAGTAATCTCCGCTAGAATAGCTTCAAAACACTATGGTCAAACAAAAGAACAAACCATACAAATAAAGCTTTGAAAATGAAATGGAAATCCCTCTAATTGCCTTCTTCGTAACCCGACAAAACTCTCACAATGTAAAACTTAAGGAAACTCAAAACTCAAACTCAAAAGCTAAGGGGCTGTTTGGTTTGTATCTCCAAAAAATTTTTTGTTCTCAAAATTCTAAAAATGAGGAAGATGTTGTTGGGTTAGTTTTTTTTTGTTCTCCAATTTTTTAAAAATTTTGAGAATTGAGATGTGATTTTAGAAAACAACAAAGTGTTGTTCTCGGTGTTTTTTGAAGCAAAATGAAACTACAAAAAACATGTGCATCTCCAAATTAATGAGGTCTTCACTTCGAGCTTTTTTAGCAACAAAAAACACTACCTAGTAGAAAAGCCCCTTTTTTTGTCTGTCTCTCTCCTCGACTTTCTCTCTCTACTTTGGCGACGAAACTAGATGAGAACATGCGCACACATTGTCTTCTCTAGCGAATGATATTCTCCAGCAATTAAAGATCTTCTTTGTTGATTGAGGGCTCTTTGATGATTAAGATCATCAAATCAATGTTTTTTTTTAGATCTGAGTACTTTTTTTCAGATCTGAGTTTTATTTTTTTCAAATTTGGGTCTTCTCCAGCGAAATGGTTCTTCTGTGGCGAAAGGGTTCATCATCTTCTCTGTCAATTGAGGGCTCTCTTCTCCAATGTATGAAGGAATGTGTATATATAGTGGCATCTCCATCCTTCCTCCTCATTGGCTAAGGTGAGTGGCATGAGTGGTG
>CM042190.1:18781707-18793586 GCA_023539305.1 Ilex asprella | reverse complement strand
CGAACCAAGCACAATGCAATCAAGCACCACTTTATCTGGGAGGCCGTGGAGGATGATGAGATTCAACTCAAGTATTGCAAGATGAAGGATCAAGTGGCAGACATCTTTACTAAAGCAATTCCGAAGGATAAGTTTCAATACTTTCAGGAAATGTTGGGAGTCACACAACAAAGCATTAAGGGAGAGTGTTAAAGTTAATACTTTGTTGTGTTATTTTGTATTTGGGTTAAAAATGTTATGCTTGTAATTGGGTCATAAAATGTTAGTGTGTGTTTTGGTCATGTTTTGTTGTATTTAATTAGGCCCAAAGATAGAAACTCTAGAATTATTTGGGTGTGTCTAGATAAAGCCTGTAAGAGTCTTTTCTAGAATATATGAAGTGTCTATATTTATGTGTGTCCAGAAAAAGCTTGTTAAAGACTTTTCTAGAATATATGGGCAGTCTATTTAAAGTTTGTAAAAGACTTTTCTAGAATATATGAAATAAAAAATCTAGTTCCAAAACTTCCCATGTTTGTCTCTTGTTTGTTTAATTAGTCAAGATTCAAGCCTAATCTCAGGCCAACACATCGAAGTGTTGAGCTTCGTCAACAGATGTCGAGAAATGGTATGTGTTTTGTCTTTGTTTCATCTAGAGAGAGAGAGAGAGAGACGCAAGTGAAGGGCTTTTATACTTCAACCAAAATAATGCATTTTGCTGCAAAGGAAGTTTGATGGGTGGACCTCATTAAAGAGGAGGGGTTGTTTCCCTTGTTTTCTATTTTAGCCTGAAAACTCATAAAACATCATTTTGTTGTTCTCTAAAATCACATTTTAATTGCCAAAATTTTCAAAAAATTGGAGAACAAAAAAGTTAAGCAAACAACATTCTCCTTATTTTTAGAGTTTTGGGAACAAAAAACTGTTTTTGAAAATCAAACTAAACATGCCCCTAGATTTTTTCACTCAATGGCAAAAAATAAAGTGCATAGGAATAAAATTTGTAGAATAAAGAATGAGAATGATGCTTGGGTTGATAGGACAAACGGCTGTGAAATTTTACACTTTGGTCTGTTTGGTTAGGAATAAAAGATTCATGAAAAATTAAAGTAATAGAAAGTGAAGTAAAAAATATATATAATATATTTCCATATATGTATTTGATTAGCATTAAAAACTTCTAAATAAGTTTTTAAAAAAATTCATTCTATTGTTTAATAGAAAGGGAAGTTACGAGAAAATTTTCTAATTGTCTAAATGTTATCCTGAATTATAATGACTAGGTTTAAAGAATTGACTTCTAACCTAGTTCTGGGATAATGATCGATGCAACCTCAGATCTTCAGACCAGATTATATGTTAGTCTAACCCATATCAAAATTTTTTCAAAATTAATAACTAATTGAATATTTTTTTTAAAAAAAAAGGGTAAAATGGGAAGTTGGGTTATTGATTACAAATTTCTTGGTTTTTTTTTTTTGTATTTTTTTACAAAAAAAAAAAGTTGGTTAGTTGTGAAAAAGTCTAAGTACGAACAAATATTATTGTTTCTGTCATTTTTTTATTTTATGCTAACCGAACATGAAAATTTAAAAATTATATGATTTTTGAGGTTATTCCTCACTTTCAATTACTCAAGAGGATAATGATATGTTGACAGGTCTTGCTACTATGGAGGAACTAAGGGAGAGAGTTTTCTCAATGTCTGATGAGCGCACCGGGGCCGAATGGCTTTTCTGGTAAGTCTTTTGCGTAAATTTTTTTATCATTAAAGAGAATATGTTGAAAGCTGCAAATTTTATTTGGAGGGGGGAAAAGTGCCTACATCTATTAATGAACTCTCATCTCACTCATTACCAAAAATTCAAATGTTAATTATTTTTCTCAGTTCAAGCCAATTAGTTTGTGTAACTTTGCTTACAAGGTGCTGTCCAAGCTTATCTCAAAGTAGTTAGTAGGGCTTTTACCGAAATAATAGGGTCATTTGAAAGTCGGTACACTAAATTAGACATAATTGTAAAAAAGTACATAGAAAAAAATGTGTTGTAAAGAAGTACACTACTGAGATACAAAGGCTTAATTGCCCATTTTTTAAAATTTACTTTCCTAAAAACGGTTTTAGGAATACAGTGAAAAAGTTTAACTGCTATATTTTTGAAACATTACTTTCCTAAAAGCAGTTTTAGGAATATATCTTAACATTAATTAGGTACATAGTGACAAGGCTTAACCGCTTGATTTTAGGAACATTAACTCGTGAAAAGCTTCATCTTCGAAAAACGGTTACCGCGTCTTCTTCCTATCCAAAAACTGCTTCATCTTCCTCGGCGAGAATCCCTAAATCATTCCCTAAACATATACAAGGTTTCGTCTTTGAAAGAAAAATCCTACTGGTCTGCCATTGTAGATGTAAGTTCGTCTGTGTTTCCCGCATAGTATAACAAAGACAGTGTAACAATACAGTGTACACTATAACACATACAATGTTCAGAAGTTTTGTGGATGTGTTAACAAATTCAAAACAGAGCTGGATTGTTACAATGCAGTTATATGCAAATATATGTTTGATAAAATGTAACAGTATAGTGTTTTGTGTAAGTAAAATATTTACATTGCTATTGTTACACTATTATTGTTACATTATAAATGCATATACAAGATGAACTTCAGTTATGATGTTCGCATATGCCTACTGGAGAGAAAGTGACAATTACCAGTATGTATCTTTTTTGTGATGCCAAGTTGTGGTGGTGGAGCCAGAATGAAAACGATGCATTCGTTGGGCGTCCAAAGATAGATACATGGGAGACCCTAGATTGCTAGGGATTTGCTCAAGAAATTAAAGCACATTGGAATTGTTCATGATTACATGAAGGAGTTTAGTTCGTTGATGCTAGACATCAAGAACATGTCAAAGGAAGACAAACTTTTTAACTTTATGTTCGGACTGTAAGGCTGGGCACGGACTGTAAGGCTGGGCACAAATTGTCCACTGCCATCGCTGCTGTAGATGGCCTTGTTTACCTTAAAATGGGCGGCAGTCAAGGCCCTTCTGAGAAGAAAAAGAAAGATGGTGGCAGTAGGAAAGATAAAGTTGGCACTTCCATAGACACAAAGAAGGTGGATTGGAAGAAAAAGAAGAATGTTGCTGACCTTAAAAAGCTAGCAACAGCCAGAAGAAGAAAGCCTTTGATTCTGGTTGTTTTCTACAGTGGCCCCCATCTTGTCAAAGACTGTCCCAAATGGGAGAAGCTGAGTGCCCTAATTGCTATAAGTGGGGATGACAGTGATGATGACTGCCCCACCTGAGTTAACCCTCTCCAGTTGCTGAATGCAATTACTGTGGGTAAAGTTTAGCAACCCCACAAATGCCTCATGTTTATACAGGCCTGGGTGAATGGCAAGGAAGTTAAGGCCATGGTTGATACAGGAGCCACCCATAATTTCGTTGCCCAGAGAGATTTGGAAAAATTTGGCCTGCAATTGTTAGAAAATCCTAGCAAACTCAAGGCAGTAAATTCTGAAACAATGTCAGTGCATGACATGGCATGGCAGAAATACGCCTAAAGGTAGGTCTGTGGGAAGGCCATGTGAGTTTGATGGTTGTGCCAATGGATGACTTTGATATCATCCTAGGGAATGAATTCTTTATTACGATAAAGGTGGCACTGATGCCACACCTTAATGGAGTGTTGATCACAGATGAAAAAGCACCCTACTTTGTGCCTGTAGTCATGGCAGACCAAAGCAAGAAAGAAGGAAAACGAAAGATGAGGATGTTATCTACTATGAAAGTGAAAGTTGGGTTGAAGAAAGGCGAGATGACATACGTCGCAACTTTGGTGGAGATCAAACCAGATGTGCTGGTTGAGGTACCTGATGCAGTGGAAGATGTACAAGGGGAATTTTCTGATGTAATCCCCCCTGAACTCCCTAAAAGCCTTCCGCCCAGACGTACCACAAGATAGAACTAGAGTCTGGTGCTAAGCCTCTAGCTTGTGCCCCTTACCGGATGTCATCGATAGAACTGGCAGAATTGAGGAAGCAATTGAACAAGTTGCTAGATTATGACAATATGAAGCCATCCAAGGCACCATATGGAGCACTTGTTCTGTTCCAGAAGAAGCAAGTTGGGTCGTTGCGTATGTGCATCGACTATCAGGCCTTAAACAAGGTGACAATCAATAACAAGTACCCTCTTCCGAATGTTGTTGATTTGTTCGACAGACTTTCCAAGGCCACCTTCTACACGAAACTAGATCTTAGGACTGGGTATTGACATGTTAGGATTGCAGAAGGGGATGAGCCTAAGACTGCGTGTGTAACACACTATAGTTCTTTTGAGTTCCTTGTAACGTCGTTTGGGCTCACTAATACCCCGGTAACTTTCTGTAATTTAATGAATGATGTCTTTTACGAGTACATTGATATTTTTGTGGTTGTTTACTTGGATGACATTGTGATCTATAGTGAAACGTTAGAAGATCATATAGATCATTTGAGGGCGGTGTTCTCATGGCTCAGAGAGCACCAGTTGTATGTTAAGAAGGAAAAGTGTGAATTATGTCGCCAAGAAGTGATGTTCTTGGGACACTATATTAGCAAAGGCCATATACGAATGGATGAGAGGAAAGTGAAGGCAATTGTTGACTGGCTTTCACCAACCAAGGTGTCTGAACTACAGTCATTCCTTGGCTTAGTCAACTATTATCGCAAGTTCATCGAGGGATATTTCAAGAAGTGCAATGTCCTGACTGACTTGTTAAAGAAAGACTAGAAATGAGATTGGAATGGTGCCTGTCAGATAGCTTTTGAGAAGCTGAAGCAGACAGTATCTTTTGCACCTGTACTAAGACTGGTTGACTTCGATTTGCCATTCGAAGTGCACACAGATGCGTCTGACCATGCCATTGGAGGAGTTCTTATTCAGGAGGGACACCTTGTTGCCTTTGAAAGCCGAAAACTGAAAGATGCTGAGCAGTGATACTCAACACATGAGAAGGAAATGACTGTTGTGGTACATTGCCTTGAAATTTGGAGGCACTACTTGTTGGGAACGAAGTTCACTGTTGTGACAGACAATGTGGCGAACACCTATTTCAAGTCCCAAAAGAAGTTGACTCCAAAGCAGACTCGATAGTAGGAATTTCTTGCTGAGTTTGATTTTGTGTGGATACACAGAACTGGGAGGCAAAATCAAGTTGTTGATGCATTAAGTAGGAAGGAGCTCCAAGACTATGTTGTTGCATTATCCAGTGTGCAGACTGACTTCATTGCAAGAGTGAATGAGCATGCTTAGACTGATGTTGCTTATGGCAAATTGAAGCAGCAAGTTGGCGAGGGTCTGGTGCGCAGATATTGGATTGATGATGGTCTGCTCTATGCCAAAAGTGGCAGACTTTATGTTCCTACTGAAGGGGAACTAAGACTGGAGTTGTTGCGCGAGACACACGACTCCCAATGGGCTAGTCATCCAAGAGTAGAGATGATGCTTGCATTTCTGGCTCGCTTCTATTATTGGCCCAGGATGGAAGATGATGGAAGAGGACTATGTCAAAACCTATCTCGTGTGTCAACTTGAAAAGGTTAAGAAGAAGAATGCAGCAGACTTACTTCAGCCCCTGCCCGTTCTTGACAGACCGTGGTAGTCAGTCTCGATGGATTTTATAAGCAACCTGCCGAAGGTTGATGACATGCAGTCGATCATGGTGGTGGTCGATCGTTTCTCCAAGTATGCGGTGTTCATTTCTGCACCTCACGCTTGCCCTGCGGATGTTGTTGTAGAACTGTTTTACAAGTACGTGGTGAAGTACTTCGAATTGGCAGAAGATATATTCAGTAATCACAACACCAAGTTCACTAGCAGATTCTGGACAGTGGTATTCAATCTCATGTTCTGAGTTCAAGTTCTCTATAGCAAGTTATCCCTAGACTGATGGATAGACTAAGATGATCAATACCTTGAAGGATGACTATCTGGGACACTATGTCACTACAAGTCAGAAGAATTGGGTAGAGCTTATGGACACTGCCCAGTTTTGCTACAACTTGCACAGATCTTCAGCAACAAGAATGAGTCCCAGTGAGTTGGCTATGGGACACAAGCCACTTTCTCCTCAGGAAATGGTGAAGCAAAGAATTGGAGAAAAATGTCCTGCTACATATCGAGTTGTCTGTTCTAAGCAAGAGCTGCTTGCCGAGGCAAAGGACAGCTTGGCCAAAGCTACCCAACGTATGAAGAAGTCTGTTGATCAAGGCCGCAGACCACTGGAATTTCAAGTTGGTGATCTAGTCTTGCTGAAATTGACTCCTGCTCTATGGAAAAGGATTAACAGCAAGGTAGTACATCGTGAGCTTGTTCCCTAATACGATGACCCCTTCGAAGTGATGAAGAAGGTCGGGAATGTTGCCTATTGCTTGAAGCTGCCTGATCGATTGAAAATTTACCTAACTTTTCTTGTGAGTTTTCTAAAGCCTTTTCATGAAGACTTGCTGAATACTGGAAGAAAACAAGCTAAGAGAGCTCCGCCTATAATTAAGAAACAGTTTGACAGGGAGGTCAACAAGATTCTATCTCATCGGACCATGGATCAGAGTAAGAAGAATCGTATGATTGATTTTCTGGTACATTGGAAGTGTGGTTCCGAGGCAGATACGACTTGGAAAAGAGATGTGACTGTTTGGCTGTTTGAGAAACAAATCAAGGAGTACTGGAACAACCTCTGGACGAGGACGTCGAGTTCTTCTGGTGGGGATGGTTTGTTACCCCCTTAGCTTGTTGGCGGCAGTGGCATGTGGCAACCTCGCCTAAAGGCGTCCATGCCTTAGCCAAATTGGGTTATACTTAGGCGAAGTATGCCCTTGTGCAAAATTGGCAGAAGTCGTATGGTTGAGGGAGGCAGCCCATGCTTGGGCACATGAGCACAAGAAAGCATGCAAACAAGATAGTCTGGCTTGAATTATGACGCAATACTAACTTGGAGGGCTGAGTCATGGGCTGGGTATGACAAGACACGAATGCAAGACAATCAGATGTTGATGGCTCATGAGAAAGGCACAAGCACAACAAGTGAGAATGTGGTTGCATGTGCCCTGTAGATGATGGTAGTTTTGTGCAGTGCAAACAGCATTTAGGGAAGTTGCAGGCAATTCCTGGCAATGTCAACCACCAATTGCAACTTCCTCTGGCATCCAATCTCAGCAGAATTATGGGCGGAATTGAATTGTATGCAGTTGCTTAGGCAGTTGGGCTTGTAACCGCCACCCTGAATATTATAAATAGGGATGCCTGGGTTTGCAGTGCAACTAATAGAGTGGGGGCACGTTTTTGTAAGTAGACCCAAGACTGAGTTTTCTTATACTTTGGTGAGAAAGAAAAGTTTGGCCTATTGGTCTGTAAAACTTGTGTGTTGTGTGTGTGTGTATATTTGCTTACTATCCCTTCTCTGTTCTTGTGTGCATTTTGTGAGCATTCTAAGTGTTTGGCTGAGACTGAGTGTTGGATCTCAGTGCCATCACGAGACAGAAATTTGGTGATAAATTTAACCCCGTGATAGCATGGTACAAGAGATTGCATTTTGCTAGCCCAGTTTATGGTAAGGAATTAGACAGGAAGGTGATTGGGGGTAATCTAATCTTGAAGTCGGACATGATGAAAGTCTATGATAGGCTTGAATGTGATTTATTTTTGGAGATCTTGCATAGATTTTGTTTTTCTGGGAAGTTCGTTGTGTCGGCTTCAAATACTTTAAATAATCAGTTTATGTCCATTTCAATTAAAGGACAGAGGATTGATTTTTTTTCCTACTTCAAGAGGGTTAAGGCAAGGGGATCCCCTTTCCGTAATCTTTTTTATGATTGCAGAAGAAGTGCTTAATAGGGGTGTGGCTTTGGCTTTTGAGAAGCGATGGATTAAGTATTTCCATGTGGGAAGAGATACTTTGCTAATTAGTCATTTGTTGTTTGCGGACAATGCATTAATTTTTCTGAAAGTTGAGAAGAGGTCCCAGGAAAAATCTATATAAGTTTTTTACTATTTATGAAAGATCATCGTGTCAGAAGGTAAACAAATCTTAGAGTGCCATGTTTGCTACATCAAGAATTACGATGACTCGTAGAAATATGCTACTTTCTTGAACTGCAATTCTACTGAAAAGCTGCCCATTTCATTATTTGGGGTGTCCGTTAATTAAAGGAAAGGTGAAAAGGAGTTATTTTGTGAATATCATTGCAAAGTTTCGTTCTCGACTTGATTGATGGTATTCTAGCTAGGCTGCTTTCTAAAATGGGGAGAATGGTCTCGCTTAAGTCAGTATTAAACGCAATCCCGACACATATTCTTGCTTCTCTTAATCTCCCTAAAATAGCTGTGGCAAAGGTTTTGTCCACTAAATTTCTTAAAGCCAAACACCTGTTATTGAGAGCTTCTACTCCCTTTTTAATGTCTTATTTATCATTGCAGCCATGAATTGAGGAGCTGGTCCACAGTTGAAGAATATTGGTAGGTTCAGGCACTAATGTAGGTTTTTGGTGTGATAATTGGTTGGGTAGTGGCCTGTGTCCTTTATGGGAGTCCATGGAATTTGGATTCTGTATCAGATGATTTAAATGAGAGTATTCTAGAAGAAATTAAAAATTCTAAGGTGTATACATCTTATATCCGTCTGATAAGCTCGTAAGGAGTTTATCTTCATCAGGTAATTTTTCAATCAAAACGCCATTGGATAAGATAAGAGTTAGAAAGTAGGTCGATAAAGTTAGGAGGATACTCTCAACACAAGATTCTTTTTCTAGCGCAAAGCTAATGCATGGAGAATACACAAAATTTCTTTGCCATTGGATGATCATGTATAGAGGTTGGGACGCTCTTTTCCAAGTCGTGTCTTATGTTCTAAAGCGGAATAAAAAAGGCAGCATATATATCAGTTTTCATCGTGGATTTAGTCATGACCAATGTTATTGAGACATAATTTAGTGACATAATTTTGAGACATAAAACATTGTAACCAATGGAGTGATAATAAAATACATTTAATCCTGCAATTTGCCCCATCATTAAATGAATTCAACTATCATTCATTAGTGACAATTCATTATATCCTTAAATTATATTCCTCAATTATATCTCAATAATATAAGTGTTTGGTCTCGTTATTATTTATGAAGACATTTAATGGGGAATCCCCTATGGTGAGATTTGTTCATTTGGTCAAGTATTATAAAAGGGATCAGTTCTTCATGGTAATACGAGATACAATTCTGGTAATTTTCTTGGAAATTTGGGAAGAGCAATGCAGATGTATGTTTGAAGGTCTGACGTTTCATCTAAAGATTTTTAGGGCAACTATTCGTGGGAGGTTTAGCTCTACCGTGGATGGTAGTTTTCAAGAATGTTTGGTGTCGCTGGAACCCTCACAGTGAATATGTGCTAAAACTGAATATAGATGGTGAATGTAAGGGTAATCTGGGGCTGTCTGGTGGAGGTATCATTTTGCGAAATTATGGTGGTCAAATAGAACTTAAGAGGGAGATGAATTAGATTTTAACTTTTCAAAAATTCTTTCGAAAACAAATTTTTATTTGTAAAATTATTTTAATTGAAAGTATACGTGTGTGAAATAAATGTGTAGTGAACAATAATACACACACAATAGATAAATGTATAGAGAAAGAGATACAAACACTTACATGTTCGATCCCGAAATCACTTGGCCTACGTCATCTTCTTCATCTCCTTGTAGTTTCCCTTGCACTAGCTTCAATATCTTCAATGGGTGAGAATCAAAATCCTTACAATCTTTTTCTTCTTGATACAAATAGAAAACCCTTCTTTATCATACTTCAAGAAGAATATACAGCTATATCTTTTTCTTAAGAACTCTACATACAATTATAGCACTATACACAAGAGAAAGAAAAGATAATAGTTTGGTGTCTTAAATGAAAGAATAAAACTAGCAGCATTAAAAACGTCGTGTCCAGAAGCCTATTCGGACATACGGATATTCTATAGGATGTAGTCCTTGGAGGCCTAACAGCTATATCCAGACTTCTAGATAGGTATCTGGACTTCTGGCAAAACCTTATGCTTTTGGCTTCATCTTGATTCCTCAAAATCTTCATATTCTAGAGAGTTTCCAGATATTCATCCGAAATTCTGGATGGACCAAATCCAGAATTTTGGAACAGCCTTCCGCCTATAATTTTGTCCTTCATAATTCCTTCGCATTCGGAGCTTCGGGTAAGGGCTCCAGAGTTCAAGAGTAGCCTTACAAATAATAAATTCCGAATTCCTGAGAGTCTTCTGGATTGCGATTCTGCTTTGAGCTTTTGTCCTTTTATTCCATTTTCAACTTTGACACTTGATCAACTTGATCCTATACTAATCAATTCACTAATTGCAAGTGTTAGTCTATATTAAGATGTTTGTGATAAAAAAAATCATGCATATCAAAATATCGGGTCAATGTAACTGATTGACCAATTAATTCAAGCAATCCGATTTATTCCTCAATAATCAATAATCATTCCAAAACCATTTATGTGGTCAAAAAATAATTAGATATAAAAGTCAGTGTCACATCTCTTCAAATTCAACAAACCCAAGCAGTGGCATTAAACTCTATAATTCAAGCAAAACAATTCAAATCTCATTGATTCATATAAAAAACCATGCAAGTACAAAATGTTCAAATCTTTAACCTACACTGTCTTTACTATACTTTCTCTTTCTCTCTCTCTCTCTTTTTTTTTTTACTGTTAGATCAATTGGACTAGCTCAGGTACGGGTTTCACTATCTTAGTTATTTTGTTGTTAAGAAAAAATATATGAAGTCCATTCAAATAGACCTTTTATTTTCGAAGATGAAAATTGCTAGGATAAATTACTAATAAATCACAATATGCATCAGGAAAAAAAAACACAATATGAGAATAAATTGATAAGGTTCTCAATATGGAGCGAACTAACGCAAGAAATAAGAGACAAGACTAGGTTCCATTTTATTTGCCAAATTGGATAGGAATAGAAGCCACATTTTAGACTAAAATTTCAATGAACGGATAGTAATAGTATTCCTTGAACTTCAAAAATCCTTTTGATTAAAAAAAATGTTCATAATGCATTACTACTCTAACTTTTGCATACTTGATCCTCAATTAGCAATATTGAAAGATCTAGTTCTCGAAAGAAAAAAAAAACCACTTACCAAATTTATTTACTACTTAAAGAGATTAAGTTATTCACAGCTTCCTATAAACCAACTCATATGTGTAGCCACTCTAAATTTGACACTTGCAACTGAAATAAATTTATTTCATCTGATTTTCGTCTCTCTCTCTTTCCTTTGGTTCACATCAAAACACCGGAAAGTGAAGAAAAATGAAAAAAAAAAACAACTTTTCCTTTGTTTGATTAGCTAGGAAGTACGATTTCTCGAGAAATTTTTTTCTCTCAAGTGTCAAATTGTCTTGTAAACATCTATTTTAGTTTTTCACAAATTATGCGGAATTTTTTTTGTTTCTCGTCAAATTTGTCTTATTTTCCCTGTCTTGCCCACTTACCATTTTCCTCATTTAATTGATATGATAAGGGTAATTTAGACATTGCACTAATTTTTCTAACAAATTTTTCATTCTAATCAAACGCATATAAGAAAGTAAATTTTTTTTTTCCATTTTCTTTCTTTCACTTTACTTTCTATTTTTTTTTCATTTTCATCATCAATTTTTTTCTAACAAAAGGAGCCCACATTTTACAGTCACCCGCTTTTATAGTCAGGCATACACATACCCACAGGCACAAACACATACACACCCACCACACAACCACACTCTCAGCTCATCAGAGATGTAAAAAATGGAGGGAGTAGTAAGGGACTTCAACAAGTCTCTTGTTTAGC
>CM042190.1:18752330-18777025 GCA_023539305.1 Ilex asprella | reverse complement strand
GAGCCTTTAAATACGATGAGGATAAAGTCTACTCCAGAATAGTGATAACACAGTAGATGCTCAGCTAAAATGGAAAAGCTAGACCAAAAGATGCCAACGGAGCAAAAAGCCGATGAGGTTACCACCGTGGAGAACAAAGAACCTTTTGCCCACTCAAACTCAAGACTTTCAAGCCCTCAATCTCTTGTCACCTCAAGATCTCGAGGCACGTGGGGCAAATGACAAGCCCAAATCCAACTGGGTTAAACCCAATAAATCAAGCAAACCCAAATCCACTAGAAATGCAAGCCAAACCATGTTCATCAATCCGACCCAGTCCAAGGTTCAAGGAGACCAGGGAGGTAAGAGCACATTGACTTGATCTGAAGTGTGTACACCCAAGTGCAGGCGGTCAAGTTGTAGTAATAATCCGATTTGAGTCTAGAGTCAAATCCACAGGGAACTGTTGTTGGTATTTCAAAGTAAGCAGTATCAGAGATTGAATGATTGTGATCCTTGTGATTTTGTGTGATGGATGGGGATTTTCTGAACAGAATATAAGATTCTTTGCAGGATAGTTTTCTAGGCAAAATATAAGATAGGTTCAAATTAAAAAGAAAGTCACTCTTTAGTTCGAGGATCTGAACATGTAGTTAATCATCCGATTTATTATATTTATGCTTGATAACTCAATTAACTTTCATATCAATGGTGAGTTAATCCAAAGATAAAGATGGACTGCGAGAATTAAGCACATGATTTCGATGTCTTTCTAGAAGTTTATAAGAATTGTCGGCGCAAGACTCAATCCGTCTACAAACAAGCAAGTGTTTCTACAAGGCATCCAATCATGACATTAATATTTCATTCTTTAAATGAAGTACGATAAAAGAGAGTATTGAAGGGTAGTCATGAGGATCTAGTTGAGGTACTTGCCTTGAAATGAAAGATATTTCTATGCAAGAGTCATCCGTGTCATATAAATAACCACGATTATACAAAGTACCTTAGCTTTGCTAGATGCAATCAATCATCCAATAACCAAGGGAATATAAACATTAAGCATTAGAACAAAGCACAAATATAACTTCCGGATAGTTTATACATGTCCTTCACCTCTTACTAAATAGTGAATGAGGAACTACTCACTCTTCATGGCTTTGGTAAAGCTAAAAAAGTGAGTGATTCTCATCCTTCCAAGTAGAGAACTTACAAAATAAAAGAACAACAAACAAGGAGTCAATCTTCAATGAAGAAGAGTGAATCACATTCCACCCTTCACGGCTTTGGCAAAGTTCTCGAAAAGTGAAAGAGTTTCACTCCTCTAAGAAAGAACGAACTCAAGCAATGGAAGTGAAAGAAGCTAAGAAAAGAAAGAAGAAGAAAGATAGTCACTTTTGGAGGGTTTTCACCATAACAAAAAGATGGGCTCCCTCTCTTGATATGTAAAAGCAAGTACAACTACAAGGGAAATCTAAGCCTCTAACATGGTTGCTACAACAAGTAGATAAAAGATTAACTAAACAACTACAAGGGGAGTCAAAGCCTCCATCATGGTTGTTATAGCATGTATGTAAAGACTACAAGTAAATAGAGAAACTAAAACAAGCAAATGAATCTAGCTAAATGAGTGGGAGTCTAAGCCTCCTTTCAAACTCTAGTTCCATAATGTCACAAGAGAAAAGAACTACAAATTTTTCTAGAGAAAAAGCTCCCATTACAAGCTCCCAGCATGGGAGTATTTATAGGCAAAGGGGAGTAAAGGGATAAAAGAAGGTGAATAGTATTTGCCACCCAATGTTCACCAACTACTCTGCAGACTGTCTGTGGGACGTTCGAACGTTATTGGCGTTCGATCGTTATTCTGTGTTTTTTCAGTGTGGTCGTTTGAACGTTGTCTGACTTTCGAACGCCAGATGAGGTTTGACCATATCACTCAAATGGCCTATGGTCCTCTGTGGAAACCTCCTTCCACACTCCATGCAGAGCTTGGCGTTTTGCATTCATTACCCAGGTATTCAGTGGACATTCGAACATAGTCTGTCATTCGAACGTGGTACTCAAGTGTTCTTCTTTATTTGTTGCAACACGCCATGTCTTCAGTCTAGTCTTGTCAATGCTCTAGTGGACGTTCGAACGTTAGTTGGCGTTCGAACATAGTGCTCAAGTTTCTCAGGGCCTTGGTTCTTGTCTGCAACACACTCTGTCTCAGCAATCTGATTTTGGCCTGGTTCAGTTTGACGTTCGAACGTGAGTTGGCGTTCGAATGTCATTGCCTTGGTCCAAGCTTTTCCAGTTTTGTCCCTTATTCTGCTGGCATTGCATCATTGTGTGATATTTGTTGACTTTGAGCCCTTGTTCATTTTAAGAGCTGAAATATCATCACTTGAACTTCATCAAAGTACAATTAGTCTTAAAAATGCATAGTAATATGCTAATTTTAAGTACTAATCACACGTGGGGAGAGATTATCGGAATACATACTCACGAAGAAGTAGTACCCTCACACTCACGTCATCGCCTCACCATGCTTATAAATTGTAAGTCCTCTCCACATGAGAGGACACATCTTGGCATCTCACCAAATATCTTTACACACATAGCTTCTCTCTCCTAGCTATTTACCTCTTTTGGAGCACACCTCTCTTGTAGCTTTCTCTCTTACTCTATTCATCAATAAAGACCCACTGGCCACCGTTGCCGTTTTTCGATAATGGAGTAGGTCACCTAGACCGAACCACTATATATCTGTGTGTTGACTCCATATTTACATTATTGTCATTGATTGCTTTATTTATTGTCCATTAATTACACCACATCACATACTCGATTGTTGATCTTACACAAGGCAGTTTCATGCATTATCAATAAATATTGATGAACTTTACTTTTTTGCTTTCAATCAATCGATTTATCAATATTTTTTGACACATTAAACCACATTTATTGCAAATACAACACTAGTATATCCCACAATTATTGTAGATTTCTCTTTGATGTCGTAACGTTTTCTCAATTGTGGTAAATGTATTCATTATAGTTTTAATTTAGCATACTTTTGTCGCAAATTTATCCTTAATCATCGTAATATTACCTAGAATTGTCATAGTTGGACAAAAATGATAAGCCTCTTAGGGGTTCTTTAATTCTTGATGCTAGAAAGTTGTCGCCTAACATGACTACAAAAAAAGTCTCTTTAAATTTGATTAATTTGTATCATGAGGATGGTGAGATTTCCAGTTCAGATGATGATCCTGAGTATTGTATTGAAGATTATTTGGAAGAGGTTCCCATTGTTTATGGTCCATGTGTTCTAAATAAGCAGGATCATTTCTTTGTACAAGCCAATGCTTGTTACCAAGCAGATGGTGGAGGCAGTTCACCAGCGTGTCCACAATCAAGAGGAGTTCATCCCAAAAATGTCCAGGGAATAGATTCATCAAGCATTGAAATTAAATGACACTTTCTCTAAGGATGACTAAGCCAAAAAACCTATTGTTCATAAAAACACAAGAGACTTTTTCTCTGATGGAGAGAAGGATGTATTAGAGACAATTATAGATTATGAATCTTTTATGGCTACGTCCAAAGAACTACTGAGAAAGCTCAATAATGCTGAGAAGAAAAGGAAACAAAAAGAGGAAGAATTGGCTGCTTTGGCGTTGGCTTTGAACACGTTTCAACTAGGGAAGATTCTTTAAGGATGACTAGGTCCATATCCAAGTCCGTACTAACATTCAAAATCCCGAAGCAGAATAATAAATATGGTTTCAAGCATTAATGTTTTCGGGTTTAGGTCTATTCTCAGTTGGAGTTTCTCTACTTGGACTGGAGTGGGCTACTTTGCAGTTTTTCTTCTGCTGCAGCTGGAGTACTACTGTTTATGTTACTGTTTACGTTTCTACAGGGATCCTCTTCCAGCTGGACTTTTGGAGTATCACAATAGCTATTCTCTTGCAATTCATATTAATATCTTTTTGGGCTTTCATGTGCAGTTAATGGACCAACTGGACTTTTTATGGGCTTTCCAAAGTAATGCTAGCTCAGAAGCTTACTTGCCCAGTTTATCATGGCTCAACGATAAAGGCATTGAATTCAAAAACAGCTTGGGATTTTTATCAGCAATCATTCATTTACTGCAAGGACTCTAGGTTGCTCAGAGTCTAGTGCAGCTGGACTATTTTGTCCTATGCACTTCTATTTATAGCTGGACTTCTTCAGCAACTACACTCAAGGGGTGTGTTTGGTTAACAGGGTTGAATAGGGTAAGATTTGTTTTTTTATATGTTAACTCATTCAAGTCAAACCCATTCATCCATTCTAAAATCCTAACCTTAGAATATATTCAATCCTAACTTTTGTTTGGGAAACAAATATGTAATTCAGTGGGCCCCATAGATTATACAAATAATTTTATAATAGTTTACCATTTTACCCATGACTCTATTCATTCTAATCCAAACCAATCCTATCTTATTCTATATTTGGACTAATGGATTATCCCAATAAAATTATACATTTTTCACATATATATAAAAACATATAAAAATTATATATGACTTAGACCCCTTGTTTAATTTTTTTTGTTTTATTTCAATAAATAGTATAATTATATAGTAATTACGATTTTTTAAGAAAAAAATAAATTTTTAATTTTAATTTTATTTTAATAAATGATACGATAGAATATGAATTTTGATTATAAAATTTAAAATATTTAATATTTTATTTTTAATTGGAGTATTTTTGGTCAAAATATAATATTTTAAATTTAAGAGGTCTTTGTATTATATATATACTACAAACTTCAGAGGGGTCTAAATATAATTTATTAACAAATATATTTATTTTGAGGGGTTTAAGTGTTACGCTCGTATAGATTTGAGGGAGTTTGTGTATAATATTTTAAATATTAAAAATTTTAGAGGATCGAAGTGTAATTTTAAATCTTTTTTTATATCAAACCCATAATCCAGAACCATTCATCTACCCGTGAATGTCTACATCTCCCCATATACATCCCACCACCACCATTAAACCCACCACAATCGCCACCAGAACTCACTGTTCTATCTCTCCCACCACCACCACCTCCACCTCCACTCCCATCTTTCTCCCCCTACCTACCACCATCCATCGAGCTCCTCTCTTCTTCGCCAAATAAATCTTCAACACAACAGAAACACCACCACCACCACTATAATAGAATCACCCACGACCACCATCACTGCCTCCCACCACCATTTGTCGAAATTGCTTTTCGCCTTTGTATCCATGGCGATACTCTTCGATTACGAAAAAGATCACAAGCCGATGACTAGACCCTCATCATCGTTGGCGACGACTAGACCCTTATCCCAAACTTTCGCGCCACTGTGCAGCACAAAGAAGACCCTCATACGAAGAAGACAACTAGACCCCCATATGAAGAAGATCACTCTTTGTTGCACCTTCGTCCCAAAACCCTTATCGAGCTCAATTGGTGTGTAATTGTGTGTGAGTGGTTGAGCCATAGCGAACGAGAAGGGCAAATTGGTCAGTTGGATGCTTAATCTGTTGCATGGGTTTGTAATCCATGGGGGGTGGGTTAATTATAACCTGTGTAGGGGGTTTTGGACCACTGTAGCAATCGGGTCACGGCTTGACCCAGGATTGTTATTCTATCTCAAAAAATGTTTCTCAAACAAAAGATAAATGGGACTCATCACCTTATTTAGCTATCCTTATGGTGTTAACCCCCTTTATCTCATTATCCAAACACACCTAAGGAGTTTAATCATTCAGGGATTTTTCAGCAGAATGGGTTGCATCGTGATCTACTGTTGCCTTTTTCAGAAATTCAATTCAAGATCACATGCATGTGATAGACTCCAACCTTGTGAAGGTAAGTGGAGGGCCAGTCAATTATACTCTTTGGCCTTGGAAGGAAAGGAGAATCATAGAGAGAAAAATTATTTGTCAAGGGACCCACCACCACCATGTGAAGGTAATCCGTTAAAAGGCTTGGGTGAAGGGATTTCGAGCAAGATTCTTTTGAAATGTAATTCTCTTGAGTTCTCATAGGACCCACCATATGGAAGTAATTTCTAAAGGAGGCATGGGTGCCAAGAATATGATGATAAATGTAATTGTATTTAAAGTAAATTTTTAAATTTCTTTTATTATGTAAAGGACACGGTTTATGTCCTCTCCTAATTTCTTTATAATTTTGTTATTAATAAATTTTGCCCTACATGGGTTTAACTTTAAAAAAAGAAAGATAAAATTGAATGTTAATTGAATAAAAATTGAATATTAATTTGGTGTTAAACTTGATGGTCAAGCCCAAATGGCCTAATCCATGTAGAAAGTTCAATCTTAACTAAAAGTCTAACCTTATAAAGACCCACAAAGCTCAATGGGGTCCAAGTCCAGTCAAACTCATCAGGGAGCTATATCAGCTTGACTACGTCATCAACAGAGCAACCAGGAGCCTCACCCTCGCCGCCTTGAAAAGAGTCAGCCCTCACATTCCTTGACCGAGTCTCATGGATATCACCTCAATTACCTCGCCCATTGAAAAGAAGTCGTGACCTCTGCTAGAATAGATACTTAGTTGCTATTGAGTCGCCACAATCTGTTAGAGGACGACTATAAACTATAAGCACCACAAAAACTTGGGGAGAAGATGACATTTGGTGGAGCACAACTCTCTCCTCTCTCTCTCTCTCTAAGCTTGTACTCTCTGCTCTCCCTACATACTTGAGCTAATAAAGTACTCGACAACCCTAGCCATTCAGAAGTGGACGTAAGTTACGTTGACCGAACCACTATAATTCTTGTCTTCTCTCTCTACTTTAATCACTGCATTTATTATTCATATTTGACAGATGACATGCAAAGTTAATTTGTGCATCATTAATTTAGCGTCGTCTGTGAAAACGATAGAATTCTCCCTTAAAAACATTGATATTTTATATATCAATCTGACAAAATGTTCATATTTAAGGGATAAAAGTGTAATTAGAAAATCAAGTCTTGACCGATCCTCATTTGTCATTATCGATCCTGATTTAACAATATGTTAATAACAGTATTGTCCTGAAAGTATGGACGTTTTATTAATTGGGCCCTAAAGTATAAATTTTGTCAATTTAAATCTAAAGTATTTAATTAATTAACATGTAATTAACATATTAATATTATATTAACACATTTAATTCATCAAATTAACATTAAAATTCAACTTAATTAATATTAAATTCATCTAATTTTTATCAAAAATCTTCCAATTAACATTCAGTTCATTCAATTAACATCAAATAAAAATTCAATTTATCAAATCAATACTAAACTAACATTTAATTTCATCCAATTTAAATTTAATTTATCAAATTAACATCAAATTAATAATTAATTTATCAAATTAACATTCCCTTCCATCGAATAAGAATTTAACTCATCAAATTAACATTCATATTCATCCAATTAACACTCAATTCAGCATATTAACATCTGAAATAATTCAAGAACGATTCAATTGATCAAATCAATACTAAAGTAACATGCAATTTCATCTAATAAATATTTAATCCATCAATTTAACACTAAATTAACATTCAATTTTATCGATTAAATATTCAATTTATTAAATTAAATTTCAAATTCAACTAGTTACATTAAATTAATCAAATTAAATTTTAATTTCATTCAATTAATATTCAATTTATTGAATTAACTTTCTAAATCAAACAAAAAAAATTCAATTTATCAAATTAACACAAAAAATAACATACAATTTCATTGTATTAATATTCAATTCACCAAATTAACACCGAATTAACATTCCATTTTATCTAATAACCATTTAATTCAATAAATTAACAATCAAATTCAACAAGTTAACATCAAATTAACGTCAAATTAATATTAAATTCATCTAATTTATATTCAAATTCGTCAAGTTAACAGTCAATTAATCAAATTAACATAAAACATTATTTTAAAAATATTCAACTTATTAAATCAACACCAAAGTGAAATGTAATTTCACCCAATTAAAATTTAATTTATTAAATATATATTCAATTCATCAAATTAACATTCAATTTTACCTAATTAACATTCAATTTCATCTAATTAACATTCCATTTTTTCTTATAAGCATTTAATTCATTAAATTAAAAAAAACAAACTTTCAATTTCATTCAATTAACACTCAATTGATTGAATTAACTTTCCAAATCAAATAATAAAGATTGAATTCATCAAATTAACACAAAAATAAACGTACAATTCCATCTAATTAATATTCAATTCATCAATTTAATACCAAATTAACATTCAATTTTATCAAATGAGCATTTAATTCATTAAATTAACAATCAAATTCAGCTAGTTAACATTAAATTAATCAAATTAACATTCAATTCATCTAATTTATAGTCAAATACATCCAATTAACACTCAATTAATAAAATTAACTTCCAAAATTATTTAATAAATATTTAATTTATCAAATCAATACGAAAGTAACATGTAATTTTATCCAATTAAAATTTAATTTATCAAATTAACATTCAATTTTTTTTAAAATTTTTTGATTCACTAAATTAACATTCAAATTCAACTAGTTAGCATTAAATTAATCAAATAAACTTTCAATTTCATTCAATTAAAACTAATTTCATTGAATTAACTTTCCAAATAAAACAATAAACATTCATTTTATCAAATAAACACAAAAGCAACATACAATTTCATCTAATTAATATTCAATTCATCAATTTAATACGAAATTAACATTTAATTTTCATCTAATTGACATTCAATTCATCAATATAACTAGGGCTGTCCATGGGCCAGCCCGAGCTCGGGTAGGGGTAAGCTACCCGCAGACCTGCCCGTCAACTATTGGGCGGGCTTTGTGGGCTGGCCTGACTGGACTGGCTTTTGCAGGCCTGTTTGGGTGGACTTTTGTTAAACCTGTTGGGCGGGCTTTGTTGAGCCTATTTGAAGCGTACTATTTTAATTTATGGTGGTAATTTAATTATAAAAATTAGTTGAGCAAATTTATAAAGTTAAGTTGTAATAAGTAATATAATGTAATATTGAACATATTCATAGTACTGATAATCGATACAAATAAAATTGTTTCTAATATTACCAATAAACATAACTTAAGATGATTTATTAATACTAAAAAATAAAAGAGAAGAAAATGAAAAGCAAGAGTTTGATAATATTATTCAAATTATATTGAAATAAATTTTATATTAAATAAGACTCTAGTACATTTATGCAATTTTATTTGAAAATTCATAAACTTGTCATCAATTAATGAAAATAGATAGAAATAATTAATAGTAAATTTAATTATTTTAACAATTCATTTTTATATTTTAAAAGAAAGAATATAAAAGGCTTGACTATGTGTAATATTAATGAAGTTTTATTAATATAAATTCAATATTAATAGTGTTAGCATTGTGAGATGTCCAATTAAAAGTTTAACATCAATCTAGTCTTATTATATGAGTTCTAAATTAAATAAGATTAGTATTGTCTTTTAATATTATTTTAGGGTTAAAATAGTCAATCAAAAGTTTTTCTTAATAGTGTATTTTTATTATTAGTATAGATATGTATTTATATATATGGTATGTGGGCTTCGAGCTTTGAATATGTGGGTAGGTTATTGGGCTGGGTATGTGGGCGGTTATTGGGCCGGGCTTGGGTCAGGTAGTGGGTTTAGGGGTAAATTCAAACCCTTTCTTAAAGGATATTCTGCTCGGGTCTATCGGGCTTCAAATTCAACTAGTTAGCATTAAATTAATCAAATAAAATTTCAATTTCATTTAATTAACACTCAATTCATTGAATTAACTTTTCCAAACAAACAATAAATATTTAATTTATCAAATTAACACCAAAGTAACATAAAATTTTATATAATTAATATTCAATTCATTAATTTAACACAAAATTAACTTTCAATTTTCATCCAATTAACTTTCAATTTTATCTAAGAAGCATTTAATTCATTAGATTAACATTCACATTCAAGTAGTTAACATTAAATTAATCAAATTAGTGTCAAATTAACATTCAATTCAGTTAATTTATATTCAAATTTATCCAATCAACACTCAATTAATCAAATTAACGTCCAAAATTATTTAATAAATATTCAATTTATCAACTCAACACCAAAGCAACATATAATTTCATACAATTAAAATTTAATTTATCAAATTAACATTCAATTTATCAAATTAATATTTTGTTTAGGTTAAACCAATGTAGGGCAAAATTTATTAGTAACAAAATTATAAAGAAAACATGGGAGGACATAAACCTTACCCTTTACATAATAAAAGAAATTTAAAAGTTTACTTTAAATGCAATTACATAAAGATTTTCATGCAATTCCTTGTAGCTTCCCTAAATGACCTTCCCAACGTTGGATAAATCACATGCAATCATCTGCATGTGGTCACACATTAAAAAGGCAAGATTTGGTGGGCAGCAGCAGATCGCGATGCAGCTCCCATTCTGCTGAAAAATTCCTAAAAATCCTCCATTAAAATCCTCCTTTAAACCGGTAAAGACTGACTGAATGATGTCCATGAAATCCCCAAAAATCAGCGCCCTTAATGCCTGAAAGATCTCCATGAAATCCTCGAAAATCAGCTCCCTTAATGCACATGAATCTGCAGAGGCAAGATTTGGATTTTAGCAAATCTCCAAGAGGCAAGATTTGGAAGAAATTTTGGTTTCCTATCTTTTGTCATCTCCTTGAGCAAGGAAATCTTCAATTCCGGATTTTTTGAGCCTTGAGGCCCACCTTATTTCCCATGCATGCTTTCATCATTATTCCCACTAAACTTGGCTTAGCTTGAAATTGGTGGATCCCTTATTCTCACTTCAAATGCATTATCCTTTTGATTGTGTTCCATTTTAACAAACTGAGCATGCATGCCTATGACCCACTACTTACCATTAAATACTTCCCCATGCTCATGATTGACGTTTGAGTCTTCAAACTTGAAGAGGCAAGGTTTGAATTGTAGCAAATCTTGGAGTCTTCAAACTTGAAGAGGCAAGGTTTGGATTGTAGCAAATCTCGGCTTCAGTTGGAATTCGAATACCAAGCTTTAGTCATCTCCTAGAATAAGGCCGAAAATGTTAGAGTCTTGAAGCAATAATCTCCTCCCTTGCTTGACTGGGCAGATCACGATAATAGTAATCTCCCAATGAATGTGGAGTATAAAACGAAAACTTTCCTTCCTTGACCATTCCAGCTGTCAGCCGCATTGGAGATAAATTCCAAGAGGCAAATTTTGGATTTTAACAAACTTTGCATTCTGTTAGAGATTTTGAATACCATCAGCACCTCCTATTATTCTGTTGGGGATTTTCATTCCTCTAATACCGTCTAAATCCATAGGATTTCTTTAGCTTTGTCAGCTTGAAGGTTTTTGATCTTGTCATAATAGTTGAAGATACTGATAGACTTTATTGAAGAATTTAATCTCCTATTTATATAGCGGAATTGAATGCTTACCTCCTGTAGGAAAAAGTTGGATCCAAATAAAGTGAACGGCAGGGTGAGGCGCGGATTAGGTCGCTCTCTTAAGACGATTCGCGCCCCTTTATGAAATAATCACAGCACAAAAGGTAACAAAAATTAGTATCTCCTCCGCTAGTCCCTCCCCCTGCGCACGTGAGAGTCCCAAGACTCTCTTTAATTCAAAGGCTAAATAAGACTAGCCTATATATATACTCAAGTTCCTTTGGACCTTTTGTCGATGTGGGATTGAGTTTCCACACTTAAAAACTCTCTTTTAATTAAAATATTCTAACACCTCCTCCATTGATGTTCAAGTTTGAATACAAGAAATCCAAATTCTCTATGGAGAGAATATTCAACGACCCCAACAAGCACGAATCCGTATCACAGCCTTGATCTCAAAACTCAAGAAGAACATCCAATAACAACCTCACAAATATGCACTGTATGGAGATATATGAGAGAAGAGTTTCCTGCCTACATATATGATATCTGTATTCACATATGACTTGATGAAAAATCAGAGACATGAATATATATATAGGCAGGGACCCTTAATCAATATAAAAACTGTAAGTAACATCCTTCCATCAAGGAGTTACAACTACTCCACGATGGTCACTCCATCTAATGATGGGAGTAGTGGATAGTTACCTTAACGTCAATTACCCATAAGACTTTGACTCAATAAATAAGATATATATTAAATATACATAATAGTTATTTATTAAAAAGATGATATGACATGTGGGCCATCTTAAGTCTCTAATTAGAGATAGAGTCCAATATTAATTAGACATAAAGTCCAACATTCTCCCACTTGGCACACATGACACATCAAGTAAATTTGGGTGACCAACATTTGATACTGAATATGGTCATACAATTAAATAACTATCCGAACTTTATTGAGAAAAATAATGCACAAATCAAAGCGGTTGTGCTCTTTTAAATGAACACTCCCTTCCTTGTATTAGAATGCATCATCTTCTCAGAACTTTATGTGGCATTACTCCTTATGAATGACTTCTTACAAGTCATTACGGGTCCTATAGTCCTAATGGACTATATACTAATCTCAATGGATAGTATATCACAAACAATACATTATGTGCACAAAATAGCTAAAGACTGTATTGATCATGATCAAATATTTACAAATCAAGAAGTCAACCATACAAAGAGCCAACTAATCCCATGTTCTCTACATGTTTCAAATATGTATTAATTGAGAGCCCTTTAGTCATGAGATCTGCTAACATCAGATCTGTACTAATATGCTCAATAGATACTTCTTGTTCATTGACTTTTTCTCTGACAATGAGATACTTAATGTCAATATGCTTGGTTCGGCTTCCACTTTTATTGTTCTTAGAAAAGAAAACAACAGCCGAATTATCACAGTAATGTCTTAATGACTTGGCAATAGAATCCATAATCTGGAGCCCTGTGATAAAATTTCTCAACCATTTCGCTTGTGATATTATTTCAAAGCACGCTATAAACTCTGCTTCCATAGTAGATGATGCAACTATCGTCTGTTTGATACTTTTCCATGATATAGTACCTCTTGCTAGCACGAAAACATATCCCGAAGTGGATTTTCTAGAATCCGAACAACCCGCAAAATCCGAGTCAGAATATCCAACCACTTCAAGATAGTCTACATGCTTATAAGTCAGCATACAATCCTTGGTTCCTTGTAAATACCTCAAAACTTTCTTAGCTGCCTTCCAATGTTCCATTCTTGGATTGCTTTGGTACCTTCCAAGTATCCCTACCGCAAATGCAATGTCAAGTCTTGCACAAACCTGTGCATGCATCAAACTTCCAACAACAAATGCATAGGGAATGCTATTCATTTGTTCATTTTTCAAAGCATTTTTTGGACACTGACTCAAATTAAATTTGACATCCTTTACGATTGGAGCTGTATTAGGTGTGCATTCATTCATTCTGAATTTCTTCAAAACCTTTTCTATGTAAGCTTTATGAGACAAGCCCAATTTTCTTTGACTCGTGTCTCTATGAATCTCTGTGCCTATGACATAGGAGGCTTCACCCATATCTTTCATCTCAAAGTTTTGTGAAAGAAATTCTTTAGTTTTATGCAACAAACTCAAGTCATTGGCTGCAAGTAGAATGTCATCAACATATAGGACTAAGAAAATATATTTACTCCCACTAACCTTAAGGTATATGCAATTATCCACAACATTCTCCTCAAAACCATATGAAGTAATAACATTATGAAACTTAAGATACCATTGACAGGAGGCCTGCTTTAGTCCATATATGGATTTCTTTAGCTTGTAAACCAAGTGACTATCCTCATAAGAACAAAATCATTCAGGTTGCTTCATGTACACTTCTTCATCAAGATCCCAATTTAGAAATGCTATTTTCACATCCATTTGATGTAGCTCTAAATCAAAATGAGCTACTAATGCCATAATAATCCTAAACAAGTCTTTTTTAGAAACTAGAGAGAAGGTATTGTGATAATCAATGTCCTCTCTTTGAGTGAAGCCCTTAGCTACAAGTATGGTCTTATATCGTTCGACATTACCATTTGAGTCTTTCTTGGTCTTATAGACCCACTTACAGCCAACGGCCTTGACTCTAACTCAACAATTTTTCAAACTTGATTTTTAGCCATGGACTCCATCTCTTCTTTCATGGTCTCGTACCAAAATGTGGAATTTTCTCCACTTATGGCATGTGAAAACGAGATAGGATCTTTTTATGTCCAACATCAAAGTCAGACTCCAATAGGTACACGAACTAATCATCAGAAATAGCTGGTCTTTTTACCCTTGAGGATCTCCTTACTTTTACAGTCTCATCCATATTTTGTGGGCTTGGAGCTGTAAACTCTATGTTAACTTGTTTGTCTTGTGGTGGTGGTATTTGAATATCATCAGGATTATCCTGAATGATAACCATCTTATCTTTATTCACGGGTATGGTATCCGAATGAAATATCCACTGACTATCCTTAGGTCCAATTTCTTTAATTGTGGATTATAAATCTTAACCTCAATTGGACAGCCTCATATGTGAAAATGTCCTAAACTGGGTTTCCATCCTTTCCATAACTCAAATGGAGTTTTGGAAACAGCTTTAGTGGGAACCTTGTTTAAGATATACACTGCTATCTTCAAAGCTTCACTCCACAAAAATAAAGGAAGATTAGAGTTGCTTAGCATACTCCTTACCATGTCTATAAGGGTGAGATTTCGCCTTTCAGCCACACCATTGTGGTAAGGTGAATCTGGCATAGTATACTGAGTAACAATACATTCATCCTTTAAATATTCAGCAAATGGACCCGACCTTTGTCCCAAATCTGTGTACTTTCCATAATATTCTCCACCCCTATCTGACCGTACAATTTTAATTTTCTTTTTCAATTGTTTATCTACTTCCCGTTTGAATGTTTTAAAAGCATTCAATGCTTCAGATTTTTCAAACAGAAGTTAGAGATATATAAATCGTGTATAGTCATCAATAAATGAGATAAAATATCTCTGACCATTTAAGCAAGGGGTAGGGAATAGTCCACAGATATCAGTGTGTATGATTTCAAGTATTTCTTCACTCCTCTTAGCACCTTTACTGGTCTTGTTGGTTTGCTTTCCCTTTATGCAATCCACACAAGTACCAAAATCAGCAAAATCAAGAGCCTTTAAGACTCCATCGTTAACCAATCTTTTAATTATTTCCATGGAGATATGTCATAATATCATGTGCCGCAACATAGAGGAATTCTCATCAATAATAATCTTTTTAGTGCCAATATCATCATGCAAGGTTAAGAGACTATGTTCAAAAACAAGATCCAAATTTAATTTGTACAAACCATCAACTAAGGTCCCATAGCCAACCAAACTAGAGTTTTTGAACAAACGAAAGTCCAAACCAACAAAGCTGAATTCAAATCCTAAAGGTACTAATTTAGAAACAGAAATTAAGTTCTTAGAAAATGAAAGAACATAAAGAGTATTTTCAAGATCCAAAACAAAGTCAGTTTCTAAAACAAGTCTAAAAGTTCCAACAGCCTCGACGTGCGAACGCATCCCATTTCCTGAATAGATGTCATGTTCACTTCCCATCGTTTTTCTTAGGTTGAGGAAGCCCTGCATGATATTAGCAACATGAATTGTAGTACCCGAATCAATCCACCAAGTATTATGATGAGAATCAATTAAATTGGATTTATAACACACAAGAGATATGAGATTACCTTTCTTCTCAAGCCACTTTTTATATTTCAGGCAATCTTTCTTGAAATGTCCATTCTTCTTGCAAAAGAAGCAAGCATCCTTATGGCCATGTTTCTTGAATGACCATTTGCCATCTTTCTTCCATTTTAGAACACTTTTGTCTTTCTTACCCTGTCCACCTTTATGAGTGACCAGATGAGCACTCTCCAAATTTTCATGCTTAAGCCTCTCTTCTTCTTGAACACACATAGTCAGAATTTCATTGATGGACTATTTTTATTTGTGTGTGTTATAAGAGATCTTGAATGGTCCAAATTCTGCAGGGAGAGAATTAAGTATGAACTGAACAAGGAATGACTCAGAGATCTCAACCTCAAGGGACTTAAGTTGAGTTGCAATGTCCCTCATTTCCATAATATGTTCACGTACAGTCCTAGATTTGTTATGCTTCATGCCTGATAACTTGTTCATCAGGGTGCTGACCAAGATTTTATCTGAACTAAAAAATTGTTCTTCAATGGCCTTCATGTAGTCCTTCACTTTATCGTATTCTGGAATAGAACCTCTGATGTTCTTGATCACATGTGACTTAATGAGCATCAGACTTAAGCGATTAGATCGATCCCACCGCTCATAGGCACTCCTTTCAGTCAATGAACTTAACTCAGTGGGTACTGGAGGTTCTTCAATGCGAAGTGTCAAATCCAAGTCCATGCACCCTAATGTCAAGAGAATTTTGTCCTTCCAATCCTAAAAATTTTCACCACTTAACAATGGAATGTTAGAAGACTCATTAAATAAAGAGGTAGCAACAACTGCAATAACCAAGAATATAATAAGCACTTTGAAACAATAACTATTCAATAAATCAAATCTAAACCTTCCTGTGGATAGAGGTTATAAACTGTACAAAATTTGCTTATTATTCTTTATAATAGGACTAATGAATTAAGATACTAAGGAACAAAGGATCCCGAACCTGTGGGTATAAGGTATCCAAAGCCCTTAATACCCCATCAAATACCTTATTCCAATTAAGCAATATAAAATAAATACTTCCCTGTGGGGCCGAGTAATTATCTATAACAACTTAATCGCAATATGGAGATTTTAAACATATACTTAATATGATCAAACTAAATGTTGATCATTCACTAATATAACTCAAGATGTTGTGGCTATTCTTAAGTTAATATGATACCTCCATGTGACATAGTTCATGACATAAATAAATTCTTCATGCTAAATAATTCCTTAAAAAATGCTTCTGTTTAGCATGCATATACCGTAACCAAACTTAATCCAAAAACATGCTAATATTATTAAATAATTATCTAAAACAAAACCATGTGCATAAGCTATGAAAACATAACAATAAACAATTCTTGGATATAGCAGTGAACATAACAATTGCACGAAGGTAATGTCACTATTCCCGTAACATGCCATTGTTTTGAAGATTCTATGCTTTCACCGTTAGTATCCCCTTATTCACATTCTTTCACCACCCCGAATTTTCTTGGATTTGATGGAATAAAATACTGCAATAGGTGATAAGATCTTTTTAATGCCAACTACATATTTTATCCACTTAAAAGTAAGTCTATCATATAATGATAGTTAGATTTTAAAACCTTTTGGATTGGTTAAACATTCTGGAGCTTTAAATGATCACATTAAAACCAAACCAATATAATAAAATAAGTGGTTCAAAAAATCTGAAAATTAATTCAGATAAACCAAATATAGGCTATACATGTGAATCATTGTAGGCTTAAAATCAGGACTAAAGAAATTACCACTGTGAAAACATAACCAAGTGACCTTAATTTGATCGAACATCTCCTTTATATCGCAATAAATTTAATTCCAAAAAAATATTAATCAGTTCGATAAAATATTGATCAATTATATAATCACAGACTTAAGCCAATACCGAATGGGCATAAATAAAATTCACCGTCTGGGCAAAACTTTCGTGTTAAGGAATTTTTTATTTTTATTTTTTTCTCTGTAATCAACCAAACTTTTCTGTGTGCACAAAAAATTCTATCATCAAAAAATTCTGTAATCAACCAAATAATTTACCTTTTGGCTTGAAGATTTGTTGATCGAATGCCTTTAATGGAGGTTACTGCCTCCCCGGTCAAACAAATTGAAAAGAAATCAATTTTTTTTTTGAGACCGAAAGTTTTCTGTGTGGACTTGATGTTTCAAGAAAAGCACACGTGAACTATGTTTCAAGAAAATCACATAGTTTTCTTTTGATTATTTTAATATTTCTTGTGTGGACTTAATGTTTCAAGGAGACATCTTTTGAAGGAGAGTTTCACAGGAGACTAAATACGAACTCCAGACTGAACAAATATTAACCATCAACCATACAGTAGAAGGATTCTAGACAAAATATGATTTCTCATAATCATAATAACTTAACAAAATGGACAGAAGGATGACTCTGATACCAATTGATAAATTTTATTGAAGAATTTAATCTCCTATTTAAATAACGGAATTGAATACTTACGTCCTGCCATTGATGTTCAAGTTTGAATACAATAAATCCAAATTCTCTATGGAGAGAATATTCAATGACCCCAACAAGCACGAATCTGTATCACAGCCTTGATCTCAAAACTCAAGAAGAACACCCAAGAACAACCTCACAAATATGTACTGTATGAAGATATATGAGAGAAGAGTTTCCTGCCTACATATATGATATCTGTATTCACATATGACTTGATGGAAAATTACATGCATGAATATATATATAGGCAGGGACCCTTAATCAATATAGAAACTGAAAGTAACGTCCTTCCATCAATGAGTTACAACTGCTCCATGACAGTCACTCCATCTGATAATGGGAATAGTGGGTAGTTACCTTAACGTCAATTATCCAAAAAACTTTGACTCAATAAATAAGATATATATTAAATATACATAATAATTATTTATTAAAAAGATGATATGGCATGTGGGCCATCTTAAGTCTCTAATTAGAGATAGAATCAAATATTAATTAGACATAAAGTCCAACAGATACCACTTGTTGGACCTCATCAAGTTCCACAACTAAAGTGGACAATTTCTCTTGTTTCCTCTTTTTCTGTAGCTCAACCTTTGTCAAGCATTGATAGTAACTCCTTCGACGAAGCCATAAAAGAATTAAAATCAAATTCATTTTCCCGAGCTAAAGTTGCCTCCTCCCCATCAGAATAAAAATCCCTTGATTGCTCGTGGAGAGAAGACGCCTGTAACATAGTCATCCTTTAAATAAGACACTCCTAGCTTTAAGGTTTTGTGAATCTCTTGTGTTGACATGCTTTCAACAATCTCTCATTGACTATGAATATTCTTATGAATTGCTGTCGCCATTTCTTGAGTACTAGATTTCGGCACAACATTCAATTCATCATATTAACACCAAATTAACATTCAATTTCATCTAATTAACATTCAATTTTTTCTAATAAGCATTTAATTCATTAAGTTAACATTTAAATTCAACTAGTTATCAATAAATTAATCAAATAAAATTTCAATTTCATTCAATTAACACTCAATTCATTGAATTAACTTTCCAAATCAAACAATAAAGATTCAACTTATCAAATTTACTCCAAAACAACATACAATTTCATCTAATTAATATTCAATTCATCAATTTAACACCAAATTAACATTCAATTTTCATCCAATTAACATTCAATCTTATCTAATAAACATTTAGTTCATTAAATTAACAATCAAATTCAACAAGTTAAAATTAAATCAATCAAATTAACACCAAATTAATATTGAATTCATCTAATTTACATTCAAATTAATCCAATTAACATCCAAAATTATTTTAAAAATATTCAATTCACTGGCTTTTCAAGAAAGCTTATCAGATGGCCTTTCGTTTTTCGAAGGCAATCTATACAGCTGCCTTATCAGATGACTTTTAAAAAGTCTGAAGATCCAATAGCTACTCCCTCAGCTTGGTCTCTCAGCAAAGTTCTACTTTCAGCGCATGCTACCAACTCTGCAATGCTGTTCCAGCCCTCAGCTCAAGCGCAACTCTGGACTCGCCTTAGCTCTGCCATTGGCTCATTCTCCCAAAGCTACATTGCCCTCAGCTATACTCGCAGTCGCAGCTCATTCTCCAAATTCAGTTATGTTTAACTGTCACCATTATTTCATATCAGCTGAGCCATTTTATTGTTAGACATTATGCTTAGGTAGTTTTTACTCCATTTTTTGTACTAAGCATGCATTTTTATTTCCTTCTAATTATTAATCTATGATGTATTTAGATTGCATTGATGGGTAAGGTACATACGTCCTCCCCTAGTAAGGTGTAATTTAATTTTGAATCAATAAAATTCCCTCGCACAGTCAAGGTTCTCCAAAAAAAAAAAACCAAAGTAACATGTAATTTCATCTAACTAAAATTTAACTTAGCAAATTAACATTCAATTCATCAAATTAATATTTAAATTAACATTCAATTTCATCTAATTAACATTCATTTTTTTTTCTAATAAGCATTTAATTGATTAAATTAATATTCAAATGCAGCCAGTTAATATTAAATTAATCAAACAAACTTTTAAATTCATTCAATTAACACAAAATTCATTGAATTAGCTTTCCAAATCAAATAGTAAATATTCAATTTAAAGAATTAACACCAAAGTAACATACATTTTATCTAATTAACATTTAATTCATCAATTTAACATCAAAGTAACATACAATTTCATCTAATTAATATTCAATACATCAAATTAACATTAAATAAACATTCAATTTTATCTAAGAAGCATTTAATTCATTAAATTAACATTTAAATTCAACTAGTTAACATTAAAATTAATCAAACTAACATCAAATAGACAGTCAATTGATCAAATTTATATTCAAATTCATCCAATTAACATTCAATTAATCAAATTAACATCTAAAATTATTTAATAAATATTCAATCTATCAAATCAACACCAAAGTAACTTGTAATTTCATCCAATTAAAATTTAATTTATCAAATTTATACCAAATTAACATTAAATTCATCAAATTAACATTCAATTTAACATTAAATTTTATCTAATTAACATTCAATTTTTGGTAATAAGTATTTAATTCACTAAATTAACATTCAAATTCAACTAGTTAACATTAAATTAATCAAATAAACTTTTAATTTCATTCAATTAATACTCAATTCATTGAATTAACTTTTCAAATCAAACAATAAACATTCAATTTATCAAATTAACACCTAGTAACATACAATTTTATCTAATTAATATTAAATTCATCAATTTAACACCAAAGTAACATGTTAAATTGATATCAATTTGCTAATTTTTTGTTAATTAAATACTTTAGAGATAAAATTGACAAAATTGATACTTTATATATGAAACTAATAAAATATCCATAATTTAAGTATAAAAGTGTATTAATCCATTTTTGAAAATGAGGATCGGATGATATAAAATATTAATTTGATAAATTTAATATTAATTGTATGAAATTAAATGTTAATTTGATAAATTTAATGTAAAATAGTTGAATTTGAATATTAATTGCATTAATTGAATGTTAATTTATTGAATTTAATGTTAATTTTGTTTTGATTTGATGAATTAAATAGTTATTAGATAAAGTTGCTTGATAGTTTAGTGTTGACTTGATAAATTCAATGTTTTAGGAGCCAAATTGAATATTTTAGGAGCCAAATTGACAAAATTGATACTATAGGGATAAAACTGACAAAACTTTCATACTTTATGGATAAAACTGTAATTATTGGATTATTGTAGATATTAATTTGATGAATTGGGCGTTAATCGATTGAATTTGAATATAAATTGGATGAAATGAATGCTAATTTGGTGTTAATTTGATGAAATTGAATATCAATTTGATAAATCTTAATGTTAACTAAGTGAATTTAAATGTTAATTTTATAAATTAAATGTTTATTAGATGAAATTGAATGTTGATTTGGTATTAATGTGATAATTGAATAATTAGTTGGATAAAATTGCATGTTTATTTGGTGTTGATTTAAAAAAATATATATATTTTTATTATTTTGAATGTTAATTTGATGAATTGAGTGTTAGTCAGATGAGTTTGAATATAAATTGAATGAATTGAATGTTAATTTGATGAATTGTGTGTTAATTTGATGATATTGAATGTTAATTTGATGAATTTAATATTAATTTGTTGAACTTTAATTTTAATTTGATGAATTGAATGTCTTAATGTGATGTCAATTTTTTAAGTGCTTGTTAATTAAATACTTTAGAGATAAAACTGATAAAATTGATACTTTAGATATGAAACTATAAAATATTTATTATTTAGGGATAAAAGTGTATTAACCAATTTTAGAAATCATGATCAGTCATGAGCAATCCTGATTTTCTAAAACCAATCATGATTTTGTAAAATGGGTTAATATACTTTTACCCCTAAAATATGCATATTTTGTCAATTTATATATAAAATATCATATTTTTTTAAAAAAATTATCGTGAAAATATTCAACTAATATGCAATTAAGCAAATTGACATCACATTAACTTTCAAATTCATCCAATTAACATTCAACTTAAAAATTCAATATTCAAAAAATCCAATTAGCACTTAATTCATCAAATGAAGACAAAATTGAATACTTTAGAGGCCAAATTAAAAAAATATTATATTTTAGGGGTCAAAATAATAAAATATGCATATTTTAAGGATAAAAAGTTTTATTAACTAATTTTAGGAATAAAATTGTAAAATAGTTTACCATTGTTTGGATAAGTTTACAATTTTTTTGTGTGTAAATTAGGACCGCTCTTAATTGTCCTATTGATAAAGCTTGAATCAGGACCGATCCTATGACATGTTTAGCGACCGACCATCTAACTTAAATCAGACTAGTCTTAGTTGTCCTAGTGATCAAGATTATCACTTTTAGGGGATAAAGTACCACTTTTAGAGGGTAAGTTATCACTTTTTGAGAATAAAGTGCAACTGTTTGAGGGTAAGGTATCACTTTTTTGGGGGTAAAGTACCACTTTTTGGGAATAAGTTACCACTTTTGTGAGATAAGTTGCCATTTTAAGGGAGTCAGGTACAACTGTTTAGGGGTAAGATACCACTTTTTTGGAAAAAATGTACCACTTTTTGAGGGTAGGTTACCACTTTTTGGGGGTAAGATACAATTAATTCGGGGTAAAGTAGTAGTTTTGGGAGTAAGTTACAATTATTAGGGGGTAAAATACCACTTTTTGAGGGGTAAGATATTAGTTTTTGGAGATAAGTTATTACTTTTGTGGGGTAAGATACCATTTTAGGGGATAAATTATTACTTTTTGTAGGGTAAGGTACAACTGTTTGATGTTAAGGTACCATTTTTTGGGAATAAATTACAACTATTTGGGAGTAAGGTACTACTTTAGAAAGTAATCATTTTTGTGGGGTAAGTTATCACGTTTTGGAGGTAAGGTACCATTTTTTTTGAGATAAAGTTCAATTTTTTTTGGGAGAAACCAGTGAAACCAGCTATGAGTTTTTAATGTACAAATGTCAACTACTAAAACCCTTTACTATTTTGGTGTCATACCGAAAAAGTAAAAGGCAGTACCGAAGTTAACTCATATTTAGAATTATCAATTATGTCGTGTCATGTAATATTCTGTCGTGTTATTTATGTGTCAGGTCATTTTTGGTAATTGTCAAGTTTGTGTTAACTTTTGTATCAGTAAAAAATTATTTAATTTCACAATAACTCATATAATATTATTTAAAAAATTATAATTTTTTTTATCTATAATACTTGTTAAATACTTATTTTATATCTACCATACCCGTTAATTATGTTATTTGTGTCGAACATTAATTTGACTCACTTTTTACTCGTGCCAATCAATTGTATTATTTTTAAGTTTTTTGTCAGGTCGGATTTATGTTAATGGGTAAAATTGACACCCGTAGATAATTGCTTGTGGTTGCTATTTATGAAAGATCTATCAATGGGTTAATGCTAGTTGGACGCTAAATAATTTCACATGTATTTTATCGCTTCACCAGTGAAAATTTTTCTTCCTGTGCTAAAATGTGTCTTAATATAGTAAGAAGATTTTGGATTTTCTGTCTATGAAAACATCACCTACCACAGAGTAATATTTTAATTAAAACATGTTCACATTTTTTTAGCTTGAACTTTATTCTCTGAAGTTTTTACTAATACCCTTTTATCTCATGAAAAATTAATAGCTTCAAATTTCCTATTTTATTTTTTGAATACATTAAACTATATCCCAACTAAGGTAAAAAAAAATTACAGTAGGTGAGCAAGCAACTCCTATTTCGTGATTACTCATTCTTTGAAGGGACCGACTTAAGCTCTTCCTTACCTCTTCTTCTAGAAAAGACCCCTCAGAGGATTTTGAACTACCTTGAGTTTTCTTTCATTGATCAAAAACTTGTTCCTTTTAAATAGAGGATTTATTTATAACTTAGAATTTTCTTGATCTAACTTGAGTCGAAACTCGAACCTATTGCTACACAATCTCCCAAAGAATGTCACACAGATTAGCATCTTCTTTAGTATGTAATAGTTGTATTACGTAATACAATCAATTAGTATTCCAATCTCACAACACCCTCTTACAACTCAAAATACAAGCATGGTACCCACCAGAGTCACAACTAACCCGAGGGCAATGGCATCCCATAATGACAACTAAAAATCAATGTTGCACCAATTTAACTGACAAAATTTGCTAACCAAATTCACAACTGTCGTTGAATTAGTATTGGATCTGAATATCAAATTAGGTCCACTGCTAATCCCACAACAACAACTGTGGATTTGATCAGTAAATTTGCTATGTAAATTTGCATTTTTGGTGCAAGTGGGTTTATTGGACAACGAA
>CM042190.1:18740974-18752230 GCA_023539305.1 Ilex asprella | reverse complement strand
GTTCGAAAGATGCATGAGTGAGTGTCACCTCATTTCCATGGCATGACATGGTAGCATTCTAACATCGAATGCATATTCTTGTATGGAATGGTTGTTAAATGTTGCATGTAATGCATATTCTTGTATGAAATGGTTGTTAAATGTTGCATGAATGCATTCCATGTGCATCTAGGTGGGGAATAGCCTCTGTAGGAATTATTCTACTGAGCGTGACTCACTCTATACGGGAAAATATTTCAGGTGTGGGATATACACCGGTGGACGGCTCGCATTCAGGGCCCCAAGAATGAAGAAAAGCCAACTTGTGGCTTTTAATCCAATTTTTGTAAAACTAGACTTGTAATTAAATTTTTGCATGTAATCTATGTAAAAAGGATTGAAGTTTGAACTTATATTAACCATGTTTGATGCATAGGTGTGACGTGTTGATAAGTCACAATGGTGCATGGCAGTGTTACACTTTTATACGCCATGTTACACTTTTACATGACAGTGTTACACTTTTATACGCCATGTTACACTTTTACATGGCAGTGTTACACTTTTATACGTCATGTTACACTTTTACATGGCAGTGTTACACTTTTATACACCATGTTACACTTTTATATGGCAGTGTTACACTTTTATATGGTCATGTTACACTCTTACACGCCATGTCACACTTAATACGTTGACATATGAATTCCTGTTTTGGGGGCGTCAAAAGTATGGATTAATGGACCCAGTGTGGTCAGTGGTTTATGTTGGACCTCGGATGGGTCATATGATTTTAAAATTGCACAGGTTGTGTTTTGGTAGAGTTCCCCGTACAAAGGAGACTCTGCCCGGATTTTTTGTTAAATTAAGGACTCCGGTAAATGGAGCATAACGGTGTGTTATCGAATTCTTCGGTATCCACAGGCATTCCGCGGGTTGATGGGTAATCAACGGACCCCCGGATTTTGGGGTGTCACAGCAGTGGTTGTTATCTATTCTTGGGTTACACTTGGGGGTTCATTAGTCAGTGGTCACATATTGTGCCATAAATCTTCCTAGATAACCCTTCTTGATGAGGTACTCTATTTCATTTTTCAGTTTCGTGAAAATGAAAAAACTTGTTTATATACCTCTTGTGATGGTCTAATGTCATCTACGATGACCATTTTAAGTACTTCTTGTTCTGAACCTGATGTAAGATCTGAGCTATAAGGGTAGTCAAAGGAGTGAACTATTGTGGAGGTAACTACGGTTGAAACTCCAACTTTGGGGCACCTAAAAGATCCCATAAATCTCCTTTCATTTTAGGTAATCGATCCTGATATTTATTAGGGTTGGAATCCTTTCTTTTTCTATCTTTCTGGACATTCAGTGCTACTGAAGAGTCTCTCCTCGCTTGAAGGAATTCTTTGCTATTGATATACTTTTCTGCCTTGGCTAACACCTTGGTCATACTAGCATGAGGGTTTTTGGACACAAAGAAGAACAAGTTTTTGACTGGAGCACAAGTCCTACGATAAATGCGATCAAGACCACCTTATCGTCCAAGCCATCCACCCGAAAGAATTCTTGATTGAATTATTGTACGTATCTCCTAAATGATTCATCTAACCTTTATTTAATGCTAAGGAGGTACAAGGCTGGCTTTAGATGAGTTCTTGCGCCAATGAAATAAGAGATGATCTAAAGGGACAATTCTTAGAACGATGAGATTGAAGACGGGGATAGTCGACTGTAACAAGCTAGAGCTGAACCCTTACGGGTAATAGAAAAGGCTCTGCATTGAATTGGATCTTGATAACCATGTAACTCCATTTGGTTCTTGTAGGAGTTAAGGTGGTTGAATAGATCTCGTGTTCCATCAAAGGTTTCAATCTACGGCACCCAAAACTTTATGGGGAAAGGGAAATGTAGGATCTCTGGTTCTAGTGGGGATTCTATTTGTTGTAACAAAGCTTTCATAGATGTTGGGACCCTATTTTTTACTAAGTCCCTGACATTGCCAAACTCATTCTGAATGTCCTAGTTTTTCTCCTCCAAGGACCGATTCATAGGGTCTTGGGGAGAAGGGGTTGAGGATTATGCCTCCTCACCTTTCTTGCTCTACTATGTGTTTCTTCTTTTAGATTCTGCTAGCCTTAGTGATGGTTGACATTTTTGTCAAACTCACTCTAGTGGTCTTCTTCTATAGCTCCATTAAGATGTTGTGGAGGGGGAGGCGGTGGATTTTGTCTAACTTTGGGTTGATGAAAGATGAGAATTGCCATGAGTCGCTGGTTTTCCTTGAGGAGGCGCATCATGATTTGTTGATAAATTTTAGCATCCTCTGTTTCAGGGAGGTCCGCCACCGGAGGAAAAGTCAGAATAGGGACGTGTGGTTGATTTTGCATGTTTCGACTCATATTTCTACTAGTAACCATCAGTCAAGTTTACTTAGGAAAGGATTTTTAAAGAAGGATGATGGTAGTTGTTTCCACAGACTTCGTCAAGCTGATGATGCTAAAGATACAAGTATATGAGAGAGAGAGAGAGAGAGAGAGAGAGAGAGAAAGAGATTTAGGATAATGATGGTGTTGATATGAGTGTTGCTTGAGTGTCTAGTGTAAGCTAAATGAATTAATAGTAGAAATAGGATAACACAAGGAAGTCACAGTGGTTCACTAGCTGGAGAGCTTAGCTAATCCATTCCAATGTAGTCTCTTACTCTGTGGATATCTATTGTCTTTTTAGGGAAGAAGGCGGTTATAATATCATCTGCCTTTTTTAGGCTAAGGGTTTATTACTTATATCCTCGGAGTACGGTGATCCTCAAGTCGTCATGAATGGTCCCTCAATTTGTTAGGATATTAAAGGGAATATTGGGCCATTAGAGACTAAATTATGCAGTCTTGACGTTATCTTCTAAAATAGGTGACGTAACACTAATAAATTTATTCTTAGACGAGGTCTAGAGATGGGCGGTACTCCTCGTCTCTCTTATTCTGATGGAATAAGTTATTTCAGATTTGCAAAACTGCTAACTTGATCCCGACTTGTGTTTGAGCTGAGTTGGGTTATCTTTTTCAGATGTTGAGTGAAGCCAACCTTGAAGAAGACTTTATTCTTGGTTTCATCAATATTGAATGAATCTATTTCATTTTTTCATGATGATCACTTCCTTGCGAAAACTCAGAATTCAAAGTGTTCAACTCACAATCTATTGGTTTTTGAGCATGTATTGATTTATATTTTCATGTCTTGATAGGCCATTTATTTGTTTACTCAATGAAAGTTAGGAATGTTGGTTCTCTCTCATGTCTTACTTTTGGAGTTCAAGCTTTGGATTGAAGAAGTTGAAGAGAAGCTGAATCATCACTCAAATAATTCTCTTTGGATGCATTCTCCTTGTTAATTGTTACCAGCTCGGCATGATAAATAACGGAAGGCAAAGGAAAAGAGAAAAAAAACAAAAAATAAAGAAAGATAACAACAATAACGTACGTTAGTGCCCACAAATGACCCATTTGAATGTTGTTATTTTGCAATCCCAATAGAAACCTAACCCAAAATATTCTATAATTCGGTAGATAATTTATGTACTCGAGTTTCTAGGAACTAGTTCGATTCCCCAATTCAAAAATAGTGAATTTCAGTTCAATTCATATTTTATTCCGATTTATTTATTGTCAAATGGGTAGAAGTCGGGTTCAAATTACTTGTTAAAAAAAAGAGAGAAAATCATATGTTGCATATGATGATGCACAAATTAGTCTCTGTAAGATCAATAGTCGAGTATATGTAAGGGTGCACTTAATGTGCAGTAATTAGACAATCAAATGATAAAAATTAAATAAGAGCAAACATGCAGATTTATAGTGATTCAGTTTTGGTGACCTACTTCACTCTCAGGAATGACAGCAGTGGTCGGGGATCTTTATTGATGAATAAAAGTCACTGAGAGAATACACTACGGGAGAATTACAATACTTTGGGAGAAAGAAACTTGAAGTGTAAAGAGTTCTATTCTTTTGGTAAGTACAATTTCCATGAATGCGTATCCCAATAGTTTCTCCAACGTGCTCCTATCACTTCGGGCTTCTTGGATCCTGAACCGGGTCGGACTGACAAAGTGGGTCTGGGCTGCCTTTTAGTTGACTTGGGCCTTCTTGATTCATTGGGTTTGGTCTAGTTGGATTTGGGCTCATCAGCATACTTAAAGATTTTAAAATTCTTGGTTTGCATTCTCAAAGATTAATGTTCTCACGTTATACCCTCAACGTAATAAAATGGTTGTAATCTGGTTTTCACAATAACTTTCGTTGTTATTTCTGTCAATTCTTGTTGTACACAATGTACGTGAATTTGACAACAATAACAACAAAAGTTAATATGAGGGATACATTATAGCCATTTGATAATATTGAGCGTGCAACGTAAACAAATTAATTTTTTAAAATATAAATTAATAATTTAAATCTTTCAGGGTGTAAAATATGATTAAAAAAATTTGAATTCAAAATGAGGGCTCCATATAACTTATTACAATTAAAGTTGACCTCTTAATAAACTATGATGGATGATTGAGGAGTTTCAATTCTTTTAAGATTATGGTACAACTCAAAAAAAGAGGTTAATATTAAAACATTAAATCCTATTTTTTTTTAATCCATGATAACCAAATTGAGTTGATTGTAGATTGATATGTTTAATTAAGGGTAACCTATCTTTAAGGCACGATGGTATGTGACTAGTTTTGAGAGAAATGTTGATGGCCATTAGATAAGTCTACTTAAAACCGTCAAATGAATTTATTGAACACTGTTTTGTTTTATATTACAGATTTATAAATTGAGTAATACTATGTATCCCAAATTTCCAACCCAAATTCTTATCCCAAATCAAGGGAGACCATTGGATCAATGAGACTCATTTAAAAAAGTTGGTGGAATCCACTAATTCAATGGTCTCTCTTCATTTAAGATGAAGATTTGAGTTGAAGATTTGTGATGTGTAATATTTCCCTTATAAATTTGTCGAAAACCTTTATTATATTGGGCTTGGTGTTGTTGGATTATTGTTCTCCACCATGTAAATCAATCAACGTGACTGTAGGGCCCACAAATAGAAAATGTGACCCCAAACTAATCATTAACTATGTGATGTTGAGCTGTTTTTGACTAGTGCTTTTATTTTTGAAGGAACATTGCATATTATTTTACATTTAATCTATGTTCATCCCTTCTAACGCCATTGTTAGGTCTGTTTCACTTTCAAACTATTGTCTTGAGTGCAGAATTCAGAAACAACCATTGAAAAACAAAACAAAAGTTATGTATCTTACCTATTTTAAAAAGAGAGAGGATGAAAATTACTAAACGACTTGTGAGAGTTTAATGCAAATTTTGAATGTAAAAAGGATCAGATCTTACTATCTCGTCTTTGCCAAGAGTTGTACTTTTGACTTTTTAGTGTAACTCACCAATATATGGTACACCAATTAAAAATATATATTTTTCACTCTTGGAGTATGTAAACTTAAATCCCTTTTTATTTTAATGGAGCAATAATGGATTTTGATCCCCAATAATATATTTTTGTCTATTTTTTTTTAATGATGAATCACTAATCCTGTATTAGAATGAGACCCACTTATATAGTATATTAGGTGTAATCTGTGTCTTCATGCACTGTAAAAATTTAAGAGAGATGTTAGTAGTTGTTGGATGGATCTATTTGATACCGTTGAATGAATTTATTAAACTCTGTCATATTTTATATTATAAATATACCATCAACTTGAATTTTTGGAGAGCAAAACGAAGAAAAGTAGTAAAAGTATATATATTTTCAATCTACTTACATTTCCTCACAGAAACAAGCAATTCTAAAATTAGTGATGCCACCTAGTCAAACTTCTCCACAAGGTGGCTCTATGACCTCGATTGGACTAGATAGTTTACTCTTTTGACATTCACCGAATCTGAAACGTCAATGTGGTAGGCGTACCTTTTGCCTGGAAAAAAACAGGTACAAATGGGCATGTGCGTTTCCAAAAAAGCTGAGAAGATCCTTGACTGCAAATTTTAGGATGATGTGTTTTTTTTTTAAGGATGAAGTTTACTTTTCCCATTTTTTAGAGATAATAAGCAAATGATTTTCCTAAGTAAGGGATTGTTTTGAGTGTGTTATTCAAATATCTTTATTTGCACTTCTTTTTTTAAGGGATTGTGTAAGTGTTGTGTTCAAAAAAAAATAAGAGATTTGATGGAGGAAGGAAAATATCTATAAGGGTGGCATTTGATTTATTTATTTTTGGTTTAGATTTGAGGAATTGATTTGAATTGGGATTGTGATGGTTGTGCAGAGTGGGGGCAGCCTTGGTAATTGTGAATGTGATATGCACATATTTTTTAATTTTTTTCAATAAAATAACTGAACTTAAAGGGTGATATTTCCAGATGAATTTCTAGTGAAACTATAGAATCTCAAGCGGATGATAAGTGTTAATTCTCTTAAGCGATACATCATGGACTCGATCGACTCTTATGTTCCGTTTGGTATGATAGAAAAATAGAAGGATAGAAAGTTGAAAGGATGAAAAATTTGAGGGATAAATAAAACATCATGTTTAGTAAGGAAGGAAAGTAGGAAAGATGAAAAAGTGGATGGATTAATTTTTCTTCCAACTCAACAAAATTGGACGGAAAGTAAATGAAAAATTAATTAGTTGTGTTGAGATGTATCTTATTTGTCTATATATCTTTGTATATATACATATATTATTTATATATTAATTTCATATAAAAATACAATGATAAAAAATGTATTTATATATATATATATTTTAAAATTTTAAAATAAATTTAAAAAAAATTGAACAAATGAAAAAAAAATTAAAAAAATATTGTTCTTTAATTAAGGGATTGTATCAAGAAAGGATGATATCGATTGAAAGAGGTATTTATAATGAGGTTAGGTTATAGATAATATACTAGATGTTCTTGTAAATATTACAATTTATAAGGGGCTATGTGTGAAAGACTATCTAAAACGGTGTGAATTTTTTGTAACTTAAAGAACTTTGAAAAGCCTTTTAGTTGCCTAGTTTTTGGTCTCACTGTAAAAGTACAACCGTTTCACTTCCTAAAATTCTCAAAACTGGCGTGAAAAACGTCAGCGGGCCACACTGCCAGAGTGTCTGGGAGGAAGGGAGGGAGGGAAAGAGAGAGACAGAGAGAGCAGCCGAGAATTAGAGTAGACTTCACCCCTAATAATTGCATATAGAACTTCGTTTATTTCATTTCCCATAAACGTCTACAGTCAATAAAGAAGAAGAAGAAGTAGAAGAGGAGCAACTTTTCAGATTCATTTCAAGTACACTTTTCACCCCACAATAAACTCTTCTCATAGCCCTAACTTTATTCCTTGTTAAAGTAGTTCTTGAATTCTTCTTTCAATGTAGTATGTGTATATGTGTGTGATGATGTTTGGGCAACGGATGATTTATCACTAGAGCTTTTGATAAAGATCTATCTACATGATCCATTATTTTTGTTGGTTTTATTTAGTGAGATTTGAATTGTTCTGTGTAAGTTATGGAATTAATGCTAGTTCGGTCTTGGTGAATTTGAAGAGGTGTAGGTGTAGCATTGATTTTTCTGTTTATGTTCTAAATTATCTCTGGGTGCAATGGGTTGAAGAATAAATGAGCTTGCTTGAATTAATTGGGCTACGTAACTAAGTGTTTTTATTACTTTCTTGTTTTGCTGTAGTCTTTCCTGTTGGTTCTTCCAGACCCACTTTTTTTCCTTTGTTTTTTTTTTTCTGTAGAATAATAAAAGTTTTGTGCAAATAATTAAAAGATGTGGGTTTGATGATGTGAGCTTTATGGAAAAAAAATATAAAAAAAGTGTATTAAATTCACAGCTCGCCAAATCCTTGATTAATGGAAACCTAACTGGTTGATTCCCCCTTTTCAAAGAAAAGTTTTACAGTAAGTGTATCATAGATCTGTTTGTGTATACACTGCAATTTGGTGGAAAGGGCATAAGAACAAAGGAGGATGATTGGAACAATTACAAGTAGCGAGGAACTTAAAGAATCGAACTTCAGCTTTTAGTTTGGCAAAATAAATGATTCAATAACTGGCCATTTAGTCATTGAAGATCATTGATGTTTCATTTTATATTTTGAAATAAATATTATTTGGATCTTCTTGCCTATTTGGCTTTTTCATTTTCGACTTATTACACAACATTTTCTCCAGAAAAGTGTCAAATTTCTATCAGAACCACTTATACGAGATGTATAACTCTTTCCTGATTTATATAAGACACATGTTTCCTTGCTAGAAATGGGTATTAGAGAAACAGTACTACAACACAGACTGAGAAAATGATTTTATAACTCACATGATTGCATTGACCACCTTTTTTGGAATGGAACAGTGCTTTTAACCTTGGATCTGACCCCTTTGGAGGGGGGTAAATTGTTGATACAAGAAACCCTCAAAATACATGGTTTGTCCAGGGTTGGAGCCCTAATTCTGAAGACTGAACACATGTGACCAAGGCTTATCTGACCTCGTTATCTTTCAGTTGGTTCCAGTCAGTAGTCACCAACTCAGTCTAATATAGAGTTTTGGCAGAACCATCATTGGGATGACTAGTGTCACGTAGTCAATTTCTCACTCAAATTTTCGCCTCGTGATGGTATTTAGATCCTCACTCAGTCTCAGCCAATATACTCAAAACGCTCACAAAAATGCACACAATGAACAAAATGTAGGCACAACAAGCAAACACAACATTTTTCAGGCAACTGACACAACATTTTTCTTTCTCAACAAAGCCTAAAGGAACATTCAATCAGGGTCTGCTTATAAAAACGTATCCAACTCTCTTGGTTGCACCGCAGACCCAGACATGCCTATTTAAAGCATTCAAAGTGGCGGTTACAAGCCCTACCTCTTAGACAATTGCAAAGCTACACCAGATTTGTCCACAAAGCCACCCACAGTCTGTTGATGATGGTTGAGTCTCTTTGCTACTCCCCCATTTGCTGGTCATGGTAAGGGGTAGTTGGAACTATTGGCTGACCTAGCTAGAAATTGTCTTCAATTACTGTGCATGCTGAGTGCACATGTCAGCAGCCCTCATCTGCACAGAACTGCCCTTGCATGCCATGCACATGCCAACAACCGTCTGGAACCGCCACCATCTGCAGTGCACATGTCACAATTGCTTGGAACCGCCTTATATATTGTGCACCTGCCTTCTTTGTGAGCCCACAACACCTGATTAGCCATGTCTTCGTGCCTAGCCATGCCTAGCCCATAGCTTGGTCTTTCAAGATAGCGATACCCCACAAATTAAGCCACCCAGCTAACCTTACTTGCATGCTTGCTTGAGCCCAACGTGCCACTGCATGAGCTGCCTCACCTAACTATGCAGGAGTTTTCAATTTACCCACTAATTGTGCCCATTAGTGCCCATGCACCCAGCCATGCTTGCTGAGCCAAAAGCTAAAGGGGTAACAAACCACTCCCACCAGAAGAGCTTGGTGTCCTCGTCAAGAGGTTATCTCTATTCCTCTTGATCTGATCAGGATCAACACACTTCTTCTGCCGATGAGCAGCCTTAACAAAGTTGTCTTTTAACTCATCAAGTAACTCTTGCTTAAAACAAGTAACAACATATGCGGCAAAACATCTAGTCCTGTGTCTTGCTCTTTCATAGGCAAAAGACTGTTGCTGTACTATGGCTGTCATCCGATCAAGGACACGGGATGGAAGCTTTGCACCACGCTCCAGCTTGTTCTAGGGGTCGCCTACACGTCCGGGCAGAAGGTCTTTGGGTAGTTTTGGAGGCAAAGTCTCAACACATTTTTCCAAATGTTCTGCTACCAACCCAGGCATTTTAACCTTTTCTATAGGTTTGTTCCCCAGCAAGGCTGAAAGATATGTCATCTTATCTTCATGCAACCCAACATCCATCTGTGAAGCGGACAAGATTTTCACTTTTCGCTTTCTATCTCTTTTACTTTGGTTTGTCACCTTCTCTGCAGGCATAAAACATGTTTCTCCCTCGTCTGAGATCAGCATCCCATTTAGATATGTCATCAGCGCCACTTTGGCTTTTACGAAAAACTTGTTTCCGAGGATGACATCGAAGTCATCCAAGGGTATAGTCATTATGCTCATGTGGCCTTTCCACAGACCAACTTTCAGGGTCATCTCAAAATTTCTTTCTCGTTCACCCAAGCCTACACAAATATTAGACTTTTTTGGGCTTCCTGAATCTTTCCCAAAGACAGTGCATTCAGTAATTGTAGAGGATTAACCTAAGTGGGGTAATCATCATCGCTGCTATCTCCACTTTTAGCGACAAGGACAATTAACTTCTCGTGCTTGGGACAGTCCCTGGCACGATGAGGGCCATTGCAAATAAAACAATCAGAATAAAAACTCTTCTTTTTTTTGGTTGTTGTCTGGCTTTTTAGAATTACCCACATTCATCATTTTCTTCCAATCCGCCTCCGCTGTGTCTTTGGAAGTACCAAACCGGTCTTTCTTATCGCCTCCTTCCCTCTTTTTCTTTTTGAAATGGCCTTGACTGTTGTCCATTTTGAAGTCAACCAGGTCATTTGCAGTAGCGATAGCAATGGGCAAATCACACAACCCTTGCCTATGCAAGAGCCTGTGCCCAACCTTGCAAACCGTACATAAAATTGAAGAGTTTATTACCTTGAACATGTTCTTGATATCCAACATTAAAAAACTGAACTCAGTTACATAATCATGAACGGTTCTAGTGTGTATGAGTTTCTTGAGCGATTCCATAGCAATCCACGTTGTATTGCTAAGAAGGAATTGATCCTTTAAATCTTTCTTTAACGTCTTTATTTTAACTCGTCCCGCAGTAGTATTGTCTTCACTTCGGGTTCGCTACCGAAGTTTGGCATCTTCGAAGAGATACATGTTAGTTATAGTCACTTTCTCTCCCGCAAGCATATGCGGAGTCTTGAAATACTACTCCATGTCTCATAGAAAGTTCTCCAGTTCCTTAGCACTGCGACTCTCTCTGAAGGCCTTAGGTTTAGGGACCTTGATTTTTGAAGTTGTCTCGTCCTCACCAGGACGAGAATGCATGCCTTTTTTCACTAGGTTCAGTTCATCTTCAAGATTTTTGAGGGTTAGTCTTGACAGCATTAGTGAGGGACAACACGTCCTCCATCATCGTCGCCATCCTAGCGTCGGTGTCTTTCATAAAGTTGTCGAAGGCAATTCTCAAGACGGGT
>CM042190.1:18722887-18740182 GCA_023539305.1 Ilex asprella | reverse complement strand
TGCCTAGCCCATAGCTTGGTCTTTCAAGATAGCGATACCCCACAAATTAAGCCACCCAGCTAACCTTACTTGCATGCTTGCTTGAGCCCAACGTGCCACTGCATGAGCTGCCTCACCTAGCTATGCAGGAGTTTTCAATTTACCCACTAATTGTGCCCATTAGTGCCCATGCACCCAGCCATGCTTGCTGAGCCAAAAGCTAAAGGGGTAACAAACCACTCCCACCAGAAGAGCTTGGTGTCCTCGTCAAGAGGTTATCTCTATTCCTCTTGATCTGATCAGGATCAACACACTTCTTCTGCCGATGAGCAGCCTTAACAAAGTTGTCTTTTAACTCATCAAGTAACTCTTGCTTAAAACAAGTAACAACATATGCGGCAAAACATCTAGTCCTGTGTCTTGCTCTTTCATAGGCAAAAGACTGTTGCTGTACTATGGCTGTCATCCGATCAAGGACACGGGATGGAAGCTTTGCACCACGCTCCAGCTTGTTCTAGGGGTCGCCTACACGTCCGGGCAGAAGGTCTTTGGGTAGTTTTGGAGGCAAAGTCTCAACACATTTTTCCAAATGTTCTGCTACCAACCCAGGCATTTTAACCTTTTCTATAGGTTTGTTCCCCAGCAAGGCTGAAAGATATGTCATCTTATCTTCATGCAACCCAACATCCATCTGTGAAGCGGACAAGATTTTCACTTTTCGCTTTCTATCTCTTTTACTTTGGTTTGTCACCTTCTCTGCAGGCATAAAACATGTTTCTCCCTCGTCTGAGATCAGCATCCCATTTAGATATGTCATCAGCGCCACTTTGGCTTTTACGAAAAACTTGTTTCCGAGGATGACATCGAAGTCATCCAAGGGTATAGTCATTATGCTCATGTGGCCTTTCCACAGACCAACTTTCAGGGTCATCTCAAAATTTCTTTCTCGTTCACCCAAGCCTACACAAATATTAAACTTTTTTGGGCTTCCTGAATCTTTCCCAAAGACAGTGCATTCAGTAATTGTAGAGGATTAACCTAAGTGGGGTAATCATCATCGCTGTTATCTCCACTTTTAGCGACAAGGACAATTAACTTCTCGTGCTTGGGACAGTCCCTGGCACGATGAGGGCCATTGCAAATAAAACAATCAGAATAAAAACTCTTCTTTTTTTTGGTTGTTGTCTGGCCTTTTAGAATTACCCACATTCATCATTTTCTTCCAATCCGCCTCCGCTGTGTCTTTGGAAGTACCAAACCGGTCTTTCTTATCGCCTCCTTCCCTCTTTTTCTTTTTGAAATGGCCTTGACTGTTGTCCATTTTGAAGTCAACCAGGTCATTTGCAGTAGCGATAGCAATGGGCAAATCACACAACCCTTGCCTATGCAAGAGCCTGTGCCCAACCTTGCAAACCGTACATAAAATTGAAGAGTTTATTACCTTGAACATGTTCTTGATATCCAACATTAAAAAACTGAACTCAGTTACATAATCATGAACGGTTCTAGTGTGTATGAGTTTCTTGAGCGATTCTGTAGCAATCCACATTGTATTGCTAAGAAGGAATTGATCCTTTAAATCTTTCTTTAACGTCTTTATTTTAACTCGTCCCGCAGTAGTATTGTCTTCACTTCGGGTTCGCTACCGAAGTTTGGCATCTTCGAAGAGATACATGTTAGTTATAGTCACTTTCTCTCCCGCAAGCATATGCGGAGTCTTGAAATACTACTCCATGTCTCATAGAAAGTTCTCCAGTTCCTTAGCACTGCGACTCTCTCTGAAGGCCTTAGGTTTAGGGACCTTGATTTTTGAAGTTGTCTCGTCCTCACCAGGACGAGAATGCATGCCTTTTTTCACTAGGTTCAGTTCATCTTCAAGATTTTTGAGGGTTAGTCTTGACAGCATTAGTGAGGGACAACACGTCCTCCATCATCGTCGCCATCCTAGCGTCGGTGTCTTTCATAAAGTTGTCGAAGGCAATTCTCAAGACGGGTTATACGATCACGTAGTTCAGCAGTGTTTTCACTAGCCATAGTCGAAAACTGAAGCTTTGATACCAACTGTCACGAGGTCAATTTCTCACTCAAATTTTTGCTACATGATTGCACTGAGATCCTCACTCAGTCTCAACCAATATACTCAAAACGCTTGTAAAAATGCACACAATGAACATAATGTAGGAACAACTAGTAAACACAACACACACAAGCTTTACAGGCCAATGGCCTAACCTTTTTTTTTTCTCAACAAAGCCTAAAGAAACACTCAGCCAGGGTCTGCTTAAAAAAACGTGCCCAATTCTCTTGGTTGTACTGTAGACTCAGGCATGCCTATTTAAAGCATTCAAAGTGGCGGTTACAAGCCCAACCACCTAGGCAACTGCAAAGTTACACCAGATTTGCCCACAAAGCCACCCACAGTCTGATGATAATGGTTGAGTCCTTCTTCCACTCTCCCATTTATTGGTCATGGTAAGGGACAGTTGCAACTGTTGGCTGACCCAACCAACAACTGCCTTTAATTGCTGTGCATGGTGAGTGCACATGCCATCAACCCTCATGTTTTGCACATGCCAGCATTTTGCACAAAACCGCCCCAACATGTAATGCACATGTCAGCAATCGTCTGGAACCGCCATCATCTGTAGTGCACATGCCACAACTGCCTCACCCAGCCATGCAGTAGTCTTCAATTTACCCATTGATTGTGCCCAATTGAGTCCATACGTGAGCTATCACCTTCAGCCATAGTTATAAAAATTATACGATTCGTGATTCAATTCATACGATTCGATATAGGTACAAAACAATTCGTATCTTATATGTGAATTGTTTTATAGTTGAATCGCACATGAATCGTATGATTCGATATGTATCTCACGAATCGTACGATTCAATCATTTTTTTTAAAACACAATTTTTTTCAAAACAACTTTATTTTGTCTGTTAAGATAGTAAAACAATGTCATTTTGTTTACAGAGGAACTCACGTCTTAATAAAAACTCAACTTTTATGGTCGTTCTCTCTCTAACGTTGTCTAAAGCTCGCTTTGCATTGTCTAAAACTAAAGGTCACGGCTAACGCTTTTGCATCATCGGTTGATTTTTGCTCTCAATTCTTTTATGGATAATTTGTTAGGTTCTAATTTTTTGTTTCAAAATGTTGGCCGATATGTTTTCTTCCAATCAATTTTTTTATTTGTTTTTGTTGTATTCATGTTTGTAACTTAATCTATACCAGGTGTCATTATTGTGGTTCTTAAATAACCATGGTTCTTTAATGAATTTTTTTTTTCAAGTTGTTGAATTTGAAAATGGTTAAACAAAAGATAAAAATGAAGCAAAAGGCTAGCATTTTTTTCATTTAGCCGACGTGATTATATCAATTTATTATTTTTAAAATGCAATAATGTTTAATATTAATATTTTGTCTATTTTAAATATGTAGTATTATTTTTTATTTTTGTTTAAATTTTGTGTCAAATCTTACGATTCACGATTTGATACGATTCATGATTCTCAAATTTAGGATTCCAATTCACAATACAAATCGCGATTTGAAAACTATGCCTTCAGCCATGCATGAGTCTTCAAGTAACCCACTAGTCATGCTCAAAGTGCCTATGCATGTGCTGCCTCCCTCAGCCATGCATGGGGCTTCCGCCAACGATGGTTCCTTCCGGTCATCGGTCCCGCATTTCAGGTCTCAAACTTCGGAATGCCTTGCCTCCACCCATGGGAAGCATTTGTTAGGGTTGTGCCTTATTTTCATGTGTCAAGGCTTAGGGGTATAGGGGTCCCTAGGGAAGCTGGCATGACATCCCTTCGCAGAGCACACCCCTTATAATAGCGTTAAAAAGCAAAAATGTTGTGATAGCACTGGATGTATTCTGGGTTGAGGAGTCATAATAACATAAGCCTGGGGCATAGTTGTTGCATGCCAATTGAGTCTTTGCCAAACCATTTTATCTCAAGTCCAAATTCTTTAGGAAGCATCTTTTGCACTAAGGGTTTGTTTCCTCAAGCGAAATCCAATTTGGCTAAGGCATGGACGCCATTGGGAGAGGTTGCCCCATGCCAACGTTGAGCCAAAAGTTAAGGGGGTAACAACTAGCATGGCACTGAAATGTGGTTGTCTTCAAGTGCTATTCTTCAGTACATGTTGACTGACCATCCTGTTTTTGTCCATTTGTTCCTAGATTTAGATAAAAAGTTATTATCTAGTTTGGTCACCGTTAATGGAGGGCCTGGGAGGGTAGAGTTGATATTGACTTAACATTTGACATTATTTGACAAATTGGATGCTTTTGAATTTGAACATTCAACTCATGGCTGTCAGCTTGACGATTACCGCACCATTTCTCCCATACTGAGATGTGTCTTACTTATTGCTATGATATATATTTAGTAATTGTTTCCTTACCTAGCTTCATGTCTATGTTATTTCTGATCATGCATGTGCAACATTTTTTCTGTGTTTCAATGGTTTCTAGGGTTGCGCTTGTTCATGCATTAAAGAGGATGACCAATTATGTTATTGATCACTTGAAATAAGGTTTTAGCTTGAGCCAATCAGTTTAATGATGTCATTAGAGGTGAAGCTGATTTTCACAGCAGCAATATTGGCATGCTTGCAGTCGTTTGTCTTGCCTGATGCCCAAGGTATGGATTTTTTTATTATTCTTCTTCACTCCAACAGTTAGTGGATATTCTATTTAAGGATACTCTTTTGTGTTTAGTAGTCATTTCTCTTATTTGTAAACAAACACAAATACTGATGGGAGATGATATCTCTACTTTTTTTGGCTTCACTCTTGTAGACAATTGAAGTCTAGAATTACAACCTGCTAATTTGCTCTCTCTCTCTCTCTTTCTCTCTGCCCTCCCTCCCCTCCAAAACCAGAAAAAATTGTTGAACTGCCCATGTTGTCTTCCCTTTTTGTTTTGACCTTTTTGCAAGCAATAAGTTTGGCTGAAATCATTGATGTCCGTGGCAATATTCATTTTTGGCTATAGTCCACCTCATCTGCAAATGGACAGAGCGAAGCCAAAGGAGAAAGAAATGAAAATAAAATAAACTAAAATCTAGACTTGTTAGAGTTTCCATTTGGAGAGGTTTCTATCAACTTGTGCTAAAAATTCATGTTAAGCAACAACTGCTCTTTATTTATAGAGATCCCTTTCAAAACTGAAAGGGAATGGAAAAATGGATATGAGATAAAAGCATATGCTACAGATGTAATGTTAAAATCTCATATAAGTAGATTTGGTCATGCTAGTGGCTTTATTTAATTGATAATACTTTGAAAATGGGCAAGAAGTCCATTTATTTTTGGATAATTGTTATTTTTGAAGTATAAATACTTAATTTACACCCAATTTAATAACTTAAGCTTTTCGAGTAAATGATTGTTTAACATGGTATCAGAGTAGGATGTCATGTGTTTGAATCTCTTTGCCACTCTAATGATTAAAATATTTTCACGTGTTAGGTCCAAAGAATTAGCTTGCATGTGAGGCGCATGTTGAAGTATAAATACTCAAGTTACACCTTCCCTAACAGCTTAAACTTTTGGAGTAGGTGAATTTTTAACAGTTATATTTGAGTGGACTAATTAAGGCATTGAAGATGCCTATCTGCTTTTGAGGAGGTCTTGGTGTTGTGGCCCTTTCCTTCAATTCTTAACTTAAAAGAACAAATAAGGGGAACAAATATGAGAGTGTACTTGGATCACTAACTTTTGTCTTCTGGAACAAGGTATTCCATGATTTAGACAGCATGATGCTAAATGTAGATCATCAAGGTATTAGCAATTATTTGCAAAAACCTTCTATGTTCACTTGTGCTTATTTTTTCCAAAGCCTATTTTCAAAGGTAATTAGTTAGGGGTGGCCTAATAGCTTCAATTGAATGTGAACAATCTTGGGTTTTGTTTTAGGAGATGCTCTCATTTCGCTGAGGAGTTCACTAAAGGCTTCAACCAGTCAGCTCACGGATTGGAATCAGAATCAAGTTAACCCATGCACTTGGTCAAAAGTTACCTGTGACCCGAAAAATAATGTCATCACTGTGTAAGTAGTTTTGTGATGTAATTTTCGCAATGTATTTTTTGCTTTCTGTCTTACTGTTCTGTAGCCGACCCCAAATGATTGGGACATGAGGCTTGGTTTTGGTTGACTTACCATTATGCATGCTAGCACATTGATGCTATAGTAGCTAGTGTCATTTACGGTGACAGATTTTTCTTTTTAGTTGTCTACTCACTAACCTAATAATTGGTTTTCTTACTTATTTGCAGATCATTGTCCAATATGGGATTTTCTGGTACCTTGTCTTCAAAAATCGGAGTTCTGAAGACTCTTTTGACTCTGTACGTGTAGGACAGTTTGATATGCATAATTATTAAATTATGAAACTCTGATATCTGGATACATTTAATTGCCTCAACCAGTGCTCTCAACTTAAGCAATTAATTAATGTTTCTGGGAGTGCAGAAGGATATATATCTACATTATATATGTACATGTATGTGTATCATCTTTAGTGTCATGCCCTGTTTTATCCCTAAGTGATGGCATGCCTCATATGTCTTATTCATTTTGGAAGTGAGTGTGTGAGATAATGTCCAAAGATGCTGTGACAGACAGTGCATTGATCTTCTAGTTGAGTCCCCGCCCCCAAGTGTGTCTGTTTTTGAGATTTTCTCACTTTTCAGTGTCTGGTGGTTGATACACTTGAGTCAGGTCTATGTGAATTTATTAGTACTTTTACACTTTATCATTTTTTCTTGTGTTCTCCATTCTTTTGTTGATATTCATGGTCTTGAACATATAATTTTTTTTCCTCCCATCTAGCTCTGCCTGAGGCCACACCTTTTAGTTTGCCATAGGTCTTAATGACAATTCATTGAGTGAGCTGTCATGTTTAGCAGCTGCTTACTAAAGGATTTTTTATTAGTACTTTCATGGCATCCTAAGAGAATGTAACCTAAAGTTGAGCTAGCTAAGGTTATTTTTCTTAGGTAGATTAGTGAAATTATGTCAAATTACTGCTGGTTTTGTTACTTATGGACAAGGCTGACTAGTCTGGTTGCCATCATTTGGTTAAAGGTGTTACTCCTTACCAGAAATCACTCAATCAGATTATCCAATATCTGGATTGGACGACCTCAAATGGGGTGGGTTCCAGATCTATGTCGCTTAAATTTTCGACCCCAAAAATGTAACCCTAACCCCAAGTTAGTTCTTTCTGGAACTATTATTACAAACATAAAATTAACATTGATCGTCTTGTCTGTATGGATGTAAAATTATATATATAGTGAAAGTTACCGTAAACGTAAAATAAAGAGCAATTGACTATGTGTGCATGGATGTATGATAGTATCAAGGATCAAAATATCGTGTCGAAACGTCCGAAACGTTTCGGAATTTCAACACACCGACACGAAACATGGGTTGAATCCCAAAATTCCAAAGTTTCGGTCGAAACGTCACTGTGTCGGACCGTTTCGATCGAAACAGGTCGAAACATGTCGAAACAGTATCTAGAACTAAAAATTTATGTGTTTTAATCATAGTGTACACAATGATTTTAATATTAATGAAATAATATTATTTATTAATTTGAAGACACAATTTAAATTAATAAATTAGTATTATAATAATATGCTGCACAAATTAGTATTATAATAATATGTTGCACTTAGTATTACTAATTAATTATTACTAATTAGTAATTAGTATTATAATAAAATTGTATTATTAATTTGATAATATTCTAATTTAAATGATTTTCGCCTCATGTCAGACTTTTTTTCCCTCCAATTTAAATTTATGTTTATATAAATGGATGTTAACCAAATACATATGTTAAATTAATCAACTATTTATCTTATCTTTATAAATAAATGGATTGTATTTGTATTTTTATATGTTTTTACGCGTTTCCATATTTTTTCTGCATTTCCATTGTGTTTCCGAAACGTTTCCGTTTTTGAGCTGACCGAAACGGTACTTCGAAACGATATTTTGATCCTTGGATAGTATATGGTTTTGTATAAGAATAGAAGCAATCCCAATAGGAGTTCCAAAACGAAACGCATCCCAAATCAATAACTATCTATGTTTACCCCACATTACGTTTTTTACTTGAGAAAGTATCATGCTACGTATCAGTACCAATACCACATAACAAATTGATTCGCAATCCTATTGACATTGATTTGAACCCTAAAATGGTATTTCTAAAGCTTTACAGGTTTATTTTTTAAATCAGGAGTCCAAAACGTTAAATTTTGTTGGAAATTGACAAAGTTAGCTACTGTAACTTTCTAATATTCTTTTCTATTACTTAGGTGATGAGTTTTTTGGTGGCATCTAGCTGATGAGGTTTATTGATTCACAAATTTGTAAATAGGTTATGAAATAGACATTATAGGTTGCTGTAGATGCATTTACAAAAATATTTTGTGGGATAAAGATATTCTACAATTTCTCAATGCAAGACTTGTCAGGTGATACTGGCCTACATAGGATATATACCATGCATAACATTTGACTGAAGGAGAGGGGGCAATTAAGGAGTTATATTTGAGACTCACTTGGAATGTCATGTAATTGATATTGGATTGCATAGTATTATGTCTGCTATTGTTTAGTTTATTGTTAAAATAATCTCAATCAGATTTTATGAAATTTGATGTCAAGGGTATTTTGGTCATTTTTTCTTTAGGTCGACGCAATGGGTAGCCATGTGTGTTTCTAAATGTAAAGGCTCATTTATTTATCTATATTACTTATTTGAAGTATTTAGTGAATCAAAACAAAAGTTGAAGTCTTTATGAAAGTCCTTGTCTTTTACTTAAAGTTTGGCCTTAGTGCCTCACACCTAGTTGGTGACCAAGTAGTTGTATGAACCACATACTTGGTCACCAATTTTTGAATTCGTATCTGTCTAGCTGTATAAAGAATTGTGTACTTGCACGTATGTGAACATATAAAAATGTACCCTTGTCTCCGCCATGTCCTTTTCCAACATTTTTAGGATTTGCCCGTGCTGTTTGTAGTGTGATGTCCATATTTTGAATCCGTATCAATGTTTCTTGGCGACCACTCTCTTTCACCTCTTGGCATTATAAAGCTACTTGCTTTCCTCATCCTAAGTCCACCACAAAACCACCCATTTTAAATCATATTAATGGCAGCCGTAATAACAATTTCTATTTGCTAAACATTACCTAATTGGTACTGGACTACTCCTGGCACCTGACTAATTTGGGTTAAAAGTTATTTTTCTATTCATACATGGAAGAATCTCTTTCCTGTATTGAGTGATGGCTGGGAAATGAGACACTTGAAGCCCCTTATATCTTGTTATATCAATGTTTAATTTTTGATTTGTTCACACGTATAACCTGCATTAATCTTGCAGTTCATTGCAAGGAAATGGCATAACAGGTGAGATACCGGAAGAGATTGGAAATTTAACAAGCCTGACAATGTTGGATTTGGAAAACAACCATTTAACCGGAGAAATACCATATTCCCTTGGCAATCTTGAGAAGCTTCAATTCTTGTAAGTAGTAGTATCTGCATTTTGTAAGTATTTTTGTGCCATTTAATCATAGATTTTGTACGGTTGCCCTAAAAAAAAATGTGATTTTCTTTGATTTTGTGAGCAGGTTCTTGAATCAAAACAACCTTACGGGGGAAATTCCTGGAACACTCTCAAGTCTTCATAATTTGGTTGCTTTGTAAGTCATTAGTCTCTCTTATGATGTGAATATGTTTTAGTCAAATAAGATTTTCCCTCTGATTTGTAACTTAATTGAGTTTTTCAATTGCTTCTAGAATCAGAAATTATGTGAACCTACCAAGATGGGGACCTTTTGTCAGATTTTGATGGCATTATTGAAACTTCTTTTGTAGGCAGCTTGCTTCTAATGGTCTAACCGGCCAAATACCTCAGCATTTATTTCAAGTTCCAAAATACAAGTACGGAAAATTTTTCTTTTTCTCCCCTTTGTGCTCCTAGTTTAAGCAGTAGAAGGTGCTTATTGATTTGATATTTTCTGCCTCTGTAATCTTTCTTTCTCACATGTTTGCCAATATTGAGGTTAATATAACTTTGGCTGCATAAATGCAGTTTTACAGGGAACCATTTGAATTGTGGCATGAATTTTGCCCGCCCTTGTGATTCTTCTAGTGGAGGTATTAAAATTAGCTAAACACTGTCATAAAATATAAAATATTTGTTGAGTGTCCCCTTAAATAAAAACATTGAAAATATGTTCAGTTCCATAATTTTTTAAATTATTGGACAAGCTTAATCCAATCCTAGAACAACATCACCTCAGCAGGTTCTTCGCATAAATCAAAGACGGGAATTATATTTGGGATTGTTGGCGCACTTCTAGGTCTTCTTCTTCTCGGAGGCTTGTTCTTACTCTTGTGGAGGGCTAAGCATAAAGGCTACAAGCGTGAAGTTTTCGTAGATGTTGCAGGTTTGTGTTGCTTGTAGTTTATCAAACTGTTGAATGCCAACACTGCCGAATATGCTAAACATTTATCATTTGCTTAATGTTTTGCGGTCTGCTGAATAAGGAGACATGCAGTTTTGCAAGTGTATATCTGCTCAGTGCATTTCAAGTACATGATTTATATTGCATTCCAATTCCTTTCCTACCTACAGTTACATAGTACTTGTTAAAGAATACACTATATTTTGAATTTTTGCTCTTGTTGGCATAGGAAAAGAGGGCATGCCCAACATCAATTCTCTCTGTGTTAGGTCCCTCGAACCCAAGCGGCGGCAAGTAGGGGTGGACTGAGTGCATACCTAATCTAGTTGCACGCGGTGGCTGTCCTTTGAATCCCTTTGTCATGCTTTGCATTTTTTTTCCCATGACGTCCATCAGAAGCAACTTCTTGGTTTGCCATTGTGAAGGAAGTGTTGCACTGCTCAGCAAGCCAGCTTTTGAAACCTTGATAAGTATAGTTGTCACAGTTCTGCACTAGCTTAATGAGACTTCGTTTTTGTCACAAATTGGTCACCGAGCAACTCAGTCTACGCCGAGTTCACATGTATAAACAAGAAATGTTTAAGCAATATAGTCAATATGCATTGGTTTAAGTTCAAGATTAAGAACGATGGAGTAGAATGTCAACGTTAATTTAAGGGTGCCAAAGGGGTGAATTTAAAACCAATTGTCAATTATTAACTATTGATGAATAGGACATAATTTTTAAGTCACCTTACCTTTTTTCCAAAGATTTTTAACTGAGAAAACCTATTTGAAAACTAATTTGGGGATAGCTGTACTCTAATCCGAAGGGGTTTGGTTTCTCTGTGTAGCCCATGAATGTTGTGAAAGGGATAAACTCAAAAACTGAACCGGGTTCAATGTGTTGGCTTGGATCAGTTTTGGTGGTATTTGGTTCATTCTGATTTGAAAATTCAAATCTGGTCTTCTACATTAAATTCTATAGTTAATATGGGGATATATTTTACATTGAAATTAATGACGACAGTCATTGAAATTAGTCGTCCTCTCTAATCTTTGGACTCCCGATTTTCATGGTCAAGCACTTTAGGCAGGCCTTGAAAGTGAGATAAGCTGAGTTGAGGATTTTTCAATTCCAGGGGCTCAAACTTGTGGAAGTCTGCCTAGTTATTTTATCTAAGTAACCTGTGCTTCAATGAGCCAAAATGGTTTTATTTGGTAGGATTTGGTTCTGTCTTTTACCTTTTTGGCTTTGGAATGGGATTTTAGAGAACTGACCTCTTTCAGTATGTTGAGTTTGGAATGAAAATGAACCGAGCCAGCCAACCAATTTGGCCCCCTAATCTGTCAGCATCAACATAGAAGGGAAATAATAGAAACCCATCAACAGATGTTCCCTTTGGTAGATTAATATTCCTGACTGAAATTTGATTAAGAAAGTTTACTGGTGTGATTTGCATTTGCAGAAAAATTCTTATCCATTTTACGTTGGCCAAAGTAATCTAAAACTCAAAGGTGATGTCATTGATTTGGCTCGTGATACATTCTCTGGATGTTGTCTAGTTAAAATGGAGTTGTGGTTATCTTTTATGTTTCCACCAAGATTCACTTCGGAGCAAGATTCTTTGTGGTGCTCTGTGATTAAGGATGTCTAATAGGTAGGAGTCCAATGTAGTGAGAAAGGGATCCTCCCGTTTCTGTTGGAAACATATGTCCCATGGTTTGTCCTATTTTTCCATCTTTCTTCGATTGATGGTGGAAAATGGGAAATAATTCGCTTTTGGGAAGACATATGATGGGAGAGGTTCGTTTTCCATCTTTGTTCCGTCGCATTCATCATTTGTGTTGGGTCTCATAATTTGTGTGTTGCTTGCATGTTCGAATCTTCTTCCTTCCACTCGAATTGGATTTTCAAAATTTTTAGACATTTGAATGGTTGGTTACTAGTGGCATTGTGTTCGTTAATGTCTGTTCTTGATTTGCAGTTTCTTGATTTGTTATCTCATGATAAAAGACGCTGGGCTCTTGGCTCGTCTGGATTATTTTTTGTGTCAATCATTTTTTCAGAAGGTCATTGGTTAGCCATCTTCACCTATTTTTTAACCTTCCATTATAATTTGGAAGGTTGAAGTGCCATAGAAGGTTATATGGAGAGATAAATTACTGTTAAAACAATGGTTGAACACTGGTTATCAAAAACATGGCCCTCCTATGCCACAACACGGTGCTATCAATGCCTACTCCACATGAGACCCGCATCTATGACGACTAGTTCGATCGCTTCTCTCTCTTTCCTCTCTGTATATATATGCATGTGGTTCAAGGATCTAAATCTCGTGTCAAAACGTCCTAAACGTTTCGGAATTTCAACACTCCGACACAAAACAGTGGTTGAATCCCTAAATTCCAGTGTTTCGGTCGAAACGGCATTGTTTCGGACAGTTTCGGTTGAAACACAACAGTTTCGACGAAACAGATTTGTTCACTCCAGGCCAAAAGAAAAAAAGAGAGGGGTTCAGAAAAGCAGATTGTTCACTGGAAAGATTCGTTCACAACTCCAAGGCAAAAAAAAGAGGGGAAAAACAGAAATCTCAGGCTTCACTCCAGATTTTAGCAGATCCAAGTCTTTCAAGCAAAAAAAAAAAAGAGAGAGAAAAGGGAGAGAAAGGCACCAGACAGAGAAAAATATAGACCAGAAATTGAAGAAATTAGTGGAACTTACCTCCAGATTTGAGCAGATCCAGCGATTCTAGCCATTATCCAAGCACAAGCAGATCTAGGGCTTGAGAGTTCTCCTGTAGTCCTGTCTTCATAGCTGCTGCCGGCTATCGCTCGCTCGGTCTGCTCGGTCGTCTATGTTCGTGTGATTGTTTTTTTTTTTTTTTTGATCTGTTCATGTGGCTGAGCGGCTGAACAAGGGTCTTATATATATAGTATGAATAATTACATTTAAACCCTCCTATAATTATATTTAATACCTTATTATAATTATCTTTAATACCCATCATAATTACATTTATTACTATTACCTATAGTAATCACATTTAATACTTTACAGTAATTACATTTAATACCTACTGTTTGTAGGTCAGTATAAATAATTATATTTAATACCCACTATAATTATATTTAATACTTTATTGTAATTACATTTAATACCCATTGCAATTATATGTAATACCCTCTGTAATTACATTTAATACCTCACTGTAATTATATTTAATGTCTTATTGTAATTATATTTAATACTTATTGTAATTATATTTAATACTTATTGTAATTATATTTAATACCCTCTATAATTACATTTAATACCCCGCTATAATTAAATTTATGTCATATATAGAGTTTCTCTAAGTAGTTACCCAGAGCCTCCACGGATGTATGACCTGCTTGACACTCCACAGGGGGGTGGATGTAGCCATGTAAGTATGTACTCATTAGCATTTCATGTGTATTATGAGACCTTAATATTATGTAAAAATGTGTTTATTTGATAAAAATTAAGTGTTTGAAACTAATTTAAGTGATTTTCGCTTCATGTCAAGTTTTTTTTTCCCTCCAATTTAAATTTATTCTTGTATAAATGGATGTTAACCCAATAAATATGTTGAATTAATCAATTATTTAGCTTATATTTATAGATTAATGGATTGTATTTGTGTTTTCACGCGTTTCCATATTTTTTCTGCGTTTTCACTGCGTTTCCGAAACGTTTCCGTTTCTGAATTGACCGAAACGGTACTTCGAAACGAAATTTCGATCCTCGATGTGGTTGCATATAATTTTGAGAAATTGGTTTGAAAATATAATTATTTTGTTCTAACTAAATATAAAAAAGACAATGATAAAAAGGCCGGCAAAGTGCGTGAGCCTATTGCCACTGTAGGGTCTGGGAAGGGTGAGATGTATTCAGCCTTAACTCCTCATGCATGCGGATATATCATTGCAAGTTACTATTTTTATGTTGTCTTTCTGAGTGTGTGTTAATGTCTGTCCTTTCTTTTTGACATGAATAATCCTACTTCTTGGTAGAATGTAGTGGAAGTTTTGAATTAGGAATAGCTTTGGTTCCTTTGGACTATGCTGATGGATACTTTTCTTTTCTCTTTTGTGCTCAGGGGAAGTTGACCGACGAATTGCATTTGGTCAGTTGAAAAGATTTTCATGGAGGGAATTACAACTAGCTACAGAGAACTTCAGTGAGAAAAATGTCCTTGGACAGGGAGGTTTTGGAAAGGTTTATAAAGGAGTGCTTGCAGACAACACAAAAGTTGCCGTGAAACGGTTGACTGATTATGAGAGTCCTGGTGGAGATGCAGCATTCCAGCGTGAAGTTGAGATGATAAGTGTGGCTGTTCACAGGAACCTCTTACGACTGATCGGCTTTTGCACCACACCAACGGAACGCCTTCTGGTGTATCCCTTTATGCAGAACTTAAGTGTTGCTTATTGTCTAAGAGGTATTAGTTCTTTACTATTTTTGGGAGAGTTAGTTCTTTAGCTCTCACATGTGAATATGAGTTACTAACGGCTTTCCTTCACTTCACTTCCATTACATAATCTTTCCTAGTTTCTGTTCTATTCTTTTAAATGCCTTCTATATGTGCATATACACATGTAAACTGTGACACGTACACAATCATTTTATATAAATCTGTATGTGTTACACATAGGGGTGTCAAATGTGTCGGGTAAAAAATCTCAACACGAACACGATCTATTTAATAAACGGGTAACACGACACGATTCGTTTAACCCATTTAATTTTAAAATAATTATATAAATAAATTTTAATACTCGACTTTTTTTTTTTACTTCCAACTGTACTTACCTCAAAAGAGAGGAATTTTTAGCCAAATCTCATAAAAAATTAGACTTGAAGGCTTAATAAAAAAGGTAAGAGGTCATTGCTTTTTTATAGGCAACTCAACCCTCCCCCTCTCCTCTCATTTTCCAATGTGGGACAAAAACAAAAGGCATTAGTTTGCATTTGTCTTTGAAGTGTTTTTCATCTCTCATCCTTTGTCTTTGAACTATTACTTTACTTTTTTTTTTTATATTGATTTATTTATTTCTTTTATCTTGCTAATTTTTAAAAATAATTATTAATTTATTATTATATAAATTTTATTTAAACGGGTAAATGTGTGATAAACGGTTTGATAGGTTTCACTCGAACATGACCCGTTTATTAAACGTATTTGGTGTGTCAACCCCTTTATCACCCAAACCCGTTAAGATCTCACCCAAACCCGTTTCAAACGTGTCGATTCGTGTTGGTTAATTGTGTCGTGTCAGATTTTGATAGCCCTAGTTACACACCTTATTGTGAAGGTTTATCTATCAGGAATGACCAATTTTTCTCATAAAACTTCACAGACCTAATGGTGGATCATTTGGGCCTTTCTCAACTAAGACTTTCAAAGCAAATGCACAAGTGGCTCAACCATAGCCTCAATAGAAAGTCAAGAAGAAGCTTTAATAACAGCTACATTATTAATTCACTCTCTGGATTCAAAGTAATAACTTAATCGACTATGGCATTTGTCAAATTAAATGTCAAATTGAGGGTCCTTTCTTCTAAAAAGTTAGTGCTTTTATTCACACACTCAGTACTATATTTATACCAGGGTGAGATCTTTCTTTATTTGCTATGCCAAATCAATTTGCTCAAATTTCTGCTGCTTATCTGTTTACTCTTTCATTGATATACAACTTTAAACAAAAGGAAACACTGAGAAGAACATTAATGCATGGGTAAGATTAGTAGGTAATGCATGTTAGAACCAATAAATACATATATGGTCATAAGAACACCCTTAAAATATGTCAATCAAGCATGTAAAATCTGTGCAAGTTATGATGATGGAAAGGCATAATTCCCTTTTGAACTAGTGCACGACTTCTTAGACCTGAGGTCAGGAAAAACCTTGGTGCCAATGTGGGCAGAGTGTATTTTAAGTCTACCTCGGGGTTGATTGTGTTACTTATCCAGGTAACAAAAGAGTATTTCAAATCGGTTGTGCTAGTCTTTTCTATAATATACTAAAGCAAAAGGTTGAAATATATTGATTGAATTGTATTGAAAGATTTCATGTCATTCTCACCATCATCTTAGTGCTCTTGTCCAGATCCTGTTAACTCATCCCGGACTTGTAAATGCTATAGAGCCAAACATGTTCACAAAAATCGTACTGAGTTGTGGGGTCATGGACTCCGCCCATTATCTTAATAGGTTCAGGATTTGTTCAATTTACATACTTTTTATGTGTGAATCATGCTATGTTTATTTTCAGTTGCTTTACTTGTAATCATTGACTGGTTTTTCACATTTATGCAGAATTTAAACCAGGGGAGGCTGTTTTAGACTGGCCTACAAGAAAACGAGTGGCTTTAGGCACAGCACGTGGTCTAGAGTATCTTCATGAACATTGTAATCCCAAAATCATCCATCGAGATGTTAAGGCTGCTAATGTGTTGCTGGATGAAGATTTTGAAGCTGTCGTTGGTGACTTTGGCTTGGCAAAATTGGTTGATGTGAGAAAGACTAACGTTACGACTCAAGTTCGTGGAACCATGGGTCACATAGCTCCAGAGTACTTGTCAACTGGGAAGTCATCAGAAAGGACAGATGTTTTTGGATATGGAATTATGCTTCTAGAGCTTGTAACAGGCCAACGAGCCATAGACTTTTCACGCCTGGAAGAAGAAGATGATGTCTTGTTACTTGATCATGTGAGATGGCCTTGATCTGCACTGTGACTACTGTCTTTCTTCATGCGTACCTTCCTCCCCCCCTCTCTCTAAA
>CM042190.1:18703359-18722487 GCA_023539305.1 Ilex asprella | reverse complement strand
ACACACAAAAATACAAAAATAAAGAGACATTTGTGTTTGTATCGGCATGCGTGTGTGCATGTGTAACATTGCAGAGTCGGAGTCAGAACTGCAGTGTCACCTTTACTCTGAAAGATATGAAACTTTTTAACTTTGGCAGTGAAGTGGGCCTCTAGTGATATATACATTAGCCGCTGCCGGAGTGCATTGATATATTGGTGAAAGCATATATCAATTTTCCTATGCTTTCCTGAAACAGCCTGTCTATAAATTCTACGATATGCAGTGCAACAAAGACTGCAAGAGTGTGCTCTCTGGCTCTTATTTCACCTTTTACAGCATTGGCATTGAATATTGAGAATAGCCGGTCACTTGTCCTTGTCCTAATAGATGTCATGAATAACATATTCGATATCAGGCTTCACATCATTCTAAATGTTTTTACAAATGAAATCATACATAGAGCGATTTAACTATGATGAGATGACTTGAGTTTGGGTTTCTTGGATCAATCACTGTGGTGGAACATGATCCATATAGGTGACCCCAAATCGTTGAGATAAGGCTTCGTTGAGTTCAGACTTTTGTCTCTGATGCTGTAGAAACTTGACACTACATTTTTGTTTTTGTGTTTTTACTAAATTTTTTTCATAATCGTCTTATTTCTTGGTTTTGTGCCCTTTGTCTGATATTTACACTTAATAATCCCTCCTGTCTGCTTGAAGGTCAAGAAATTGCAAAGGGAGAAGAGACTAGATGCTATTGTAGACCGCAATCTGAATGACAATTTCAACATCGAAGAAGTTGAGATGATGATTCAGGTTGCATTGCTGTGCACCCAAGCGTCACCAGAGGACCGGCCGGCGATGTCAGACGTGGTTCGGATGCTAGAAGGAGAGGGTCTTGCTGAGAGGTGGGAAGAATGGCAGCATGTTGAAGTTTCCCGTAGGCAAGAGTATGAGAGATTACAGAGAAGATTTGACTGGGGAGAAGATTCTATTTATAACCAGGTGGCTATTGAGTTGTCTGGTGGAAGATGAGGTAATAAATTGTCTCAACAAGTATGTAAATCCCGTAATACATTGGCCGAATCAATGATAGCATATCCTATAAGCATACTTTCATGTTGTTGTATTGGATGCATTGCTGGGACCCGCTCTACATCTTATTCTTGTTTTTCCCATATAATTTTTTTGTTAATTTTGGCATGCATTAGCAGACCCATAATCAATGATCGACATCTGCAACAGCTGCCACCAGTCTGTCACTGAGTAAAGTTTTTAACATCCAAGATAAACTTAGGATTTGACTTCTCATTATGTGATCTTGGGAAGCTGCATCTGTTTCTTCATTCATTTGTAGATCAAAATTTATCTTATGTCACAGACCCTCTATCATGCAATGAAGCCTTGAAAAAAATGTGACATCTCACTTTAATTTGTTGCACCCTCAATTGATTTGTTGTGAAATTTCAAGGGCTCAAACATTGATTGAGACTAATTTTTAGGGTTTTTTTGCTTTCCGATTCTTTTGGTAGTTACAGATCTTCGAAAAAGTTTTCTAGCTGTTGATAATTTACATCCAAGCTCATTTTACATTACATTACTTTTTTTTTTTTTTTTGTTACTTCCAGCTTTATGGCTGTTATTTGGTACTGACTGATTACATTGCTTAGACTCCTTATGCAATGAGACAAAGCCTTGAAAGGGTTGCCTTTCAAATTGAAGAGTTTCCTGACCCTTCTTACCATGTTTTCAAGGAGCCAGGTGGACGTTTAAGGGTTCTATGGCTTGCTTGTATGACTGACTATTGCAGCTGTTCTAGGAGAAGCAATGTCTTCAGCCCAAGCAATCATATCTGCCTTTCAGAGCTGTTCTTCAATCATCAGATTGATTATTCCTTTCTTTCTATGTCATTTTGATTGGCCAGGAGGTATTCTGGTGTCATCTCCAAGTCTGTATGCTCCATCTCTTCAAAGTTGATGCTGCATTTCATACAGTCGGCACCGGCCATTGCAAGAGCGTCAATTGTCTCTCTCTTTCTCCCTCTCTCTCTCTCTCTCTCTCTCAGATGGATGTTTCAGGATATTTTACCAGCATCAAATATTTATTTTGTGTGGTTTCTGTGCAAGATTTTTAATTTCTTAATGGCAAAATACAGGTGTTACATGTAAAGATTCTAAATCTTCCATGACCTGTGGTAGGTGTATACACTTACAAAAGTACATGAACAAATCCATAAATCGAGGTGCTTTATGTCTCTCTCTCCACCCTTTAACCAATTAATGATATTGTTGAGGCCAAAGGGTACTTTAGCTGATTGTCATTGCTTAGGGTGTGCGTCACCATACCTCTTGTTTGTTTTATACATTTAGTTGATGGATGAAATTGTTAATAGGTGAAATTGCTCTCATGCAATGATATTTTAGTCGTTGGAGATTTTTTAAGTATTATTACCAAAGTCCAAGTACAGCTACAGCACATTAACTTTGCACAAGTTAGAATATTGGTTATTCAGGTCGATAGTGCTAAAGTTTAGGTACGTATCCACTGTAGTTTCTTGTGTATGCTCTACTTTGCAGGAACCAACATGGGATAATTACTGGTTAGTATTTGATTATTTGGCTTGAATTGATTGTTGTCAGTTGTCTATCAAAGATGAATTTGATTGGAACTGGTTGAATAATTAGGGAGTTCATGATCATATACAGTATTGGATGCACATATATATGCATAAACTGATGGATGCACGCATATATGCATAAACTGATTGAGGACGTTCACGTGATTTTTTGCTTTTCTGGGTGTACTTTCTTGTTGAGATACATGTGATATGTGGATATTGGATCTGGAGGGGTTGGTGCAGATGCATTGCAGCCAGAGGGAACTTGTTAAGATTGTTATCAGCACTCTATGCGTCATGGAGTGAAGATTACTGAATTTTTTTGTTTAGTATGCTCGGGTTTTGTAGGTGGGTGACGGTTGGTTTTCATTTGTCCAAGTGATATGTTGTGAGTGGGACTTTGGAATCAGACTCTTCAAAATGAGGATGAGGTGGGAGCCTAGGTATGATCTTTTTTTGCCTGGTCCCTTTTAGCAAATTTAACTGCAGGTTTTTAATGTAATTATGCTTGACGACTTTACAATTTCAGGAAAAGGAATGCATTTTTATAATATGCATGCATTGAATTTGAAATTTTATGGGCAACATTATGATGAGCATAATTTTATGGAGGGCTGGTGAGAGCTTTAGCACAATATTATGTTAAGCATTTCAACCAGTTATAACCAAAACAGAATGGAGATATTGCTTGTTTTTGAACTTCCTATTGTTTTCTTCAGGCAAATCCTTACGGTTTTTATTGGAGCTATGTTGTTTTTTCAGACTGACGACGTTGAGCTTTGACCTCCCTATAGGGAAGGGAGGGCAGGGTTTGAGCCCCACTAGTGTTGGGCTCATCAGCCTATTGGGTAGGGTTTTAGTCTAGTTGAGCCTGTTGGGTTCAAGTATACCTTAACTTGGTTATGATTGACCCAGTTCAAGCTTGAGTTGATCTTAAATTTTTGTTCAAACTCTGCTTGACACAAGGTTACGAGCATTTCTAGCTAAAATCAAGCTTAATTTCAAGCTTAATTTTTTAATAGTTTTTTTATAAATTAAACCGTAAAAAATAGTCATCAATCCTAAATTATCAATTTCACAAGAATTATATTAAAATTAGAATTATTTATCGACGGAGATATATTTGAGCTGAGTCGAGTTACACATTATTTGGATTAACAATGTTGATTAAATTCAATTTATTCGACAATTTGAATGAGCCCAGTGAATCAACAACGCCTAATAGAGTCAAGCTTGAGTTGCTAAGATTATTTAATAAGAAGGGTTTGAGTAGTCTATCTCAACTCAAATCAATTCAATTCAACAAACCAGGGTTTGGACGAGTTAATCAATTCAACAAAATTTTTATTCTAAGTTTTTTAAGGCACATTGTATGAAGCCTTGTATACTAGACAATTTGTACTCTATCAATGCAAAATCGACAAACTATCTAACCAAAGAAATAAAAGGCTGAAGTAATTCACATGGTTACAAACCTTTTAGGCTTAAAAATTAAAAAATCTCTCGACTTTTCAAAGAAAGCTAGCTAGGTTATCAGTTATACATAGTATTATTAATGGATTGAGTTTTTATCCGAATTTGATCTTAATTCAATTCAGATTATGGAGCTTCCGGGTAATTCTTGTGCATTGCCTCTCTAAATATTTTCAAATGAGGGTTGGGTTGCTTTTCTATATGTTACAAATTCACGGGGTGCTTTTTGGGCAAATTACACTTACACTCCTGAACTATCACTCTTTTTTCACTTTTCTCCTCAACTACTAGATTTCTTATATTACACCCTCAACTAACACTTTTATTTCACATTACCCCAATCACAAATGTTTGTTATCTTTTTGGATGAAAATATCAATGTATCGAGGTAAAGTAAAAAAAATTATATAGTTTGGGGGACAAAATGAAATAAAATTTTGTTAAATATATAATAGATGATAATAAGTAGGGCAATGTGAAACTAATAACATAGTTGAGGGTATAATGTGAAAAATGAATGGTAGTTTAGGAGTAATTTACCCAATTTCTATAAAATAAAAAGGACCAATATTTCCTTATCTCATGTCGGGAAAGGACACTTATACCCTTGACTTAATGAAGATCAACATTAACCGGAACTTGCATTCAATCATTTCATATGGGACTCTTAGGGGCGGTTCAGTAGTTGAGTTTAACATTTGATAACTCAAATGTCTCAGGTTCAATTATTTCTCACTCTTTAAGGTCCTGCCACCCTTGTTTTTCGGGGACATGCTCTAATCTAACTTAAGTCACAGTGATAATTGTTAATCTCGAACGATGTGCAAGCCTGGACACCTTTTTTTTTTTAAAAAAAAATCATTTCGGAGGCCTAGCACGTGTCCATGCCACTAGTTTGAATACAAATCTAATGGACAAACAAACGCCTAACACAGGACCACAAACCACAAATTGATGGAATCAATCCGAAGCAACAAATTTAAGTTTATTATAGCGGATTTGTATGTAAACATGTGGATCCATTAAATATTTTAAATAAATTGGACGATAAAAAAAAGTTAAACACACTTATGCCTAACTCAAGCTCAACACTAATGTAGCTGTAAGAGGCAAAAAGTTAACGATACCTCCTGCAGGATCAATGAATTAATATCTCTGATATTGGACGAATTCTGAACTTGGATCTCCAAATCTCCTTTCTACAAAATGAACAAATTGCCTAAGATCGAAGTACTTCAATCGAAAGCACTCCGATGCTTAAGTCAGTAATGGAACTGAAACGAACGGAAGAAGACCAGAAGAGTTCAGCGTTCTTTTTACCTTGGCTTCTTGTTCCTTTTATAGATCCTTGTCCCTCTAGGGTTTCTGTAATTTTAGATTCAAGGTGGCACACCTTCCTTCCTTCCTTCTAGCGATTCAGTTTGGGAAGTTGCTGATATTTCTCCGACAACTCCTTCTGATACCTACAATTTCGTTGATTTGTTTATCTGCATGCTTAAGTTATAGACGAATCTTTATCTTTCCATGTAGTGTTGCAAACATCTTGGTCTTAATAAGAGCCGAACTCTTTCATTACTCTCCGAACATGTTGAACTACTTGGGTCGGCAGTGGCCATGCTCTTTCATTACTTTGCCGAGCACATAGCCTTGCCGAACACTTTGCTTTGCCGATCACATTGTTAAGTTCAACCGGGTATACTGAATGAGTGACAACTGTCTTCATCACGTGCCTCGTCTTTTCATAATCACGTGAGCTCATTTAATGCCTCCACACGTGTAATAAAGGGAATGACCCCCTTCATTTTCCCTCAGAAAACGTCTGGCAGACCCTTTCGTCTGTCAACCATTTTATGTGCTTAAACTCATCATTGCTCATACCTTTTTGGGACATCCCCCCTTGTTTTGGCGGTTCAGTCTTAATCATCTAAATACTACCTTTTAGAATTCCCTCCTCTTTATAAGTGATTTCTTTTTGTCTTTCCTCTACTCTACTTTATTGCCTCCAAATCCATCTCTTTTTTCTACATTTTGTCTTTGTCTGCACTTCTTCTTCTTCAATGGCTCCTCTCACACCTGCTGAGATTCCATTTTTCAAAACCAAATATAATATTCCAAACGACGTCGAAATAAAGGTTGTTGAAAAGGACGAACCACTGATTGGCACAAGGGAGAGGATCTCCATTCCAACTCGTGCCATTACTGAGGGTGGAGTTCGATTCCCTCTTGATCCTCTCATTCTCTGGGTATTTTCTGCTACAAAGCTTTGTCCCCTCCAATGCTGCCCCAATTTCTTTAGGATAGTTATGGGGGTATCTACTTTGAATAGGCTTCTGGGTCTGAGCTTTGGTTTGTGGGAGATTTTATACTACTACATCTTCAAGTTTGCTGGTGACAATTACTACCTTGTTGTCAGGAAGAAGGAGCGATATCTGATAACTCATTTTCCTGACTCGAATAAGGGTCATGAGAATGACGTGGTGTTTGTTTCGGGGAATTGGGAATATGCTGCTGATGCTACTCCCTCCTATCGCTGTCCCTATGAAAAGGGCATTCCAGGTATTTGAATCTTTTATTCTTCTAAATTGGCTTTTTTACTCTACTGCTTTCTGATAAGACTTCTGCGTGTAGGAGAAACTGTAAAGGGCCAAGTTCCTAAGTATTTTGTGAAGATTGATGAACTTCAAAAGTTTGAAACTTCAACGAGACATTGTTCTGTCGAGCTGCTCATACATTGCTTGGCTACACTCCAACATACACATCTTTGATAGTCGTGCCACACCGACCGAACGTGACGTTTGCCGGTGACCGGGGGCCATCCAAGCTGCTCGGGAACAGACTCCCCGAGTACGAAAGAAGTCATTGCTTGCATCTTCTGGACGCAGAGTGGTGAAGAGCTTCTTAGACTTTTTATCAGCTGGCGAACCGGCCCCATCCGTTGAACTTACTCCGTCGATTCTTGTTCCTTCAATTCCCGTCCCTGAGGAACCTTCTGCCAAGGTTCCTACTGAGGCTGTTCTTCCAAATGATGAAGTTCTGCCAACCCATAGCCAAGCAAACTTGGTTCAGGCTATTGAAACTTCAATTCCAGTTGAGTTAGACCCTCCAAGTCCTGTTCATTCTCCAATTCCTGAAGACGATTTGATTTTTGAACTTACCAAAAACCCTGCCCCAAAAAGGCGAAGGTTTTATGAATCCAAAGCTAGCCTTTCTCCCAAATCTGCCAATCCTCCTTTTAAACCCGTCCTTAGAGAAAAAATGAGAGAGATCACTGCAAAGGATTCAACAATATAAGATTTTAACGTTGTGGTGGGCATTGCTCAGGGTGTGATCCTGCCTTGGGACCTGGCTATGAACGAGGCTCTTATTGATGATGAAGTTTCTCGTCAAGCGATTCAACCCATAGTTCTAGAAATACTCTTTACTTGTTCCTTTAGTCTTTTCACTTTTTCTAAATTATAATTGATGTGCAGGATGGACGGTAGACGTGGACGTGGACGTTATGCACAACCACCACCACCACCACCTCCCGATGCCATGAATGAAATTTATCAATGTCTAAGGGAGCTAACCACTCTAGTACAACACTAGAATGGAAAAAAAAACCACAATTAGGGGGGGTTGCCACCATTAGCTCCTGTATCGGGCAATAGGGACGACAATAGAAGGATGATAGTTCTTAGAGAATTCTTGAGGCAACGCCCACCTATTTTTCAAGGAAGCTCTCACTCTTTAGAGGAGGATAAGTGGATTCGCCTGGTGAAGAAAATGAGTGATAGCATAGTAGTTGCCAAGGATCTACGGGTCAGCCTAGCTACCTCTACTGGAAAGGGAGGCAGATCATTGGTAGGACTCAGTGAAAAGAAGGAGGAACATTGGCGCGATTACCTGGGAGGATTTTGAGCAAACCTTTCAAGACAAATGTTTTCCTGAATCGGTCGGGGACAAGATGAGTATAGATTTTCTCGCTCTATGACAGGGTAGCATGATGATGACGGAGTATGAGAGAAGGTTCAACGAGCTTTCTCGCTATGCCACGAAGTTCATATCTACGAAGTTCCTCACATTCCTGACTCCAGGATGCCCCATTCTTCCCTTTGATTGATTGTAAGAAAGGTTTGCACCTATCAGATGCTCGGGATATGAATATTCCTAGTGCAGCAGCCATTTCGATTAGCCTCTGTACCTTCTTCATTGTCCGAGGTGATTGTAGCTCGGCCATGGCCTTTACCTGATTGGGATTCACCTCTATTCGTCGACTCGTAACTAGGAAGCCAAGGAACTTCCCCGATCCAACCCCAAATGCACACTTCGAAGCATTTAACTTCATTTTATATCTTCGTAGAACATCAAACGTATTTCTCAGGTCGGAATAATGACTGGTGGCCTTCCGACTCTTCACCACCATATCGTCAATATAAACTTTCACAGTACTGTCTATCATATGTGAGAACATTTTTGTTACCATCCTCTGATACGTTGCTCCATAATTCTTGAATCCGAAGGGCATCACCCTGTAATAATAAGTCCCTTCTGGCGTTATAAAGACAGTCTTTTCTTGGTCTTCCTCGACAAGGCGGATCTGGTGGTACCCTCGATAGGCATCTAAGAAACTCATCTGCTCATGCCCAGCAGTTGCATTAACTAACTGATCTATCTTTGACAGAGGAAAACTGTCTTTTGGACAAGCTTTATTGAGGTGGTGAAGTCAACGTAGACTTTTCACTTCCCGTTCTTCTTCCTTACTATCACGGTATTGGACAACCAGATCAGGTATTGTACTTTCTTTATTGTTTGGGATTCAAGTAACCGTGCTACTTCTTCTTTTACCGCGTCCTGATGCTGAGGAGCCGACCTCCTGAGCTTTTGTTTGACTAGGTTGAAGCTAGGGTCAACGTTCAAGTGGTGACATGCCACTTCGGACAGTACACCAGACATATCACTCGTGCTCCAAGCGAAAACATCTGCATACTCTTGAAATAAGGTGAAAAACTCTTTTTTTTGCTTAGGGTTGAGAGCTGTCCCCAACAAAAAGTATTTTTCCTTATCTCCATCTTTGTCTAAAGGTAATTTAGTCAAGTCTTCAATTGTTCGGTCCGACACTTCTTTCTCATCGCCTAAAGGTACTTTAGGGCTTTTCTCGACAGCTTGGTCGACAGACTCAACCAAGCTGTCAAATGTTGATTGTTATTTTGCCTTGGTGGGTATTGAACTTTTCTCTCGAGCTTCAATTCCGTCTTTAGGTTTGATTGAGGTCAACAAACAAGTTCCGGAACTGACTTGGTCTCCTCGGATGTTCACTATACCTTTAGACGAAGGGAACCTCAGCATCTGATGGTACGTTGACGGTACTGCCTTCATCTCGTATAACCAGCATCAACCCATTATCGCATTATAAGCCGAGATCGTATCTACTACCAAAAATTCAGTTATAATGCAAACTAGCCCAGTCTTTACTGGCAGTGTGATCTTTCCCCTGGGAAAAATGGTTTTTCCACTAAAGCCAATTAGTGGAGTATTTGAGGGCTTCAGATTATCCATCTTAAGGTCGAACTTTTCGAAAAGATCCATGTACATGATTTCGGAGGAAGTCCCTGGATCGATCAGGACTCTCCTCACATCGTAGTTAGCAATCCTAAGAGTGATTATTAACACGTCGTTGTGTGGATGATGAACACCAACTAGATCCTGCTTGGTGAAGCAAATAGCCTCAGTTGATTCTTCCACTTTAATCCTTTTGCTCCTAACCTCTGGGGTTACAACTGGTAGACTTCCCTTTCATTGACAGCTTTCTAAATGTACTCCCTTACAGCGTTGTTCGTAGACATCTGCGGATTTGTCGCAGCGTGTATCATATCTATCACCCCAGTTGGGGTGTTCTAATCTCTTTTCGGTTCGGTTCGGTTCTCCGCCCGTTAGTTCCTGTCCTACCTTCGATAAATTTGGTGAGATGCCCAACCTGGACTAGCTCCTCCAAGTGTTGCTTCAGAAATTGACAATTCTCGGTCATATGACCTAGATTCGGTGAGATGCCCAACCTGGACTAGCTCCTCCAAGTGTTGCTTTAGAAATTGACAATTCTTGGTCATATAACCTACATCCCGATGATACGAACATCTGTAGTTTGGGTTCCTTTTCGAGGGATCCCCTGTTAATTTATTGGGCCACTTAAAAAATGGCTTCGCCTTGATCTGATTCAATATCTTGTAAATCGGCTCCCTGAACAGCGTGTTTATGACTTTTGGGGATAGCCTTCCTTCTCATTCTTTCTTTCGCCTCTCTGCTCGGCTCTGTTTACTTTTCATGACTGGACTGTCTCTTGCCTTGATGCTCTTTAACCATAACTCTGGATAAGTCATCGTTAACTTTGGCATACTTCTCGATTCTCGTCATCAATTCTTCTAGATCAGTGGCTGGTCTCTAGGTGAGTGATTGATACAAAGGGTTCTCCTTTGGCAACCTAATTTTGAAGGACGCAACTGTAATTTTTGTTTTGCATCCCTCAACCTCATTCATTGTCTCCCAATAACGATGTGCATATTCTCGCAAAGTTTCATTATTCCTTTTCTTCAAAGTCAGCAAAGCCTCGACATCCTTCGGTTGCTTGTTGCTCGTAATGAACCGTGTCGTGAATTGTTCTGTCAGTTGAGACCATCCATCTATCTATCCCTTCGGCGAGCTGTCGAACCACTTCATGGCTAACTCCCCAAGACTGCTAGGAAAGATAGTGCAGAGTAGGGGTTCATTCCTTCGGTGAACGGTCATCAATTACCTGTAATGTCTGATGTGAGAGTTTAGGTCGGTCTTCCCGTCGTAAAGTTTAAACTTTGGGACGGTGAACTTGCTCGGGATTCATCCACTTTCAATCCATGCAGTGAAAGATGATGACTCCGGGCCGTTTCTATATTCTCCTGTTGCTTTTCTGGCCAAGTCCCTAGCCGACCTCTGTTCAGGTCACCTAAGACGGTTGTTGAGTTCCTCGGTGATATATTGCTTCCCAGCATCCTCCTTTGGGAACCGTGGTTTCTTCTACTGGTAGTTGTTGTCTTTTGCATTTTTGACCTTTCCCGGTTTTTTTTCAGGACTCTCACAATGACTTTCTCTCTCACGCTTCTCTTTTCTTGTCATCTCCTTCAGCCTGACTTTCAATTCCTCATTTTCCTTGATCAAGTCTTTTTCCCTGGCATATGATTTCTTGAACAGTTTGTCATGACCATCAAGACGGTCCTACAATGATTAGACCAATTTTACCAGGGAATAGTTTTTCCCCTCGGCATGGAGAGATTCACCATGATCTTTAATCTGCTGGTTCAGGTTCCTGGTTCGCTTGAAGCTTGCTAAGGAATCCTCGTCATCCTTGTGGGGCCCAAATGGGCATTTGTTCATACGTAATCTAACGTCACCATCAGATGGGATCGACGCTAGATCTGAATTACCCATGGCAAAACTACCCACAGATGATCCAATAGCACTTCTAAGTCTTGACATTATGGTTTTTCGTTCGAATGATGAGAAACTTCTCACAGATTGCGCCAAAAAATGTAAGGCAAAAAATTAAACTATACCTCCTACAGGATCAATGAGTTAATATCTCTGATGTTGGACGAATTCTGAACTTGGATCTCCAAATCTCCTTCCTGCAAAATGAACAAATTGTCCAAGATTGCAGTGCTTCGATCGAAGGCACTCCGATGCTTAAGTCAGTAATGGAACTGAAACGAACGGAAGAAGACCAGGAGAGTTCAGCGTACCTTTCACCATGGCTTCTTATGTCCTTTTATAGATCCTTGTCCCTCTAGGGTTTCCGTAATTTTAGATTCAAGGTGGCACACCTTCCTTCCTTCTAGCGATTCAGTTTGGGAAGTTACTAATATTTCTCCAACAACTCCTCCTGATATCTACAATTTCGTTGATTTGTTTATCTGCATGCCTAAGTTATAGGTGAATCTTTATCTTTCCATGTAGTGTTGCAAACAGTTTGGTCTTGATAAGAGCCGAACTCTTTCATTACTCTCCGAACATGTTGAACTAGACTGCCGAGCTCTTTCATTACTTTGCCGAGCACATCTTGTCAAACACTTTGCTTAGCCAATCACATTGATAAGTTCAGCCGGGTATACTGAATGAGTGACAACTGTCTTCATCACGTGCCTCGCCTTGTCATCATAACGTGAGCTCATTTAATGCCTCCACACGTGTAATAAAGGGAGTCACCCCCTTCAGTAGCGCTACATAATTAAAAATAAGCCGGGTATGTATTGGAAAGAAAATTGATATGATATGATTTAAACGGTTCAAAAATACAACATGCATGACAATATATGTTCGTCCCTCGTACAATGCATAAATAAAGACTATGTTATATTTTAGCCATGGGAAACACACCATAAATTCTAAGCAAAATTAGAGATGAATCCTTGTTGGTCCCAATTATACTTGATGGGTACTAGACAAAGGGGTGTTTTCTTCCATGCTAATATCTTTGTAAATTTAAAGCAGAATTAGAGATGAATCCTTGCTAGTCCTAATTATACTTGATGGGTACTATACAAAGGGGTGTTTTCTTATGGATGGTACTTAATGCCATATTCCTCCTCTTCCATGCTAATATCTTCATAAATTTTAAGCAGAATTAAAGATGAATTATTGCTGGTCCCAATTACACTTGATGGGTACTGGACAAAGGGGTGTTTTCTTGTGGATGGTACGTAATGCCATATTCCTCCACTTACATGCTAATATCTTCATAAATTTTATGTAGAATTAGAAATGAATCCTTGTTGGTCCCAATTATACTTGATGGGAACTAGACAAAGGAGTGTTTTCCTGTGGATGGTATGTAATGTCATATTCCTTCTCTTCCATGCTAATATCTTCATAAATTTTATGCAGAATTAGAGATGAATCCTTGTTTGTCCCAATTATACTTGATGGGTACTAGACAAAGGGATGTTTTCTTGTGGATGGTACGTAATGCCATATTCCTTCTCTTCCATGCTAATATCTTCATAAATTTTATGCAGAATTAGAGATGAATCCTTGTTGGTCCCAATTATACTCGATGGGTACTAGACAGGGGTGTTTTCCTGTGGATGGTACGTAATGCTATATTTCTCCTCTTCCATGCTAATATCTTTGTAAATTTAAAGCAGAATTAGAGATGAATCCATGCTGGTCCCAATTATACTTGATGGGTACTAGACAAAGGGGTGTTTTCTTGTGGATGGTACTTAATGCCATATTTCTCCTCTTCCATGCTAATATCTTCATAAATATTAAGCAGAATTAGAGATGAATCCTTGCTGGTCTCAATTACACTTGATGGGTACTAGGCAAAGGGATGTTTTCTTGTGGATGGTACGTAATGCCATATTCCTCCACTTACATGCTAATATCTTCATAAATTTTATGTAGAATTAGAGATGAATCCTTGTTGGTCCCAATTATACTTGATGGGAACTAGACAAAGGAGTGTTTTCCTATGGATGGTACGTAATGTCATATTCCTTCTCTTCCATGTTAATATCCTTGTTCCACCAGGCACTTCCCAAACCAAAACAATACAAAAGGTTGGCCAATGTGAACTCCATGGTTGTTAAGGGGTGTGTAAAAATTCAAAAATTCATCTCTATCGGAGTTGGAGTCGGGAGTCAGAGGAAATTCTAACTCTGACTCCAATTTTTATTAATAAATAATTTTTTATAAATTATATTATTGCACATAAATATATTAAATATTAAAACATAATAATAATAATAATAAAAGTTCTGATTTTGCCCCTATCTATATAATAAAACATCTAGCAATATAAATTTTTATCCCCTAAATATTTCCCCCCAAAACATATCGCATCATTCATTTATATCACATGTTCAATAATTTAATATTTGAATAATTTGTAGTTTAACATATTTTTTATTAAGAAAAATTATTATTGAATATAGTGAAATCGAATTTTTTGGTGTTCAAATTTTATGTTCTATCATGCCTCATAAACGGGTTATGAATAGTTAAATTATAAATTATTACATATACATATAAATATAAAACGTTAAAACATAAAAATATAAAACAAAAACGTCCACCCCCTAATCCTAATTTCTAACGCCTTCCACTCTTCTGTACGCCTCCACATAGCAAATTCTCTCTCTCTCTCTCTCTCAAAGAAGACCAAAAACATGAAGGTGACACTGGATCTAGTCGAGATCTCAACAATGGAGGTGCATCTTCTTCTCTACAATGAAGGCAACCATCCTCCTCGTTGCAATGAAGGTGCGATCTCAGATCTGAGATCTCAACGATGGAGGTGCATATCTCAAAGATGGAGCCATGGAGCTGCAAATTTCAATGATGGATCGATGGTGGTGTAGATCTCACCTGCAACACCCCTAAAGTTGAATCCCAAATCTCAGATCTGAGATTATCAATAACTCTTTCTCTCTCCCTCTATATATATGTATATATATAGTTCTGATGTTATTATTATTATTATTTTTGGATTTTGTTCATTTTCGAAACTGTGGTGTGACTTTGGTCTGACTTTGATTGGTGGAGGCAATGTAGTTCGGAGTCAGAGTCAGAGAGCAAAATTCATTCAGACTGAAGGTAGAGTCCGAGTTCGAAATCATGCTTTCCGATTCTGTTGGAATCGGAGACCACCCCTAATGGGTGTAATAGATGTGCTTATAGTAGGACAAATTTGTCGACCAGCCCCAAATGTCACCAGCTCAAAATGTTGCCCTCTAAAATCGATGTCACTGTTCTCAAACCTCTCAGGGTAAATTTGATTGAGCAATGCTACACATCTCAAATTTGTATCCCAAAAGTGCATCCCAAATCAATGGGAATCGGATGAGTGGGTCCTACTAACTTTTTTCATTGGGACCTACTCATCCAATGGTTCCCATTAATTTAAGATGCACTTTTGGGATACAAATTTGGGATACAAAGTATTTCTCAATTTCATTAGGGTTCTTTCAAGTCTTTGGATCTCTTCCAATTGGCCAGACATTGATTAAAACTCTCGTTTGAGGGAAAATATCATACCCTATCCTATTGAATGTAAAGTCAAAATCATCCTGAGTGAAGTTAATTGGTTGGGGGAGAAAATAGACTTCCCACCTTAGCAAACCCTCGAGTGGAATGCAATTAAGGGCACTTGCTTGTACTTTGTGTTTCAATCCATGTGGGTAGCCTAATCCATAAATCATGGGTCCAAACCCATTATCTTTTATTCCTCGCTAGTTAAGCAAAAAGACAAAGAAATATAAAGAAAAAACGGAGGGCTGTTGGAGGGGTAATCCACATCGGCACCACATGAGAATTCAAATAATATTCAAATAGGTTTGCTTGGAGGAAAACCCACTTGGTCTAGGCACAAAAACAGTAGCCTTGTTATAGAAATCGAGAGGACACGAAAAACAATTGTTCTTCGTGTGTGATTATTTTGAACCAAAATTTGGGGAGGCAGTCTATGTTCGATTTTGATGAAATTTTGATACATTTGTTCACAACAATGGAGACTACGCAGTGATCAATATATTTTGTTAAAAACTTTTTCAGATATTATTGATACTTTAATAGCTTCTACGTATTATTCTGGGGAGGATTATTGTAAATCTATTATTGGAATATAATGGAAGGTTGAGATTGTAGTTTGTGGACCTACCCCAAGTTTGAGGGAACCACGTAAATTTTATGTCTTGCTTGTGGTTTATTGTTCAAGGAAGGGGACCCGATGTGGATCTCTCCTCACGATTATACACGTGAACCAATATATACTTTATCTAGAGGAGGAAGGGGTGAATATGTTTTTCAATTTAACGCTCAATTGATTACTAATAAAAACTTAAATCATCACAATTATCTCTTCTCACATAAATTGATCAATGAATATTGAGAATCCCTTAAGTCACCATAACTCATTTTGCACATGATGATTGATTAAAGTAATCTTCAATTAATTCATTCATAATCAATCTCATGACAATCCTAAAATTTCAAACCCAATGCACAACTATGTATGAATAGGTATTTAATAGCATCTAGGGGTGTTCAAATTTATGATTACCCGTAAATTCCAACCCTACCCTATCCTATCCGACTCTATTGATAGGCTACCCAAAAGAATTGGGTAGGCCAACGGAAGATTTTTTTGGTATTCCACAAAAAATGGGGTAGGAATGCAAAATACTTACAAAATTTTCATTTTTCTACTCTACCCTACCTATATATATGTTAATACCTAAAAATTAAAATCCAAAAATCTAGAAATCATAATGTTTTATTGATGTTTATGGATTTCTTATCTATGATGTATTGATATTTAAGGCTTTTTTGTCGTGTTTTATTATAATTGTTTATATGTATGATCGAATTTATTGTGTTTTCTTTAATGTTATTGGCTTATTGTGTTAGTTAATTGGTATATGTTACTTAGTTAAATTGTGAAAATGATCCAAAAATTAATAACTAAAAAATATGTGTTCACCCGATTTCTTACCCGACTTCTTACCCGGTTGTTTTGGATAGAATTCGAGTAAGAATAGTACACTTGATCGGATAGGATAGGTCAAGAAAAAATTCTTCCGTAAAGTATCGGGTAGGAAGATGAAATGCTATAATTCCTACCTGTAGAGTAGAGTGAACACCCCTAATAGCATCAAACACATAATGTGCGTGTTTGCTAACAATCACAAGTGTGTACAATAAACAATAAAGAATATAAGTGATTTGTTAACGCGGAAAAACTTCTTCAGAAAAATCTCGAGGAACCATTTCGATTCACCAAAGCCTAATCTACTAATCTAAGTCAAAATACAAGTACTCGAGTTTTATACTTCAACCAATACCATAGTTAGATGCTCTTTTCTTTGTTATCTCTCTTGCAAAGGCCATCCTTCGATGTCTTGTAGCTTCACTTGGTCCTCCCCGCTGCACGGTTCATCTAGGCCTTGATCAATCATGGGCATGCCAATAATCTCCAGTATGCACACACCAATGGGTTTATCACTAACAAAATCTTATTCTCTAGTGTGGTTGGGTAGAGTCTCTAGTTGTGGCATTTAGATTTAGGGATCTAGGTTGTAATGGAAGCTCTCAAGGTAGATAAAGGATTTTCTCTCTTAGAAATATCACAAAAGTCTTAACCTAGCTGTGGGAAAGGCTACCCCTATGTATAGTACGAAATAAGGATAGTTTTAGTAAATAAGAAAACTCATATTCACGAATGACCGCTTGATCGGTGGGAGGGTGGTTGTTGCTGAAATGAAAATCACGTTTCAATCCCAACTAAGACATGCACGCTCGAGCGACCATAAATGACAGCTCGAGCAAGCTCTATGTTGTCTTCCGTGACCTTTTTCCATTAAATTTCCTAAATCATCAAGAGATTGACCTATTCAAGGCTAGTGAACATAGCTATGTCCCTACTGATTTTTGAAGCATAAAACCAAGCAAAAATTAGTTCTCCTGAGCACTAAAATGTGTTGCTCAAAGAGGAGTCCGATTATGACTCAATCTATGTTTTCAAAAATCATAAATGGTTTAAAAAATCTTTTCATTTAAAATCATCTAGAAGTCATAGTCAGGTTTCTTCCAATTTCATTTTTTATCCTAATCAACATAAGTTAAAAATAACTTTATTTTAGGTGTCTAGGTCATTGTCTTATCTTAAGTATAAAAGTGCATACGGATGGTAAATGACATTGTTTCGACGTTTGATCTTCTTCCTTCAATGACGCTTTCAAAATTTGAACTTAATAGCATCATGATCATAAAAAATGTTGAGATTTACGATAAACTTCACGAAATTAGTCAATTTCAAATGTTATTTAACAATCTCCCCCTTTGACAATTTCATGACAAAATATGTAAGTTAGGAATTAATATTACAACCTCAAATCATTGAACAAAAAGAATTGTAAATCTAATCTCAACATTCCTGTACATGTCCTAAATCTTTATCTAGTACAAGAATCTACTTCTTTGGATGAAGCTTGAAGATTATAGTCCTACACATCATCACTCAAATCAAAACCTCTTGAAAAACGTCATATGTTAGAGAAATCCATAGTATAATTACAGGTTTAGAAATGACCAAGATAAGCAAAGGGCAAATATGTAACATGTTAGAAACTAACTTGCCCAATATTCTTGAGAACTTATTGATGTATTAATATGAAACACATCAAGTTCTCCTTCTTAGTTGATGTTCATAAGTAAAATAACAAGTGAAAAATAAACAAAGTAAAATAGGTAACTTCAAAAAGTTAAAATTAAAAAAATTAATTGGTGATTTTGAATCTCAAATAGTAAATAATTTTTCAATAAATACATTTAATATTTAAATAAGTATATCGTATCAAATATAATATTATAAAACTAACAAGCATCATTTAAAAATCCCAGAATCTCACTTTACGTTAAACATAGAAATTACTATCCGGAACATGTCTTTTACATTAGAACACAAATATAGGGCCTCAATCAATAATTGAATCCTAGAGTACTGTGTTTAGGGGTTTCCATGGGCCCGGCCGGGTTTCGGGTAAGGGTAGACTACCCGCAACCCAACCCGTGAGTTTATTGAGTGGGTCTGCTTGCGGGTTTTTTTATATACATATTTATTTAAAAATAATGAATATTTTATAACTTAATATTTGTGTAAATTATATTTTTTAATCAAAAGTAAAGTCAAAATGGATAAAAATAAAATAATGAACTAAATCCAATAGAATGAATAAATCTCAACTAAGTTGACACTTACTAACTTATCTTTCATTTGCATTATTCTACCATTTAAAACTTATATGCTGAATATATAGAAAAAAATAATACATTATTTATAATATCTAAATTTTCAAAATTTTAAATTTCGATATTGGGAGATTTATTTCAAAGTTTCAAATTTAATGGTTTAAAAATATATTTTTTTTTCAAAGGAATGGTGGGTGGACTGGGCTTGTGGGCGGGCTCTTGGGCCGAGTAATGGGTTTGGGGGCAAATCCAAACCCTCTTTTTAAGGATATTAGGTTCGGATTCGGGCGGACAAACTAT
>CM042190.1:18659347-18688541 GCA_023539305.1 Ilex asprella | reverse complement strand
TGTGTGTTCTTTGGGGGGGGGGGGAGGAAGGGTTGCGTGTGTGTGAGATAGAGAGAGATGCAAGAGAATGTTTATAAAAACAAACAAAACAATAACATATATTTGGTTGGATGTCCTTTATCACAAAACAAAAATGAATTAAATCTCCAACAAAGTGATGTTCATTAAAGTAAGCAAACAATTAGGTAGAAAAATAAAACTCCATTTTCTTACTAAATTAGAATTAACGACCTACTACTTTGTCTATACACTATACTCCATCAATAATCAAACCACATCCACAAACTCAAACACAATTATAATTTTTAACTTTGTTTTTGCATCACACCCAAGCTAATTATGCACCGACTCAAATGAAATTCATCTTACAACCCCCAAAATAAATAAATAAAGAAACCTATGTTCACAAAGAAATCAATAACCCAAATCCATATATTACATGTGATAGCAATAACCAATAGTCATGTAGTATTAAAACTACCAGTATCATGATGACAAACTAAATATACTTCTTAACCGTCTTACGTGAAGAAAATGCTGAATTAAAAACATTAACACCCTACTAAAACTCTCAAACCGATCATATCTATAATATGTGGAAACAACCATGTTTTTAAAGGATCTAAGAATGAAAAACGCTAATGGAAAATTACCCGTTCCTGGCTAAAAGCTATAATATAATTATATTGAATTAGCAATGAAATGACTAAGTGGACAATTATTGTTTGTGACCAAAAGAGTTGCCAGCTTATGAATTGGGAAAGAAAACTACACACACTGTAACGCCCCAAATACCACCCTGAACGGCATTACATTCTAAAATCATTTACATCATGAGAGCACTAACATAACCCATCAATAAATAAGACTTCATAAAGTTAGCCATAGAATTTACAACATTATCCCAATAGAATAAACCCATCTTGGCCTTTTCATTCCAAAAATCAACTAATGTAGCGCAACTGAAAATAACGAAAGAAAACTAGACTTCACAAGGTTCAAAATAATATCCTAGTCTTAGAACAACATAAAGTGTCACTCTAAGTGTCCACCTCGGAATCCACGCTTCCGTCTATCTAAGTCTCCCTGTGTGCAGGCTTCTCGATTCTCAACTCTTCCTCTAGAGGATAATCTAAAAAAGGTGTTAAGTAGGGGGTGAGCACGAAGCTCTGTAGAAAAATTCTTCCAAACCCGAACAAGGTTTATAAAAGTATGTAAAAGCGGTCGGTCACATTTTACAAATATCATATATAACTTTTTGAAGTAAAATTATGACATTTTAATAGATCTCCAGTTAACGAACAATAAGAAAGTTAAACGGGAAGGTGAAACCAATTTCCAACAATGAGCCATACAATTGTTATCCTTACAAGAAAAATCTCTTACCCTCAAGGCTTTGTTTCTCAAGCATCCTTACACGGAACCTCTCGAGAATACCACATATTGTCCTCTTTTGGCATGAGCATCCTTACAAGAAACCTCTCACTCTCAAGGCTTTGTTTCTCAAGCATCCTTAGAAGGAACCTCCCGAGAATACCACATACTGTCCTCTTTTGGCATGAACATCCTTACAAGGAATCTCTCACCCTCAAAGTTTTGTTTCTCAAGCATCCTTATAAGGAACCTCTCGAGAATACCACATATTGTCCTCTTTTGGCATGAACATCCTTATAAGGAACCTCTCACTCTCAAGGCTTTGTTTCTCAAGCATCCTTACAAGGAACCTCCCGAGAATACCATATATTATCCTCTTTTGGCATGAGCATCCTTACAAGGAACCTCCTAAGATGTAATGAGCATCCTTACAAGGAACCTCTCACTCATGTTAATCCAAACAACCATTCAAGAAATATGATACCACCAACTATCTCAAATATCCAATATATTTTCTCAAACCACAGGTAACTCCAAAAATCCGCAATTCTTTATATGTGATATTTTCAAATAGGACAATTTAAAGAAAAACATGCAAGAGATCATAACAATATCATTTTATTACTCAACACAAAGCACTATAATTTCGAATTCAAGATAAAGGAAGAGTTCAAGAGAAAAACTCATCACCCTTGAAAACTAGGGTTTTTCAAACAAAAAGAGGGATTTAATGGGTATACAACCCTAACTTTGTTTAAAACATGTTAATAATAGCAAGAGAACCAAGAAACAAAGAACCTATATCAAATACATATCATTAGGAGTCAAAACATACATAAATATTAACCCTAACATTAATGAACAAGAATGAAAGAAAACTCCTACCTTAGATCTTGAATAACTAGGGCTTGAACCTTGAATCACTCTTAAATCTCTTGTTTCTCACTTTTTGATCTTGAGCTTCTCATTTTCTCTTCCTCTCTAAGTGTTTCTAGGGTTAGAGGGGCTGAAATAGGGCTAACAGAGGCATCCTAATGTATTTATAGGGCAAAAAACAGACCCTAAATCGCGACTTTACACTCTTAGACCTCTTTCGGCCGTATCGGTACACAGTACCGGTATGGTACAGTTTCGGAGCACAATACCAGTACGGTTAGCTCACTAGACCAAATGGTTCTGGAACACAGTACTGGTACGGTTCAGTATCGGTACACAGTACCAATACGGTTTTGCTCAGTTTTACCTATATTCTCTGTTTTTCATTTTCAATCAATTCCAAACCCTTCCAAAACTAACCTAAACCTATACAATATACATTTGAGCATTAAACAAAGTTGATATAAGTTCTATTAAAAATTATTTCGTATATTCACGAGCTAAAATCAAGTTTTGACTAATATTTACAATATTAGTGTTTCCTATGGCATTACATATATTAAATTACTATACACCTTTATCATTATATTACTATAGACATATGAGGGTTTACATACACCTCTTCTTTTGATATGGATGTTTTGTAGATCGGTTGTACATTTTAATGTGAGATTAAATTTTTAGAGTTAAGATAATTTTATCATCACTTGATTTGCCCCTTCCCCCAAATGTTTAGAGATGTTTACATTAGCTTTGGTGTGGTTATTGAATTAGTGTAGATAGGGGACGCCATCAACGGTTAGGATCAAAGGACTAATGTCCTTCACTCTTTCATCTCCTCCTATTTTGTCTCTACATACGCCATGCACATAGACCACAATGGTGCCTCAATCCACCCATTTCCACAATCACCTTCCCAAATCAATATCAAATATTCTTATAAATAAAAAATTCAAGTAGCCCTATACAATCAAAATACAATATGCAAAATTGTGAGAGAATTACTGTCTAGGGGCTCCGATTTTGACACAACCACAATCAACCCTAATCTCGAGAGCTTATTCAAAATCCTACTCCTAAATTCCCTTTTCAACACATCTCAAAGTGATCATTAACTTACTTGAAAATTAATCAAATGAGTGGCGCCAAAAATATATCAACCTATATACAAAATTTCGACAAAATCTTTCTTAAAAAGAGGACACCAAAAACATATCAATCTATATACAAAATTAATGTAGATTACAATCATAACACAAATAAAAAACATCTAAAACTATACTCTTCTAAGCATAAAATTAAATTTAGAATCATCTCATTATATATTTCCTTATATCTAAAATCAAAGTCTACTCAGACTCATGTCTATATAACTCAAAAGCAAAAAATGGTAACATGCAATACCTTTCAAATAACCGTAGACACCCTTCCAGCTAAGAAAGAAAAATAAGATTGTTAATAGCCATACTAAGAATAATAATCAGTGCACCCGGACACCAACTCAATTCAAAAATTATAATTTAAACTTGATATGGTTCCAATTCTTTTTTAAAGAAATTAAATCTAAAGGAGTGAAAGAATTAGAAAATTCAACTTGATGACCTAATGTGGACCATTATACAATGCACTACAATTTCAAGACATTCTAATCAAACCAAAACAACATACAAAAAGCATAAGAAATCAAAACAAAACATCTAATTCTTGAAACATGACTGTTTTACACAGTTACACCATATACCCAACACCACCATGATAGACCCACCAAACCACGTAATTGACCCAACCAATTACCCATAACCATTAACAGAACCACCTACCATCAACCATCCACCTCTATATGCACATCAAACTTGAACACCACCAAACCAATCTCTCAATTTACTTCTACGCCACACTCGTAAGTCCCCCATTTGCATGTGCGTTGTTTGTGTGAGAGAAATAGGGGGAGAGAGAGTTACCTGAGATCAGGAGAGATTGACACAATTGTAATATTTCATCCACGTTAATAATGCCAGCACACCTTAATATTATAGCGTGAGAGAGAGAGAGAGAGAGGAATCCATCCACCTTGCTAGAATAAATAATAAAAACTTGTAAAACACCCCAAGCATAATTCGTTTGAGAAAAGTGAAGAACAAATCAAGACTAAACATATAGGAAAACGAAAGGACCATGGGGCAATTGGTCAAGCATATTTGAGATTTTTTCCAAGGACTTGGGGGGTTAATGTAGAAATGAGTGCAAATACAATGTGTGTTCTGTGTATGTGTGTGTGCATGATGTGACTTCTTTGTGTGTTGTGTATGTGATATGTGTGTTATGGGTTGTGTTGTGTATATGATGTAAGTGTGGGTTGGGTGTATGTAATACCCTAAAATTTTGAAATATATAGATATAACTTAGGTCAATTTATGATATTCTTTTTAAAAAGGGATGTTAGTGTAATTAATGAATGAGGAATTGTAGGGCTATTATAGGGATTGTTTTGCTTTGTGTAGATATACACGTGTAGGCAGTCAAAATAGGGCAAAACAAAAAAAAAGGGGAAAGAAGGATTCTACCGCTAGAGAGAGAGAGAGAGAAAGAAGAACAAAAAGAAGAAAAAGAAGGAGAAGGAGAGAGCGACTGATTTTAAGATGAGTTTTTCTAAAATTATATTATGAAATTCAATACACACATGTGCACCTGTACATGCTTTTACTTATCCTTTAAATAAAAAAGAATTGAAATAATAAGGGAACTATTGAATTTGAATGCAAAGTGTGACATCCCAAAATCTGGGTGTCCTTTATTATCCATTAACCAAACTTCAACCCGTGGAACAACCTTGCTTGTCGTAATTCCCGACACCAAGTCAAACGAATCCCCTTAACCAAGATTATATTCCACTCAGATAACCCATGTTTTCTTAATCATTTAATTCAATTGAGGTACAATATATCTCAATATACCTCATTTAATGTCCAGTTGTATCATTGGAACCAAAGAACTCAAGCCCCAAAAGAATAGGCGACCATTCTCAAAATTTCAGATTTTTGGAAGATCTTCCAGAAGGTTTTATATTGACCTTCCAGAAAGTTTTGCTCACTGGAAAACTCTTTTGGTTTCTTCCCGAAGGCTTTGCCTATTGGAAACGTTCTTTTGGAAGGTTTTCATCAGCCTTCCGAAAGGTTTTCATCAACCTTCCATAAGGTTTTCATAAACCTTCCATAAGGTTTTCATAAACCTTTCGGAAGGTTTTGCCTTTTGGAAAAAAAATTATATTAACCTTCCAGAAGGTTTTTATCTACCTTCAGGAAGGTTTTGCCTGTGTTTCTAAAATTCATTCCTTTTTCATTTCCAATCCATTCCAAATCCGTCCAAATTTAACCCAAACTTGTATAACATGTATTACAAACCTAATACATGATCCTTACATGTCCTTTTACATATATTTAGATGAATTTACATATCAAAACATAATGTTCACAAATGTTTTACAAAAACATTCAAAAATCATGTAAGGGCCACAAGTAAGCCCCCTTCACCCTTGATGCTCTACATGGAAGTCATCCACTAGTGTAAACCCTTTACCTGAAATGTTTTTGCCATATAGGGTAAGCCACGCTCAGTAGAATAATTTCTACAGAGTCTACTCCCCACCTAGATGCACAGAGAATGCACACATGCAACATTCAACAATTCTCAACAATTCCAATCATGTATATTAAAACCAAATGATGAAATTCATTATGATATGCCATGCAATGAGGTGAGGCTCATTCATGCACTCAATTCGAGCCCTTTCCGGCTCCTTAACACATGAATTTGTCAATGTGTGTGAACCCGTCATCCATGTTATACATCGAATGACATTTACAATCTACGGTCTTTCCTTGGGGTGGATATTTATGGACTTACACCAACGACATCAAACCGACACAGAATTCATGGACTTCAACCAACGGTTCCACGTACACCGATAAACTTCATGGACTCTTATACCAATGGAGTGCGTATCCAATCACCGAGCCTCTCACCTGAGAGATCTTCTAGTCCTTTGTTGCTAACCCCGACCCAAACTAGCATGCAACCAAGAAGCTCGGTTGGGCCTCCGGTCCAACTTTTCAAGCCTTCCGTCAATCACCAAATGTTGTATTGACGACAACCATGCACACACCCATGTGATGGGATGTTTCCGTGCATATGCAATGTGATGCACCTTTGCACAACAACATAATGTTCAATATGCTATGAATGACATATGAACAATTCCAATACATCCATAGTAAGTTATATCCTAAGCATATAATTTACATATTTGTCACAATGTCAATATATCAACACATGCATATATAAACAAGTACATTTCAATCATAAGTCATATCATAGGCCTATGATTTCACATTACCACTTCATATAAGCATGTTATAGCAAAATCTCATGCAATTAACACACTTTATTTCACATAGACATTTTATCAAACACCTTAAAGACACTCAAGTCATGTATTCACATAACATATTCCAAGTAACCACATAGCTCAAATAATCATACTAAGTGATTTCTACAAACCATTTCAAGGAACCACATAGTACAAGAAACAAAATCACTTCAAAATAGAATATATATTCCATCCATTTCCCATATCCATTTAACCAAAACACCACCCTCATGCAAAGGCTATACAACCCCACATGCCTAAACCCCTTTTTCTATGAACACCATTGGTTAGAATCAACCAAAGTAGAAAAACTCTTGTAGCGTGTAGGAAGTGATAGAACTTCCAAAAATACCAACCCAAGCCCAAGAACTTGATTTTTCTAAAATATTTTCTTTGGATCTTTAGTGAAGTCCCTCATTCTTGGTACGTACGCGTAGCCCTTGTCGCGTAGACGAACTTTAACTCTTGGCTCGACGGATTTCAACTGACAGAAGTTCATGAATCTACGGAAGAAAGGTAGAAAAATGATTTTTCACTCTTCTATCTCATTTCTCTCTTCAACGTGTGAACCAACAGAATAATGGGGTGAAATATCTGATTTTTTTCTTCATATATTTAACCTTTATTTATAATTTTAAAGACTTGGCTTAGATTGCGCCAAGTATCCTTCGCTTATTCGGATATGTTTTCGCTCCAAAACGATTTATTACATTACATGTTTAGTCCAAATTAATTTTATTAGTAATTTAGTCCAATCATACTTAAATTTTAAAAATATTTAATTTTGGGGACTACTGAGAGGTTATCCACCACCCAGTCGTCTCAAACGACGTGTAAAAGTTTGACTATCTCGGAATTTAACGAAATTTGACAGGGTAACTAGATTTTGCGACATGAGTCCAATGGCGAAATTCATTTCTTCATCTGAGATCTAGAACATGAGCATTTTAAATACGCATTATAGTGACAAATTACCATTTTGCCCTTACTCAGAAAAATGTCAAAATTTTCTGGGTTTTCACACAAAGGGTTTAGAGTAGCTGAAATATTACTTATTAAAGGTTTAAGTTGGTATTAAGAAAGAGGTAGGGTGTATCAATAGGAAGATTACATTATATATAAATATGATGGTGCATGTGTGTGTCAAGAAGATTCTTTGGAAAAAAAAAAAGAAAAAAGAAAAGGGTTTGGACTTTTCTTTTAAGTTGCTGAACGTGGAAGAATTGGTGGGTTGAAGAAGACAAGTCCAGGAATTATGCCATCCACCCCTTTGATTTTAAAGAGTTTTATTTTGACCCCTATATTCTTCTGAACTTAATTTTAACTATTGTTTTACTTGATAAGTTGGAAGAATAGAATTTTAAAAAATTTATGGCAGTCGCAAAAATAGAAAAATTGTTTTTCAAAATAATTAAACTTTGACGCCAAAAGTTTTAAACATTATGATTTGACCCCCAAAATTTTAGAAACTTTTTCTAAATAGCCAAGAATACTTTCGTACCCTATTACCTAGTATTAAAAAGTATATTTGTATATAAAATATATATTAAGTATATATCAATGGGTAGGAAGTATAAAAATTAAATATAGAATCGCGAAACGCAGAAATTAGGAATAGAAATTGATTGTTATATGCTTTTTTGAATTAGGTGGTGATTGCATTGAGGTTGAGAGAGAGTGCTTTGAATTGGAGTTTGAAAATCAAGGTGAGTATTTTACTACTTTTGGGAGGATTTTCAATATTAAATGTGTCGGTGCGTTCGTGTAGATTTTCATATATATAATATATGTGTTGATGTTTGAAGCTGTAATTGAATGCTTTGAAGTTGTGAACTGTTATACATATGAATTTTGAAAACTTGTGAGATAATTTTATATCATTGCTTTGGTGATGAAAGAGAAATTTTGTGTGTGTTGGGATTAAAACTAAAATTTTGTTGTGTGTGAAAATCATGTTTATGAGATGAGGATTGAGGTTATCAAGTCTAAGTGGTAACAAATGACTGAGACTGGGGTTACCAGGTCTGAGTGGTAACAAGCGACTGAGCTAGTTACTAGGCTAGTGGTAACAAGAGACGGCACCAGTCATTATGCTAGTGATGGCAAGAAAGTGGGCCAGTTATCAGACTAGTGGTAATAAACATGATTTGACAAATCTAATTGGAACTGAATGTGTGTGTGAGTGTTTTGGGGTAAATGTCTTTTTAGTTATGACGTTATTTGTGATTATGAAATCATTTTATTTTAATGATTATGTGAGAGGGGTTGGTGTACAATTTGTTGTACATATGTGTATATCAAAGTTTATTTTTGTATATAAATTATGAGATTTATTTTCAAACCTCATTAGTGGTGGTTGCTATTTACTGGCCTTTGTGCTTACCCAAACATTTAACATTTTTCAGGAGAGAATCAGGGTGAGGAGTAAGTCTACTGGTATACAAGGGATTAGAGGACTTGAAAATTTATTTTATTGTAGGTCTTCAGGAATAAATATCTTTTATAGTTTTGAGACAATTATTTAATTGTTTTGGAAAAAATGTTACTTATGCTTAGAATAGTGAATCTTATGGTTTAATTATTGTTTTAGATGAGTTTAATAATAATGTTGGTGATGTTTAGTTTATTCCTCTGGTATTCATTAGGTCGATGAATTGAATCATTTTATTATTTGTCTTCTGCTGTATTTTTTATTTATTATGCACAAGATTGGTTGGTTAAGGCCTTGGTGGCCGGTCCGCTGCCCACCCAATGTAATACTGCGTGGCAGTGTGACAATGTATGTGAACAATTTCTGTGTGTGATGCATTGAAACCCCCATTACATAAAAATGCTAAATCATAGTGCTATAAGGTTTACAAACACCAAATTTAAATTCATAAGGCTTAAATTATTTACCTCAGTACTATAAGGTTCAAACTATTTACCGAACTCACCATTATATTATAGTGTTCCCTCACGACAACTATTTACACAACAATTTACCAACTTCATAATTATAATAATCATAAACATCTTTATATGCATAAAACCATAGAGAAAAAATATAATAAAGAGTCTGCCTTTTTATTTTCCCTTAGATCTAGCAATCCCCATTGCATTTGACATTTTTTTCTTCTTTTATAAACAACCATGTATATAATGTAAGAAAATGGAAGTTAAAAACAAAAAAAAAATGATTGACAAATGGATGGGAGGTAAACACAACCTCAAATATACAGAGACGATGTTGGGTGTGTGCGCGTGTTTGTGTGTTGTTGGGTGTGTTGTGTTTGTGTGTTGTGTGAGTGTGTGATTTGTGTGCGTGTGTTGTGGGTTTGTGTGTGTGTGCTTGATTGGTGAGAGAGATGAAGAAAGAGAGGTGAGATCTGTGCGTGAAATGAAGAAAAAGAGGTGAGAGAGATAGAGAACGCGATTGGAGATGGAGAGAAAGGAGCTAACTTTGGTTTTTGTCTTCGTTGGTGGGTTCATCGATGGTGGCCGAGCCATTGCAGAGAGGGAGAGAAGTTGCAGGGAGTGTAGAGAGAGAGAGAGGCTGGTGGGCGGCTAACAGACTTGGGAGACGTGATTTAAGTTTTGGGCGAGATATTTTTTGTTGTTGTGACGAATTGTGTGTCGTTGGATCAAATTAAATGAAATCTGGATTGTTTAAATGAATGATTTTGAGACATGTTAGTGACCGTTAGATGAATGGATTTAAGACAGTATGATGAGTTTATTGAAGCCACCCTGTTTTATACTATAGATTACAAGATAGTTTCAGTTTGAGTGGTCATGGGACATAATCTTTGAAGGCGGCTTTATAATGCATTGACATATAACATGATTAAATGAACCTGGAATAACACAAAACTCGTAGACGGTTAATTATCATAGATTATACCATAATAAAAAATTTAATTTTTAGCTGATTCCTAGAATTTATGATGGACATAATAAACTATGATGCTACTTGAATTTGAAAGAAAATAAACTAAGCTTGGCCGGTAGCATACATAAAATTTTTGACAATGACAAAGCTGTCGCTTTATACATGAACCAAGTGGCTAGATAACTACATTTTTGGAAATATTGGTGATATGAAGAAATGTTAAAAGGAAGATGCCAGCCGTTTGTCGGGAATAAAAAGATTCCATCAGTTGCACGAGATTTTTTTTGTTATAATTAAGGATTAAGAAGAATTAAATATACGCATTATTAATTCTGCTAGAAATATTATTTCAGCAATTTAAACCATTGACACTCAAATCACGATAGAAAAAAATTATCAACATACTGAGATTCACTCTTCAGTAAAACGTTCTTGCACTTAAAAAAAATGGTTGAGCGAGTGAATTCCGATCCCGGTAGTTTTTTTCCTCAAAATTTTATATTGATTGATAATTCATTTTATACTGCTTGAGGTTCAAGTTCTATGTAGCAAGCCCCATTTGAATTAATAATTGTTATTTATCACTGGAAAAAAAATGAAAAAAATTATACTTGAAAAGTATCCAAATACTATGTGCTAAATTTACTAGGTAAGTCACGCAATGCAAGCATTGCTTCTCCATTAGTGATCTTTATCTTACTAGTATATCGTCCATTCGACATTGAATGGATTAGTAGTATAATCAATTGAAATGCTATGTCAAAAAAAGTCAGAAACAAAAATTTAATTAGTGATTTTGAATCTCAAATATTAAATAATTTTTCAATAAATACATTTGTTATGTAAATAAGTATATAGTATCAAATATTTTTTTTTGAAGAAATCTAATTTAAAAATATTACATCAGAACAAGCTAAACTTTATTTCATGTGACGATATGCAGACTCGAGACGTGAGGAAAATGCTTAAGCTGAAGGGTTTAATACTAATGACCAGTGGATTGTGAGTGATAAATGGGGGAGACGATATCCTGAGGAGGAACCTGATGGCTCTGCCTAACGCTATAATAAAATCTAAATTATGGGATGAGCTACGAACACAGTTAAAACACATGGATTATAGTAATTTATAAGAAGAAGAGCTTGACTAATCCTAGAGTCTTTCGCTCCTTGGGGATCCTACGCATGATATAAAACATTTCATAACGTAGCAACACAACCTAAACATAATCTCATATATACGTAATCCATATACACAGAGTTCAAGTCTTACATTTACATGAAACTTCACATAATCCTTAACCAAACGCTTAAGCTGGAAGCTCACCGTTGTACAGAGTTATATTTATTAAAAATTACAAAATATGACATCAAGACTCCACTTAAACTCCTCGGCCATCTAAGATACAACAGTGGACTTAAACTCCTCGGTCATCTAAGACACAACAGTGGACTCCAAGCTCCCTCCTTTTCTCTGAAACCACAAACTATGTGCGAGTGTGTGGGGGAAAATGTGAGCACAACACGCTCAGTAAATGAACAATTTCATTAAATTGATACTAAAAAAATATTCTTCAGATATTATCATCTAAAACATGCATTGCTAACAAGGAACTATCATAAAATGTTAACAGGTAAACATTTGCAATAATCATAATAAAACCACTTTAAACATTTATATATATTTGCCTCTAAGGCTACATGTCCGCCACTTAGGCCACATATATTCGCAACAACGGTGTAACCATGTCACTATTGGCTACTTACAGTTGCCTTTAATGCTAAATCTTCTTACACATTTAATAGCATCACATAAGTGTACCTTGAACATTATCAACCACAAGGAAAAATCCCACTCACCTCAAGTCCTAAAACACAACAATTATTTCCTAGTCGGTGCTTTTGATGTAAAGGTTGATGTCTCAGTTCATATACCATAATATTTCACATGTAAGTATCTAGCATTTTCATTTAACTCCATCATGCATGTATGCATGTTTACTCACACACATGTTAACATATTTCCTCATCCTCCTCAATGGTGTATATGCAACTCATAAAATTCATAAAAAACCTATTTAAGGTTCATTGAATGGCTTAACAAGGTCTTATATCAATTACACAAGAGCCTAAAACATCACATCAAATTTACAAAATTAAATCTGATGAACCGGTTGATCATGACCCTTCAATTGGTTAGAACCTTTCCAATACTCTTATCAACAGATTCAACACATGCTTCAACTAGTTGAAATGCATCTGGCATTCTATTCAACTGGTTGAACCTCACTTCAACCGGTGTGAACCCTGTTCCAAATTTCAGAACTTGTTTCAAACTTCATCTTCTTTCACCTAATCTCAATTCTAACACCACACAACTTCTACCCAAGCCTCAAGGATGCATTTAGAAGCAGAAAAACATAGAAATTCATGAGAATCTCTTACCTCCATTGCAACCCGGTCCCTTCGCATTTCCTCTGAATCCTCACCCAAGAGCTTTAAGTTCTTTTCAATACTTCAGCACAATTTCACTCCACTCCTTTGCACCATCAAAAGATCAAGCAACTCATACAAAAGAAGAAACTCCATACTCAAGAACACATGCACTCCGACGAATTCCCTCTCCCCGAAACCCTTAGCTTTTCTTCCTTTTCCTTTTTCTTATTTTCCTTTTTCTTCTTCTCTTCCTCTCTTCCTCCGCCTAAGACAATTTTCCTCCCCTTTTATATTTTTCCCAAGCACTTGGATGGAGAAGCTACACATGTCGGGTGTCCTCCCATGCAAGAGTTATCAAAATTGCACTAAAACCCCTCTTATTTTGCTTATTCCTTTATCTAATCTATCAATAATTCCCAATACTTTTGAAATCTCACTTTACTCCCTTTTACCATGTAATTCTACTATTACATTCCTCAATTTACACATGCTTAACTTTTCTGAGTTTAATTATCTCAATTTGAACTCCTTGAAAATATTCATAAATTTCACTTTAACCTATACTATTTATAAAATAAAATATTACGCATGCTTGGGTTTCACAATTCTTCCCCTCTTAATAAATTTCGCCCTCAAAAGTTTACTTACCATGTTAAAACAAATGAGAGTACTTTGCATGCATATTTTTTTCACTTTTCCAAGTTGATTCCTCCATTGCATGACTCCACCACACCACTTTAACCATTGGTTTGGCTTTTGTACATAAAATTTTCTCTTTTCAATCAAGAATCTTCACCGGCTCTTCTACATATGTCAAATCTTCCTTAAGCTCTATAGGCTCCTATGTTATCACATGATTAATCTAGTATGTAGTCACATTGACACGTAGAACACGTCATGTAGCCCAGAAAGATGCGATGGTAATGCTAACCGATACCTGACCGCTCTAATCCGCTCAATGATTATAAATGTTCCGATATACCTTGGACTCAATTTACCTTTCCTCCTAAACCACATCACACCCTTACATGGAGATACACATAGAAACACTTGATCACCGATAACAAATTCTAGATCCCTTCTTTGATTATCCACATAGCTTTTTTGTCGTCTCTGAGCTATTTTCAACTATTCCTAAATCACCTTTAATTTATTTATAGTTACTTGCACTAATTCTGGACCTATTATCTTCCTTTCTTTCACATTACTCCAATATACCAGTGTCTTACAGCGTCTTCCATAGAGAGTTTCATACGGCGTCATTCCAGTACTCGCTTGATAATTGTTGTTTTATGCAAACTCAATCCATGACAAATGTTTATCCCAGTTGCCTTTGAATTCCATTACACAAGATCTCAACATATCTTTCAAAATCTGAATTATGCATTTAGATTGACCATTTTTGTGGATGAAAAGTTGTACTAAACTTCAAGGTGGTACCCAAAGCCTGTTGCAAACTTGGCCAAAATTTGGAGGTAAATCTTGGATCCCTGTCAGCAACAATAGACTCCAGTGCACCATGCAATCTAACGATCTCATCCACATACAACCTTGCATACCTATCCAATGAAAAATTAGTTTTAATAACAAGAAAATGAGCAGACTTAGTCATATTATCAACTACCACCCAAATGGAGTCATGACCCTTTGGTACGTGGAAGTCCTATCACAAATTCCAATATGCTGTTCTCATTCCGGAATAGGGAGTGACTGTAGTAAACTTTCAGGTCATTGATGTTCAACCTTCACTTGCTGACACACTAAACATCTTGCTACAAACTCCGCAATCTCTTGTTTGATGCCCGACCACCCCTAATATTCCCGTAGATCTCAATACAACTTAGTGCTACCAAGGTGCATAGCATAAGCGAAATCATGTGCCTCTTCTAAAATTTCATACTTCAACACTTGATCATTAGTTATACAAATACGAGTACCAAATAAAAGCATACCATCTTCCTGAAATGAAAAATCTGTCTGAAGCCCCTCGTTAACTTCTTTTGCTAACTTCATTAATTGAGGATCTTGAGCGTGAGTTTCCTAAATATGATCTAATAGTATTGGCCTTACTTTGAATTGAGCTATCAATGTATCAGCTTCAATTAAAGCTAACTTCATTCACAAAGATTTCATATCCGGAAAAGTATCAACTCTAGCACACTACACATAAAGTAGAAAACCTAATGACTCACGACCCAATGCATTTGCCACCATATTTGCTTTTCCCAGATGATAATGAATAGTATAGCCATAGTCTTTAATCAACTCCATACACCTTCTCTTTCTTAAATTCAACTCTTTCTGTGTAAATAAATACTTTAAACTTTGATGGTCTATGTAAATTTCATAAATCTCACCATATAAATAGTGTCGCCACAATTTCAAAGCAAAAACAATAGCTACAAGCTCCAAGTCATGAGTGAGATAGTTACGTTCATGTGTTTTCATCTGTCTAGAAGCCTATGCAATAACTTTACCATGCTACATCAACATACAACCCAACCATTGGTGTGAAACATCACTATAAATCACGTAACCACCACTTTTTAATGGAATAGTTAATACTGTAGTTGAAATCAATCTAGTCTTCAACTCTTAAAAGCTTTGCTCTCATTTATCACCCCACACAAATTTCACATCCTTTATTGTCAACCGAGTCAACGACATAGCAAAAGATGAAAAACCATGGATAAATTCAGAAGAATTGCATATTATTCCTAAGAAATTCCTTATTTCTGACACATTTCCTAGTTGTTCCCATTTTACCATAGCTTCCACTTTCTTAGGATCCATTTGGATACCATCTCCAGAAATCACATACCCAAGAAAAACCAGCCAGTCCATCCAAAATTCACATTTACTAAATTTTGCATATAGCTATTTGTCCCATAGAGTTTGCAACACAATTCTTAATTGTTGTTTATGCTCTTCCTCACTATGATAATATACCAAAATATCATCTATGAATACAATCACAAAAGAATCCAAGCATTGGTAGAATACTCTATTCATAAGATCCATAAAAGCAGTTGGAGCATTCATCAAACCGAAAGGCATAACCATAAACTCATAGTGTCCATACCTGGTATGAAAAGTTGCCATGGTACATCACCTACTCTAACCCATAATAGATGATATCCATCTTAAATCAATTTTGGAGTAAACCCTTGAACTTCGCAGTTGATCGAACAAGTCATCAATTTGAGGTAAAGGATACTAGTTCCGAATTGTCACCTTATTGATTTGTCAATTGTCGACACATAATCGCATTGTTCCATTTTTCTTCGTAACAAACAACACCAGAGCATGCCAAAGAGACACACTAGGTTGAATAAACTCTTGATTCAATAAATCCTATAGCTGTTCTTTCAATTCCTTTAGCTCAGCTAGTGCCATTTGAAACCGAGTAATACATATAGGTGAGGTTCTAGCCTCAAGCTCAATAACAAACTCAATCTCCATATCAGGAGGCTATTTTGGTAACTCATCTAGAAACACATATGGAACCTCACAAATTACCACTAAGTCAGATAAGTTTACTTCACCTTTGCTGGTATCTCTCACTTACGCTAAATAACCCTGACAATGTTTTCTAAGAAATTTTGGAGCCTTAATTGTAGAAATTAAGCAAAACAACTTCTTTTCTAAAATAGTCCACATATGCATGATAAGAAAATAACCAATCCATCCCTAGTATTACATAAAAATCCTAAATATCTAAAGGAATCAAATCATCCAATAACTCCCGTGTATTCAAATTTACCACACAACTCTTGTAAATGTTACCCGCATATACTACATCACCCGTCGGTGGAAAGATAGCTAAAAAATGGTCTAATGGGGAAAAAGGTTGGTTCCAATGCATACTGAATGCATATTCTACAAATGAATACGTGGACCCAGGATCAATAAGAATATGTGCATTCTTACCAAAAATAGGAATCATACATGTTATCATATTAGGAGAAGCTTGAGCATCTTGTTGTGTTATAGCAAATATTCGCCCCTGAGCTCCTAAAGTACCAATAGATCCCCTTCTTCCTCTCTGTGCACTCCTCTGTGAACCTCTACCTCCAGGAGTCACATTACTCACCGATGTTGCTCCAAAAGACCTACTTGGACAATTTAACATTATATATCCTGTTTTCCCACATCCATAGCACCCTCATTCTACAATTGTCATCGTTATCCCACAGTCTCAGGCCATATGCCCATCCATTCCACACCTAAAGCAAGTTACACCTATAGCTCAGTTACTAGTTGTTCCTCTCACTTGTTGTCCCATAGAAACTCTAGAAAAACTTTGCCCCTATGAGCTTGCCGAGGCTCAACCATAACCTGCACCTCTAGCCTGAGATAATTGTTGTCCCTGCTTCTTGGATCACAATGTTTAACCCATTTATTGAAATCCTCTAACTGATGCACTATTAAACTTTCCCTTGTTTATGTCATCCCACTGACTCTTGAACATCCCTTTCAACCACCAAAGCTTTATTCACCAAAGTTGAATAACTCATTCATTCAAAAGCTGACAAATGAGTTCGAATCTGGTAATGCCCTCATTGAAATTTCTTACACGTTGCCTCATCAATCTAGACAATAGTTGTAGCAAACTAAGACAGTGTAGTATACTATTTTTCGTACACCGATACTAACATCTTTCCTTGAGTTAATGTCATAAAAGCTTGCTTCTGTCCATAGCGATATGACTCTGAAAAATACTTAGAATTGAGCTCTCTCACAAATAGATCTCATGTAACCCTTCTTTGTACTTGAGCACCCTCACCAGCAATCGGAGCAACAAAAACCGCTTTGTAGCCTCCCACCAAAATCTTGCCTCCTCTATCAACATAAAAGTTGCTAAGACTACCTGTTGTTCACCATTAGTCCCGATTACTTCAAAGATAGTTTTCATCCGTTTCAACCAATCCTCAAATTCTAGAGGGTTAATTGATACTACAAATGTTGGAGGATTCAATTTCATCAACCTCTCATGTATAATACAACATGGCTCCACATGTGTCATGGGTGGCGTTGCTCATGCTGCTACCTATATCTTTGTTTGTAATTCCACTAGCCGAGTTGTTGTTGTTGCCATCAGTGTCACCATCTCAAACACCCTCTACACCTTCTTCAGCTAATTCTATTCCCCTTCTATACCTTGCTGTTGTTGCCTCTCACCTCCCTCAGCTATAGAAGGAGTATGAGGGCTCTCTCCTTCTACTAGATCTTAACCCATTGGTGGATCTATTATGTTACACTGCAATATACATATCTAAGCATGTACATTCATATGCATAAAGATAACACAAACAAATTGGACTCATCCCGACACCCTAGATTGTCCACTACTGACCTAGACTCTCATGTCTACAGAACCTTATAAACATAGGTTCTGATACAAAAATGTCACACCCCATCCTAGATATAGTACATGTGATCTAATCAAAGAGGACGAACCCCACTTAACAATCAACAACCTGTCATCCCATCTGTAGTATAAAACATTACATACTGTAATAAACAGCACAAACATAATCCCATACATATGTAATCCATAAACATAGAGTTCAAGTCACACATTTACATGGTATTTCCCACAATCCTTAACCAAATGCTTAAGCTCAATGCTTAGCGCTGTACACATATATATGTCTTAATCATCACAACAAATTACATCAAGACTCTACTTAAACTCTTCGACCCTCTAAGACACAAAAATGGACTCCAAGCTCCCTCATTTTCCCTGAAACCACAAATTATGGGAGGGTGATCACAACACACTCAGTGAATGAACAATGTCATTAAAATAATGATAATAAAAATATACTTTAGACATCATCTACTAAAACATGCATTGCTAACAAGGAACTATCATCAAATGATAATAAGTAAACATTTGTAATTCTAATAACAAATCACTTTCAACATTTATATATATTTACCTCTAAGGCTTTCTGTCTGTAACTTAGGCCACATATATTCGCCTAACTATGTCACTATTGGCTACTACACTTACCTTTAAGGATAAATCTTCATACACATTTAATAATATCGCACAAGTATACCTTGAACATTATCAACCACAAGGAAAAAGGCCATGCTATCATATATCCTCATCCTCACCAATGGTGTATATACAACCCATAAAACTCATAAAGAATCCATTTAAGGTCCATTAAATGGCTTAACAAGGTCGTAGGGTATTTACATGAGAGCTTAAAACATCACATCAAATTTGTGAAAATTAAATTTAATGAACCAGTTGGTCGTGACCCTTCAACCGGTTGGAACTTTTCAAGTACATTGATCAAACGGTTCAACACATGCTTCAACCGGTTGATATGCATCCAGTATTTTGTTCAAGTGGTTGAACCTCTCTTCAACCGGTTGAACTCTATTCCGAATTTTGGAACTTAGATCAAACTTCATCTTCTTTCACCCAATCTCAATTCTAACACCACACAACTTCTACCCAAGCCTCAAGGATGCATTCAGAAGTAGAAAAACATGGAAATTCATGAGAATCTCTTACCTCCGTTGCGACCCGATTCATTTAGATTTCCTTCAAAACTCACCCAAGAGCTTTAAGTTTTCTTTAATATTTCAACACAACTTCACTCTTCCCTTCGCACTATCAAAGATCAAGAAACTCGGACAAAAGAAAAACCTGCTCACTCAAGAACACATGCACTCTGTTTAACCCCCTCTCCTCGAAACCCTTAGATTTTCTTCCCTTTCCTTTTTCTTGTTTTGCTTTTTTTTCTTCTCTTCCTTTCTTCCTCTTTTCCACCGCTTAAGACAATTTTCCTCCCTTTTTATATTTTTTCCAAGCACTTGGCTAGAAAAACTACACTTGGTGGGGGTCCTCCTGTGCTAGAGTTATCAAAATTACATTAAAATCTCCCTCTGGTTTTGGTTATTCCTCTATCTTATCAGTCAATAATTCCTGATACTTTTGATATATCACTTTGCTCCCCATTACCTCGTAATTCTTCTATTACATTCCTTAATTTACACATACTCAAATTTCCTAACTTTAATTATCATAATTTAAACTCCATACAAATATTCATAAATTTCACTTTAACCCATACTATTTATAAAATAAAATTTTATGAATGCTTGGGTTTCACAAAATAGGTTACAGAGTGTTTGATTTTCTCATTGCCTTTAGATGGTGATGGCCCTTATATTTATACAGACAGTTGGGATGGTTCCTATATCATCATTACATGGTCCTAATTTTGTTTATATCCAGCCTAGAATGACTTTGCTGAGATCAAGACAACGTGCAAGCATGGAGCATAGGAAATGCCTCGTAGTTCTAGTTGTGCCAGTCACATCATACCCCGTGGAGCAGCTTGCAAACGCATTTAACGTATACATAAAATGAAAACTGCCAATGTTTTTCCTTTTAAACCCCCCTTCAATTCGATTTCCTTATTTACCAAAGCTCTTCAACTCCCAAAACCTTTCTTTCCCAAATCTTTTGTGATTTCAAGAGTGTTGATGATTCACTAACCCTTCTTGTGAGGTTTGAGAGGAATTGATTTGCAGATTTGATCAGTCCAAGAGATTTTAGGCCTAGACTCTCTAGTGCTTGTCTAGTTCACGTCTAAGTTCCTTGCCTTTGCTTGCTAATTTTGCCTTTTAGGTATGTTTCCCTTCTTTCTAACTAGACCACTTTTATCCTTGTCTCAAGGAATCCACTTCTTGGTTCTTCATTTTTGATACTTTAGGGGTCTAGGTAAATCCTTAGTAGCTCTCCCCTTCTTCTTAGGTCTTTTTTCCATAGCTCAGATTTTTCTCCTTGGTTGTTAGTGTTTAGACCCTCGTGCTATTAAGGATTGCTCTCGGGGAATATCCCCTTACTTTTATTCCAGGCTAGGTTATTTCAAACCTCCAACTTTAGCAATGTTTAGAACTTCTTCTGGAGCTACTGGGTCGTCCATCTTCCGTATGTTTGATAAAGGAAACGAGGAGATGAGAACCCTTTGCCAATGGTTCCTGAGACAAAGAGCTCAACTCAACGGAGGGCTTCTCCTATTTTCTTTATGAATGCACCCGAGGGGAAGGCTTCTGGTCAAGGTAAGAGAAAAAGGGCTTCTAAGAAGAGGGCTACCAAACCTTTTTGGGCTTCTCCCTCAGGTTCTAAATCTTCCTGAGCTTCTCTCTCAGATGAGGTCAACAACTGAAAGAGATCTGGAGATTTGTAGGGGTCCTTCGTTCCTCTTCCCTAGAGCCGTGTTACTGTGCATAGGCTTTAGCCCTTTATTAGTTGCTACCAATTTCCTATTGAAATTATAACTTATACCCCCTCAGACATTGATCAGTATAACGTCTATCTGACTGGGAAGACCTATTTTTTTTTTGTTTCGACATTTGAGTTAGGTGTTAGGGTTTGCTTATATCATTTCCTAAAAAGTGTTCTTTGATATTACAACATATGTCCCTCTAGAATGCTTCCCAAATTTTGGGGGACATTAGTTGGCTTTCTTGTATTCTAGAGAGAATAACCTAGGCTAAGCTATTTCCATGGACGAACTCCTCCACTTCTTCAATGTCAAGTGCTCCCCGATGGATGGCTTTTTCTATATCTCTAAACTTGTTAATGCCCATTCCATAATCATAGGTGCTCCTTCATCTCATAAAAATTGCAAAAATCACTTTTTCTATGTTTCGGGTGATGGCAACCCAGTAATTTGAGTGAGTGTTTGACTTATAGCATGGTTTTCTTTTTGGCATAACTTCCCTGCTCTAATGTTAATGGAAAAAATTTCTTTGTTACATGGAAAAAAATTAGCTTGAGCTAACTCCCACCGAATAGCTAAGGGTCACATGGATAGAGAAGCGTGAAGCGAGGACTATCAAGGAGCTCATTTCTCCTGAGAAGCTAGCAAAGCACGAAAATGCTACCAGTTCCCATCTAAAGACGAAGACTTAACTCCTAGAGATCAGCAAGAACCTATTGGTATGAGCTCAACACTTGCCTTATTTTTCATTTAATTTCTATTTCTCCACGTACTTTCCTAAACTTTACTTATTTTATGTAGATATTGACCTATGGCACCTGACCTAAATGAGGTTCTAGAGGCAAAAAAGAGGATGCATGACAAAAAGAGGCATCTGACCAAGCCCCTTGATCCCAAGTCTCTCCTCAATTCTAGGTTCAAAAAGGTCCCTAGGCTTGAAAGGAAAAACACTCTAGGGAAAGAGATTTCTAAACTTCCTAAATGAGCTCAGGACCTAGAGGTTACTCCAACCTTCTGATCCCTCCTTGACAGCTTCTAAGGAGCTTATTGCTCCTTTCCTTCCTCTACCAACTTCTGAGGAAACCTTGACCCTTCCCTCATAGTCGACTCAACCGCTCTTGTTACAAAAGAGGGCTCTTTCCTTAGTAACATTTGTTTGGCCACTACCAAGATGTATAGTAGCTTGCCACAGACTGACAACTAGAATTTAGCTAGTCTTGGTGCCACTGACCAGGCTGTAAATGTTCTTCATGGACTTGCAGTGGTATGAGTTCCATTTTCCTTTCCTTTGAGCTTTTTCCTATCCGCCCTTCCTTTTTCTTCCCTTTTAATTCGTGTTTCCTCCCTCGTAGCTATTGTACATGTCAGTGACCTCCTTGGGCAAGTTCAAAGGTTTGAGAAAGTGGTCGAAGAATGCATGGCTAGGCTAGCTAGTGCAAAGAAGAAGCAAGAAGAGCAGGCCAAGAAGTTGGGGGGAGTAGGGATCCTAGGTCAAATCGCTCAAGATTGTTGGTGTTGTGGATTTTGCTAAGACTGAAAAGAAGTGGGTTGAGGAAGAGGTTGCCAATCTTAAACAGGAGCTCGAGTGATTGAAGTCTACTTTGACGGCCTAGGAACAGAACATCAAAGACTTAAGGATAAAAAATGTTGAACATTATGCGAGCACCTATGAGGACCTCAGACAATAGGCCATTGAGAAATTTGTTGATGTAGATTTCGAATCCTTTGTTCCATCTCTACCCTTAAGGTCGATCGACAAGATTGGAAAGGAATGAGTCAAAAATAATCTAGAGAGACAGATCTTTGGAGCAATACTTCCTACTAAGCTACTTGCTGATCTAATTTTTAATACTTCAATTGCTCCTACTACACCTAAGTATTTTGAGCAGTAAAATGGAGAGCTGGCTTAGGCTAGCTTTAGTAGAATCTCCATGTTTGCCTTGTCTTGGGACTCGTAGTAGTAGTTTTTTTTAAGTTGTAACTCTTATTTTTTCTATAATGGGAATTTTAGTTTCCTTTGTAGTGTTTGTGGAAGAAGTATCTATACACCCTTCCCCCCTCCACTTGCTGGAAGGTGAATGCCTTGTTGTAGTGATATCCTTTATCACTTTTTGGTGGTTTAGAATTTAACTAGGCTTAGCATGAGCTAGAAAGCTCTATAAGATGAAGAGCTTATCTCAGGCATGAGCACGAGCTTATGAAAACTTTCATAAGCTGAGAAACTTATCATAAGTATGAGCTGAAGAACACATCATTCACACAAGCTCAATAAGGTTCCACTCGTTTAAGCTACTTTGTGACAGTTACTAAAAAGATGTGAGTTTGATAGTTGGTACCACCTTCTAACCCCTATGGAGTTGAATAGACTCCTAAGGATGTGGATCGATTCGTCTCCTCAATGCTAGGTTTATCATGATTGTTTCCTATTTATTATACGTCCATCATGTTGAACATTTTTAGGAAAGGTGAACAATCATTCTTCTTGTCTATAAAAGCGTAAGTGTCCCTTCACACTTATTTTTGTCTTGCGATCTGTTTGTCTGAACAAATAGCTTCTAAGTTATTTTGTTTCTTCTTTTCGACAGCATAATTATCCCACTTTATATCGAGTTTAGAAGATGTGCTCTATTTTCCTTGAAGGATCCTAATTGGGCTGCCTTTGTGGTTCCCAGTAGTATTTCTAAGGTCAAGGCGGAGACCATTAAGGAACTCTAAGTGTTCCTTGCCAACGTCGATGTCCACGTATGCACTAAACATCCACCCAGTAGCCTATATTCAAGAAGGAAGGTATGCCTCTTTAAGTTTGGCTTTCGAGGCTAAACTTTGGTTCCCTATGTCTCCTTCCTTCAGGCAAGTCTTCCACTTTTATAACCAATGCCCCTCTAAACTTTTGTTGGATGGATGAGGAATTTTGGTAGGGTTTTGATTCTAATGCCTTCATGATAATGACAATTTTCCTTCCCTTCCTGAGTTTCTTTATTTCTTTCGTCTAGTTCCTACTTATCTTCCTGGCTTTTATTGCTTTGACTAGAGAGATCGGGTGCCTGAGTTAGTTTTGGATCTTCCTATCCCTTAAGAATGTTGGGTCCACCATTTCTTCTTCATCTCTAGGAACTCTTGGGAATTCGAGGGGGAAGCTATTGAGGCCCTTCGATTTCCCCATTACAGGAGGAGTCCTTTGAACATGGTTAAGCGGTTACAGACCTTTCCACTTTTTTCAGTAAGTTTTCTACTTATTACTGAGCTAACCTTCATTGTTTGGGAGCTCCTTGAGTTGTCTCCGACTGAGTACATCCGGATACATGGTATTGATGTACATGCACCATGCTCTTTTAGAGATTTGGTTACTACTCGAAACCTTTTCGGGTTCAAGTTGTGACCTGCCCCAGTCCTAGTGGTCATGGTACCTATCCCAAAGGTCATGGTGCCTATCTTAGATGTCGCAATGGAAGCTTCTGGTGACAAGAAAAGAGTTGGAGAGGAGAATACTCCTTTGGTTGGGAAGAGGTTGCGAAGGTCATGTTCCTCATCTACTCCTTCTACCAACTCTGAGGATGAGAGTTTTTCCATTTCTGAACTGATCCTAGCAGGATCTGGTTCTAAATAAGGGAGAATTTTTCTTACTTAGCTTATGAGGGACAAACTAGCTGGGGAGAATGCCTTGTTAAAGCTGCAACTAGATGAGTTGAATAAGAAAAGAGCTGGGCCTTAAGCCAACAAGTTGTACTAGTCTGTTGCATATTTTTGTTTGTGACCTCTTTTAGAAAGGAAATACACAACTCCTTCCTTTTTCTTGTCCTAGATATTGTTGCCTACTCTACATGTTTGCCCTGCCCCTAATCACTTATTGAAGGGCATTAACCTTGCAATAGTGATTTGATGGCCCCTTGCACTTTGGTAATTAAAACTTAATCTTGTATGAGTTTAAAATCCCTATAAGCTGAAGAACTTATCTAAATCATGATTTGAAAAGCTCATTTTTAGAATAAGCTAAAAAACTCTATAAGCTGACGACCTTATATGAAGCATGAGATAAAGAGCTCATTTCTAGCATGAACTAAAAAATCCTTTAAGCTGAAGAGCTTATCTGAAGCATGAGCTGAAGTGCTCATCTTGAGCACGAGTTGAAAAGCCCTATAAGCTGAAGAGCTTATCTGAAGCATAAGCTCAGAAGCTCATATTTAGCACAAGCTAAAAAGCTCTATAAGTTGAAGAGCTTATCCAATCTATGAGTTGACAAGCTCATTTTCGATTCAATTCAACACTTGGAAAATTTTTGAGTAACTAAGAATTTTGGTATCAAGATTTTGCAAAAATTCCATCAAGATTTGGTAGAAATTATTTAGTGATCTAAGCTCCATGAGTGTGCTAGGTCTTTCCCTTCTTCATTCTGGGGTTGGTAGTTGCCCGATCTGATGACGTTTTTCACTATGTATGACCCTTCATAGTTAGGGCCCAATTTTCCATGGTTGAGGTCTTTCCTTCTTAGTACCAGCTTCTTCAAGACGAGATCTCCAACTTTGAATTTTCTTCCTTTGACTCTTCAATTGTAATATTGGGTTGGCCTCTTTGATAAGAAGATATCCTTTACAACACTTCATTCCTGATGGGGGAAAATTCAATCTCAACTAAAGGAAAGGTCCTAGTTGGAACTATCTTTAGAAATGAAACCGTTGACTAACCTGTTAGAGAGAAAGGAAAGTTGGAGGAATAATGATCTTAGATAATTAGCTTTCCCCAACCTAGTGGGGTGAAAAAAGTGGAAGGATGGCAAAGCTTATCCCTAATTTTTAAATAGCAACCTTATCTACTAGAGACTCATTTAAATGGCAGGATTCATTTAAATACTGTGAAGAAGATAAGGCAGCTAAGGGATAAGACAAACTTATCAACGTGATCAGACAAACTCCTAACACAGTTAGAACTCTGGATAGTTATCCCAACAAAGGATGAAGTCCACATAAGCCAAGACTCTGAACCGAAAGAAGATCAGGTAAATTCAATCTACCAGGAAAGCATAGAGTTCACTCTCCCTATAACATATATCAATAAAGTATAAAAAGTGACCTCTGGGGTAAGACTCGAGTAAACACACTGAGTCCAGTTCAATTTTTGCAACTTAATTTCTCAAATACTAACTTGAGCATCGAAGGGTCGACCCCCAGAGCATCCCTCCTGTATTAGACTTTCTTTTTAGGTACCACGACTGGTAGAAATCTCATCCAGATCTCGAGAAAAGGTATAGCCAGGCCCAGATCAACTGCAAACAACTTTCAGAATAGTTTGACACATTATTTTCTTCGACTATTTGGCATCGTCTATGGGAAATGGCTTGACAACCAAAGTTGTTTCTCAGTTTTGCTATACATTGGTAGATGGTGTCAACTAGAGCCATAAATGCCAATCAAGACAACCTTATCGGAGAACAGCCTACTCAAGAAAATGTTATGGTTGAAATCCCAGACCTACACCCTCCTGGCCTCAACAGGCGTTAAGAGGCCCAACAAATTTTCAACCTCGAAAAGAATGTGGATCAAATGAACCAAATAATTAGAGGAATGGATGAGCAAACCAATTAATTTCAATAACTTTTGCAAGGCCATGTTGATCCTCAAAATTGACTAGGAAATCAGGATCTTCGCAATGAAAATGTTCACCCCAGCCATGAACCAAACTTGGTGGATTAGCGCAGTCAAAATGATTCTCTACAACATCAAGAAGAAAATGCCTCTTTGAACCAAAAGTTCAAGGAGGTGAATGATCGAGTTTAAGATGTGTTGAACACTATGAAAGCTTAAGCTAAAGAAATAATGGAAACGCTGGTTCAGAGGCTCGGGTCACCCTTCTTTCAAAATGTCACCAACTACCCTCTCCCAGCTAAGTTCAAGAGATGTCGACCATCCAAAATTTCTATGGAAAAAAGAATCCTTTGGATGATTTGGAAACATACAAATCTCTCATGTAATTGCACAACGTCCCTAATGCCATTATGTGTAGAAATTTTGCTACCACATTGAAGGGAACAACACGTCTCTAGTTCAGTAGGCTCCTTGTCGAGTCTATTGGATCCTTCCTAGAGCTCAATAAATCCTTCCTTTCCCATTTCATTGGAGGAATGATTCCCACGAAACCTGTCACTTTTCTCCATAATATCAACTAAATGAAAAAAGAAATTTTTAGGCAGTATGTTGCATGGTTTATGGAAAAGTCCCTCCAGATAGGTGATGTTGATGACAAGATGGCTTTGACAACCTTCATAAGTGGACTTAGGTCCTCTAGGTTCTATTTCTCGGTGCGCAAACATTCTCCAAACTATGACAAAGCTTCTTTCCATAGCTCAGAGCCATGTGAATGTGGAGGATGCAGTTAATACGAAGAAAGGCATGCAGAGGATACGGTTAATAAGAAGAAGAGAAAGAGGCAAGAAAAGTTGGACAAAGAAAATACTTTGAAGAAGGGGAAATCTGATCATGTTCCAGCCATGAACAAGTTAGGCCCTCGCTTACCCGCAACAAAGGCTCAGGTGTACACTCTACTGAACACTTCAATTGAATAAGTTCTTTTTCAAATGTAAAATGATAACTTCCTAAAGTGTCCTAGAAAGCTCAAAACACCTCCTAAAAAAATGAGACAGGGAGAAGTACATTGTTTTCATCATGACCACGAGCATGATACTGAGGAGTGCTTCACCCTTCGAGATTAGATTGAGGACTTGATATAGAGGAGCCACCTTAGATGATTCGTAGAACAAAACCGCCTAGAAGAAAGAGCCCCTCTAGAGCCTCAGGGGCATTAGCAACTAAAGGGTGAAATCAAGGTGATCTCTAATGGATTTGCTTCAATGGAAAAAAGAAACTTGTTCAGGAAAACTTAGGCTCGGAGAGCTTGGGCCAAGGAAGAAGAAATAAACCTTGTTCAACAAGGAAAGGTGTCCCACAAAAATCCTCCCATCATATTCAAAGATGAAGATCTCAAGGGAGTCTGCACTCCAAATGCTGATCCTCTGTTGATCTCTATGGCTACTTCCAATTATAAAGTTTGAAGAGTTCTGGTAGATAATGGCAGCTCTGTAGATATCATCTTCCTTCTTGCCTTTAATCAACTGGGCATAGGGAAGTCAAAGCTCCGTCCTCTCAAGGCCTTTTTGGTAGGTTTCTCTGAAGAAAAGGGTCAATCTAGTGTGTGCAATTTTAATTCATATTACTTTAGGGGAATCTCCCTACCAATAGACGCACATGGTGGATTTTGTAGTAATGGAATTCCCTTTGGCTTATAGCATGATATTGGGGCAGCCAACCCTTAATGCCCTCAAAGTATTATCATATTCTCTTAAGATTCCCAAAAAGTCAAGGTATTGGAAAGGTCCGAGGATATCAAGCCGTAGCAAAGGAATGCTACATTGCATCATCAAGGTTTTCTCAGGTTTCTGAAACTTGTTAGCTGAATAACCTAGACCATAGAGATCGGAAAGACCCAGAGAGAGCACTCCCTGATTACATATATGGGTTTGAATTTTTTCCCTTATATTAAAAATAAGGTGGAGAAGATCTTGCAAGAGAATGTAGATAACTTTGCCTGGAGATAGGAGGACATGCAAGGCATAGATCCACTAGTGATAGTCCACAAGCTCAATGTGAATCCCTTATTCATGTCAGTAAAGAAGAAGAGGATAGCTTTTGCCCCTAAAAGGGCCAAGGCAATTGCTGAGGAAGTGCTGAAACTTCAACAAATAAAGTCAGTTTAGGAAATCTAGGCCCTGTTTGGATATGTTTTCAAAAATTAATATTTGAAAATAATTTTTGAAAAGAGTTTTGAGAAATTGGTTTTGAAATTTTTTGAGATAAAAAACTTGTTTGGTTATATGATTTTAAAAATAATTTTATAGTACAGAAAATAGTAAAACTTGTTTGGACAGCCCAAGTTATTTTTAGTATATAATATAATATAAATTTAAATT
>CM042190.1:18597454-18658947 GCA_023539305.1 Ilex asprella | reverse complement strand
TATATATATATATAAAGAGAGAGAGAGTGGGAAAAAAAAGGAATGAAAAAATTTGTTGTTAAGGAGAGTCGAAGGGCAGACCTCATTAAAGTCCAAAATTGTTCTCCTTGTTTTCAAAATTTTCAAAGAAAACTCTGAAAACAAGTTAAACTTGTTTTCTGTTTTTTTGACTCAATTCTCATTTTTTTCGAAAATTTTGAGAACAAAAATGCAAAACAAACAGCATCTCCTTGTTTTTAGAGATTGGAGAACAAAAAACAGTTTTACAAAACATAACCAAACACCCCCTACTATCCAGGGTGAATAGCCAATGTTCTACTTGTAAGGAAAAACAGTGAAAAATAGAGGCTTTGCATTTATTTCAAGGTCCTGAATAAGGTGTACGTGAAGGATTATTTTCCACTTTCAAGGATTAACCTCTTGGTGTATGCAACAGTAGGTGCCACTTATCGTCGTTTGGTCAATTATATTTTTAAGAACCTTATTGGGAAAAACATGGAGGTCTATGTTGATGACATGTTGGTCAAAATCCAAGCAACTCAGGAGCATGTGAGGAAGTTGCAGGAAACTTTCTAGGTCCTAAGAAAGTACAAGGTGAAATTGAACACCGCAATATGTGCTGTCAGGGTATCCTCTGGAAAATTTTTGGGATTTATGGTGTCTCAAAGGGGAATTGAGGAAAACCCAGAAAAGATCCAAGCTCTGATGGATAAGCACCCATCTTGAAATATCAAGGAGATATAGTGCCTCACTGGACGTGTTGCAGCACTCAATAGGTTTGTATCGAAGAAAAGTGATAAATTCTTGCCTTTCTTTAAGATGTTGAAGAAAGCTTTCGAATGGACACCAAAATTAAAAGCTTTCGAATGGACACCAGAATGTGCGACAACTTTTGAAAAGCTAAAATAGTATTTGGGGGCACCGTTATTATTATTAGTACCAGTTGAAAGAGAGGTTTTGTACCTTTATCTAGAAGTTTCAGATGGAGCCACTAGTTCTGCCCTAATAAGAGTAGAACAAAGAGTTCATAAGTCAGTATATTATACCAACCATGTTCTAAAGGGAGCAGAAGTCTAGTATTCGAGGCTAGAGAAAGTAACTTTGACACTGATCTCTACAGTGTGAAAGCTACGCCCATACTTCCAAGCTCACCCAATCATTGTCATGACGACCCTCCAATTTGGCAAGTTTAATGGCAACCAAAAATGTTAAGAAGGCTTGCCAAATGGGCCATTTAGTTGGGTGAGTTCAATATAACTTATTAGCCAAGAATATCCATCAAGGGGCATACATTGGTGAACTTTATTGTTGAAAATACATCGTTCAAAGAATTCCAGTCGTCAAACAACTTGGGACAAAAGAGTTGGATCCTCTTAGCCAATGGTTCATCAAATGTCGATGGAGAAGGGGCAAGAATAATCTTGGTTTCCTCATATCAACTCAGAATAGAGTATACCTTGAGATTCAGGTTTGGAGCTTCAAATAATAAGACAGAATATGAAGCCCTACTAGCTGGATTGAGGTTTAAATTGTCACATGGAGTCAAAAACCTCCTGGTAAAGGTAGATTCCTAACTAATTGTTAAACATATCAAAGGAGATTACACGACCAAAGATACCAGGATGGTTGCATACATAGCCAAGGTTGCTGAGTGTATATCGCATCTAGAAGCCATCAACATCGAGCAAATTCCCAAAGTTCAAAATGCTTACGCTTATTCTTTAGCTCACTTGGCTTCATCATTCCACAATGCGCTCTAGAGTGTTATCCCTAGAGAGTTCCTTCTTAAACCTAGCATCGACATGGTCGAAGTAGAGATCAATGTTGCCCAGGAAGAAGGGGTATACCTTTCTATCACTTAGTATTTAACAAATAGAGTAATCCCCAAGGAGATGACTGATGCAGAAAAGCTCTACCTGAAAGTGGCAAGGTACGTTGTTATAGGTAGAGGTTTATATAAAATAGGTTTCCTCACTCCTTATTTACGTTTTTTGGAGAAAGAGAAAGCCTAGTATGGTCTTAGAGATATTTATAAAGGATAATGTGAGAACCACCTGGGGGGTAGAGCTATGGCTTACAAAGCACCCCACCAAGGTTACTACCAGCCAACCATGTAGAACGATGCCATGCAGTTTACGAAAACTTGTGATAGTTGTTAGAGGTTTGCCAATGTGTCAAAAAAACCTCCACAAGAGCTTTCTCCTATGACAAGTCCCTGGTCGTTTGCCAAATAAGGCATTCACATAGTTAGACCTTTACCAGTTAGAAAAGGGCAGAACCAATTTGCAGATGTGGCGATCGATTACTTCACCTAATGGGCTAAGGAAACACCTTGACCACTATCACAAAGAACAGACTTCGAGATTTCTTTTGGAAGTTCAAACTTTTAAAATTTAGGGTATCTCATGTTTTGGTGTCGGATAATGGAAAACAATTTGACAATGATCCATTCAAATACTTCTACTTCGAATATGGACTTCACAATCATTATTCCTCCCTAGGCTACTCGCAAGCTAATGGCCAAGTAAAGGTGACCATCAGAACACTCATGCAAAGAACCAAAACCTGACTGAAGGAATTAAAAAGGGCTATGGGTAGAGAAACTACCATGAATCTTGTGGTCATATCACACCATGATCAGAACTCCAACAGGGGAAACACCATTCAGCCTAGCCTACGGAATAGTGGCAATAATCCCAATCGAAATGGAGATGCAAACTTTTAGAGTCCTGTATTATAATGGAGAGAAAAGTGAAGAATAACTCTGCTACGCACTAACCTTGATCTCTTGGAAGAAAAAATGGAGCAATCTCAAATCCAACTGGTAGCTTACCTGGCTCAAACAACTACAACAAAAAGGTCACGATCTACAAGTTTTCCCCAAGGGACCTAGTCTTGAAGAAGGTAACCCAAGCCTCCAAGAATCCTAAGCATAGAAAGTTGGGTCCGAATTGGAAAGGGCCTTATCAAGTTACTCAGATGATAAGGCTTGGAATGTATGAGCCGCAATCAATAAATGGAAGAAAGTTGTCACATGCTTGGAATGTTGAACACCTTAAGAAGTACTTCTTTCTTCCATTTATTGATGATAGCATAAATAAGGATGGTAGTTCATCTTTATCACTTTGATTTCTTTATTTCATTTTGTAATAAGCCTTGTGGAAAATTTTTCTTATAAGAATAGTTATCAATAAACGATGTTTAATTCATCTATTAGAAATATTTTTGTGTGAATCTCATGTCAAAAATCTCAAGAAAGCTCAATCGTGAGGAAACCAGGCTTTTAGAAAGAAGGCACCTTATTTAAAAAAGTTGGAAAGAGAAGAGTACCTTTAAAGAAAGTAAAGATAAAAAAAGGGGGGGAAGTAAGAGGCCTTCCATTCATGGGATCAAAAAGACCTAGCCCCACCTTGGCTTATGGGAGACCAAGTTGGTACCAAGCTACTTTCATTACAGAGTAAAAAGTTTGTTTACAAGAAAAAACTAATAAGTCTGGAAAAAAAAAGAGTAGAACAGTCTCTTATAAACCTAATCCTCGCCATCTTTTGACAAAGAATCCTCCTTATCAGAATCGCTTTCACCCTCCTCAATAGAAGGGTAGCCAGGGATGGTAGCAAAGGAGGCAGCTGAAGTAGAAGCTAGGATAGAGGGGTCAAGTTGGATGGCATAAAAATCAATATTGGGGTAAAACGCCATAGCTTATTGGCAAAAATCTTCAAAGCCAGCATACCAATAGCTCATCCCAAGCTAGAGAAATTTAGAAGATCTGTTGAAATTCTTTACTGCTTCGTCAACAACTTTTTTCATGGCAGTTTTAACTTCATCATTCATGGAGGAAAGTTGGTTGGCTATATCATTCTCTGCTTTTGTGGCCTTTTTAGCATATTCTTGGGTCTTCCTCAATGCCGTCTACAGACCACCCTTCCCATCTTTCTTGATCTCTATGGAGGTCTTGATATTATCTAAGTTAGCTTGCACAAACACTAACTCCTTCTCATGAGAACAAAGAATCTACTTTAAAGAAAAATTCTCAGAAGGAGCTTCTCTAGCTGCTCCTAGATAGGATATTTTTTCATATAATTCAAACAACTCATTGAATGGCCAGCTGAAACAAAGAAATTCCAAATTAGAATAAGAACATGGAAGAAGAAGGAGAATAAGGGAGATATGTACTACCTTCCCAAAGTGATGAGCCATGGACTTGGAAAATTTTAGGGACCCTATCTTCACTATATTCTCCAACCCTGCTCCTCGGATAATATACTAGAACCATCACATCAATTTTTTTGTTTCTCTAGACTGTTGAAGTAGTGGTTTTGATTTTAGAATCTGAAGATCGCCAAGAGTAGGGGCAGACAACTTGCCCTAAATAGTCTTCCTTTTTCTTGATTAAAAGAATATATGGGGAAGACTCCTCATCGATGGGCTCTTTGGAGCTAGAAAATATTAGGGGCAACCTGGAAGTAGGGGAGTCACTGGACCTTAGTCTCTTTGAAATTGGCAAGGGAGGCCTACTAAATCCTTCATTCTGTTGCTTTGCTCTCACACTCCTAAGAGTCTCTCTGTCCAGCTTTATATCAAGTTGAGGATCCAAGCCTACAATAGAAATCTCACAAGATGAGAGAAAATTTTGAGACATAGCGCAAACAGGAACACATAAAATAGAGAACTTACTTTTTGAAGGAACAATAGCAAGAAAGGGAGGTCTAGGTCCCATCTTCAATTTATGCAGATTGGCTTCTGTAACCAAGTTATTGAATTCTTTAAAGTGATATTTACATTCTTTGGTAGGGGAAGGAATTTTTCTCAGTAAATCAACACTGCTAGCCCTCTTCGTTAGATATTACCATCCCAAGCTTGGGCCAGTACCCACCTTAATTTGAAAGGAGTGGAGGACCTTTCCAACAATGGAAAAAAAGCCTACGCCATGGGTAAAACTCCATAAGGCACCAAGCCCAATCAACATCCTCTTATTTAAGGTGAGTTATATAGGAGCAATGTTCAATAAAGACAAGAATTCACGCACATAAGGAAGAAAAAGAAATCTAAATCTAGAATTGAAGGCTGTATCATACATACTAACCTCCCTTTCATTATAGTCGCAAGCTCTTTCATCACCAGAAGGAGCTCTTAGTAAGATGAGATAAAAAATGCAGAATTCGAAGTGAAGGTGGGAAATATCAGCATTGGTAAAGGTACTATAGATTCGCTGGACAAAGTAACTAGGGGTTTGGAAGGCCTCTTCTCGAATATCCTTTAAAAGTCCAGACTCTTTTATTCTCGCCTCTTGAGCAGAGGAGGAGGGAATTTCTGATGAAGATTTTTCAGAAGCCATGGAAAGTAAGAGCAGCAAGGAAGGGAAAGAAATAAGTGTTTTCAATTTGGGAAACCCTAAAATTAGAATAGATAGCTTGTTTAAATAAGTCAAGGGATGGCGGTTACAAAACCTTGCCTACCTCATTTGAAAGAAGTGCAATTTATGTGCTTTAAGAATTGGAGAGAAGTAACGCCCCGATTTCCAACATGAGGAAAGCTCCACCACCTTGGGAAACCTAATTAGGGGCAACTGATGTGGCAAATTTAATATCAACTAAGGGAAAGGTTCTAGTTGGCACTACCTTTACAAATACAACTATTGATTGACCTGTTGGAGAGAGAAGAAAAGATGAAAGAATAATGAGCTCAGATAATCAACTTTCCCCCCACCTGGTGGGATTAGGAAAGCAGAAGTATGGCAAAGCTTATTCCCAATTTGTAAATAGGAACTTTATCTTCCAAACTCATTTAAATAACAAAATTCGTTTGAAAACTTTGAAGAAGATAAGACAGCCAGGGGATAAGGATAAGATCCCACCCTTGACAAGCCTTTTCCACAAGATCAAACAAACTCCTTACCTAGAGCTCAAGAAAAGGTGTAGCCAGGCCCAAATGAACCTCAAATAGCTTTCAAAATAGTTGGACACATTCTTTCACTCCAATAGTTCCTTTTCTCATCAAGGAGGTCAAGGTTCATGAGCAGGGCTTTGTCATTATGGTCGGGATTGAAAGGTTTAACTTTGGGAGATGGACATTTGTCTCCCCTAGTGCAATGACCTTTGTTACAAAAGCTAGGCTGAAGGGAGTCTCATTTGTGGCCCCATTGTCCTATATGCCTAGAATGATCACTTAGAATGTAGTCTATCCACTAACCCTTTGATGCCTTTAGCCTTGTCTTCAAAATCCTTGGCGATTGTTCAGATGTTGTCCTCAGCCAGGCCATCAGATTGGGAGTGAGTTGGAACTAAGAAGTAGTGTTTTATCCAAAGCTCTGAGCAAAAATTCATAAAGGTAGAGTTATCGAACTGTTTATCGTTGTCTGACACAATGGCTCTAAGGATCTCAAACCTGTATACCATGGACTTCCAAAGAAAATTTCTACTTTTTTGCTCACTAATGGTTGGCAAAGGCTTGACCTCAGCCTATTTGGTGAAGTAGTCGATTGCTACCATAACATGCTTGTTTTGCCCTACTCTAATGAGAAATGATCCCACAATATCAATCCCCCATTGTTGAGAAGGTCATGGGCTTATTATAAGCATGAGTTACTCTATTGGGTAGTGGGTGATATTTGCATACATTTGTCAGGTCATACACTTCTGAATCATGTCCTTAGCATCTTTCATCATTGTGGCCCAAAAATAGCCCTGCCTTAATGCCTTGTACGCTAAAGTACATGCTTTGATGTGATTCCATAGATGTCTTCAAGAATCTCTCTTAACAAGTAATTGGCCTCTTCTGGTACAATACGCTTCAAAAGGGCTATAAAGAATCCTTTTTTGTAAAGCTTTCCTTAGATTATCGTGAACCTCGTCGACCTATTCCTTAACTTGGTTGCTTCTTTAGGATCTTGGGAAAGAGCTCCCCCCTGGAGATAGCTTGTAAAAGGGTCCATCCAACTCGATGTGACATCTATTGGGAAGATCTCCTCTATATCTTGGTTAAGGTGGATGCTTGGCTCGTTAAGGTATTCTATTGGAACATTCCTGTCAGGGCTTCCTTGATCTACTAAGCCTAGCTTGGCTAGGGCATTAGCTCAACATTTTTAGCTCGAGGCACTTGTTCGACTTTTTTGTGGATAAAATTTCTCAGATAGTTCTTGTACCACCTTCAGATATGAAGTCATCCTATTATCTAGTACATTATACTCGAACTCAACCTACTTTGCCATAAGCTGGGAGTCACTATGAATCAAAAATTAGTGTTCTTCCATGGAAAGTGTCGGCCTAAGTCTTACAATCAAAGCTTCATATTCAGCCTCCTCATTCAAGGTCTTGATGCCTTCTGGCGAGGTCAGCTGCACTTCCATCAATGAAAATTTTTGATATTGGGAGTTCAGGTATGAAACTCTACCTTTCTGGGGTAGTTTTTTGGCCCAAGGGTTGAGCTGAACTCAGCTATAAAAACTACTAAGTTTTTTCCTTTAATAGTTGTCCTATGTTTGAACCTAATGTCGAACTCTCCCAGCCCTATGATCTACTTTACAAATGGACCTGAGGGTTTAGCCTTGTGTAAGACTTGTCTCATAGGCTGGTCGGTCGGTATTTCAATTGAGTGAACTTGGAAGTAAGGCCTTTGTATCCTCCTCGTCGTTACCAGTGCAAGGACTAGCTTCTTCATTCTGAGGTATCTCTCCTCTATCCCTGTAGAGCTCGACTATAGAAATAAATATGTTGCTGCCTTTTTTCTTCCTCCCTAACTAAAGCTACACTAAATGAGAATTATAACATAGCTAGGAACTAGGTTAGGACTTCTCCTTTTGTTGGACTAACTAGCACAACAGGTGAGCTCAGTGAAGCCTTCAAACATGTGAAGGCCTCTTCGCACTGGTCGTTGCACTAGAATGCTGCCTTTAGAACCTTGAAGAAGAGTTGACATATGTCACTGAAGTGTGAAATGAAATGGTTAAGAACCAAAATCCTACCTATGAGTTGTTGTACCTCTTTGATGTTAGTGGTTGATTTTATGTCAATCATTGCCATTACTTTTTTATAAATTCCAATCGATCCCTCTCTTATTGACAATGAATCCCAATAATTTCCCCGTTGAGACCGTAAAAGAACATTTGACAGGTTTGAGCTTCATTCCATACTTCCTAAGGATCTAGAATGACTCCTCGAGTGTTGGATATGGAGCTCTATCTTGAGGGATTTCATCAGTATGACATCGATGTAGACCTCAATTGTAGATATGAGTTTTCTTATGAACATCATGTTTACTAGTTGTTGATAAATGGCTCCAACATTCTCGAGCCCAAATGGCATGACTTGGTAGTAATAGGTCTCTTGTTCGGTCATAAAAAATGTCTTTTCTTGATCGTTAGGATCCATTTTCATTTAGTTGTACACTGAGAAAGTGTCCATGAAACTCAGGAGATCATGTCCAACTATAGAGTCAACAATAAGGTCAATTTGTGGCTAAGAAAATCTAGGCAGGCTTGATTTAGGTTAGTAAAATCAATGCACATACACTATTCTCCATTAGTTTTCTTCATCAGTACTACATTGGCTAGCCATATAGGGTAATCAACCTCCCTTACAGCCTTGACTTGAAGGAGATTAGATACCTCTTTATTGATTGCCTTCTACATTTCTAAAATGAAACTCTTCTTTAATTTTATTGGCTTATAGCCTGGGTCCACATTGAGCTAGTGGACGATCACCTTTGGGTTGATCCCCTGCATATCCTTTTGCTTCTAGGCGAATACGTCTAAGTTATTCTTCAAGAATATCATCAACTACTTCTTAAAGTCATCCATCAACTTGGATCCGATAAAGACCAAGTGCTCCAGGTTCTCCTCCATTTGAATGGGTTACAGACCCTCAAAGGGAGTTACCTGATGTCTATCTCATCCCTCATGCCCAGGTCATTATCTAAATAGGGCCAATCTCTTTCAATCTCATGGATGACGTATAGCATTCCGTAGCCATCCGTTGGTCTCCTTTTACGGCCTTTACCCTATTCTAAGTGGGGAATTTCATTATGAGGTGGTAGGCGGAGGGAATGCCTCCCAAGTTTTTACATTGCAAGAAGAAGGCACATCTATGCTAAGAAATCGCACTGTAGCAGTGGTAAGCCTAAGCTGAATGGAGCCTAGGGGGACGACTTTCTCATTGGCGAACCCTAGCAGGTGCATCTTAACTGGTTCAAGCTTTTCCTTACCAATCCCCAACTTCTTAAAGGCGCTCACAAATATGATGTCAGCTGAACTCCCATTGTCTAAGAGCACACAATGCACAATTTCCCTTGTTCTTGGGAGATCAATCACTTCTTGGGGAGATCAATATCGTTCACTATTACGTTCACGACTCCTTTTAGGGATGAACTCCTTTCTTTTCTTATCCACGTGTTGCTCGGGAGTAGTTGACGAGCCATTTTTTGAGAGAAGAATCTCCTCTCCATTGATATATTTTTTGGCCTTCACCAAGACTTCGGCCATGGATGTTTGGGCGATTTTGGAGATGGAGAAGAGAAGGTCCAAGGACTAGAGGACTAGAGGCCTAGACCAGCCATGAATGCTGTCAGGGCGACCTTTTCATCCAGCCTGTCTACTTTGAGAGACTCTTGGTTGAATCTCTTCACATAGCTCCTTGAGACTCTCTTGGATCTTTTTTAACAGTCAAAAGGTCATAGTTTGGCTTTATATAGGTCCTCGCCCTTATGAAATGGAAGATGAATTGCACTGATAGTTCTCTGAAGGACAAAATCGAGGTCGGGGACAATCTGTTGAATCAAGCCAGAGCTGAGCCCTTCAAAGTGATAGGAAATGCTCGACAGTGAACAAGGTCCTGATACCCATGCAGTTCCATTTGATTCTTCTACGAGTTTTGATGGTCCACATGGTCCTTACTTTTGTCAGATGCGTCAATTTGGGAAGTTTTGAACTTGAATGATAGAGGAAAATGAAGGACCTCGGTGGTAAAAGGGGATTCATTTTCCTAAACCAGAGCTTTCATGGTGACTAGCACTTTGTTCTTCATGACTTCCTTTTCATTTCCCAGCTCGTGTTGGATTTCTCTGAATCGTTCTTCCCAAAATAGGTCAAATGTTTTCTTTTAAGGGAGAGGCCGATTTCTTCTTCTTCCTCTTGTTGTTCTGTTTTGTGCTTCATTATTAATCTCTTCTCTTAGATATGGACGCTTGAGATTTTCTCCAAATTGGGCATGACAGTCCTCTATTATGTCACTTTGGGGATTTTAAGGATTCAGGGGATGCTGGGGGTTCAGAGGGTTCCAAACGGGTAGATTCTGGAGGTTTAAGGGAATCTAGGCTGGTGGAAGAGGTTTTTAATGAGCTGGTTGTAAGTTCTGGGCTTGAATGAGGGTGACTAGTTCCTCATTTTGCCTAAGAAGGTAAAGGAGGGCCTGTTGATAGATCTTTGGCTCCTCAATTTCGGGATTCAACAGAGGAAGCAAATGAACTCTCTGTGGGTTCACACTTGGAGGACGGGGAGGAATCCTTTGTGGGTTTTCTGGAATTTGGCTCATGTTTCGAGTCTAGGCCATCAAGAACCAGAGAAGGTTGTTTCAAGGGAAATGAAATAAATGCTTCCCACAGAAGGTGGCAACTGATGATGTGCAGACTCAAGGCATGAGGAGAGTGCTTAAGTTAAAGATCTTAAGACTTATAAACAGTGGATTATGGGTGATCAATGTGGGCGACGATATGTTAAGAAGGAGTCTGATGGCTCTGCCTAATGCTACATTTAAATTTGAATTATGGGATAAGCTAGTAAAAGAGTTAGAACACAGGGACTATGGTAGTTCACTAGCTGAAAAGCTTAGCTAATCCACTCTAATTGAGTCTCTTGCTCATTGGGGGACTATATATTACTAGGGGAAGAAGATAGGTAACAGAGTATTTGATTTTTTCGTTGCCTTCATATGGTAAAGGCCCTTATATTTATACCCACATGTGGAGTGGTCCCTGTGTGATCATCACATGGTCCCTAAATTTGTCCAAAATTTTTAAGAGAATATTGGGCCGTTAAAGACTACATTCTCTAGGTGATGTGACCTTCTAGAACATGTTGAGGTGGCCTCATGATCCATCTTTGTGCTTGGACGTGTTAAGATCTTCCATGTCTCTAGAAGAGTCTGCTGCGAGGTCGTACTATTTTGGAATAACATCTTGATGTGGTCTCCTCATCACGCAGTGTAGTTGACCTAGACAACTGCACTTAAGGTCATTCTCGATCAATCTAGGTTCCTTTAGCTCACAATGTATGCGAGTGACCTTGACTTTCCTTCTAAGGATAGATGGTTGAACTCAAGGGAGGGGAATAGACCTCATTTGTAAGCACCTTTCAAGCCCATTGTCTAATCCTATTTTGTTTAGTTATGATACTATTTTTAGGCATCATCATCATGCAACAAAGAATTGGCAGTAAAAGATAACTAAACATTCTAAAGCAATGTCATAATTAAGAGCTATGATGGGGTCATGAGGGCTGTGGGAGCTGTTTGCAAGGTGACTGTAAGTGGCTCGTAGCTAATTCGACAAATCGTCAATCCATTGGCATAATCTCCAATTGGTATATACGTAATCCATTATCACACATCCCCACAAAGCCATAATTAAATCTCATTAAACAAATCATCTCACCAAGAGTACTTAATTTGTGACAATAAATTCCAAAGCACTTCAATAAGAACAGGCATATTCAACATATTACATTCATCAGGGGCGTCAAACAAAAAGAAAATTTTATTTGGATTTAATTTGAAGATTTAATTTGGAGACTTAATTTAATGCAATTGCTCAATTGAAAGTGAACTTAATCTAATATTAAAACTCACAATTAATTCAATAACTACATTAAATTAAGTCTCTCAAATTAGATTCGTATAACATTGCTCCGAACAAAAATATAAAGGATTTAAAATCTCATTAAGCTAACTATCCCACCGAGTGTACTTAACTTGCACTAGTAAGTCACCAAGCAGTTCACTAATAAAAAAAATGGTATATATAACATAATGCATCACTTGGGGGCATCAAACGAAAACTTAAAAGAGATTTTAAAACAACATTGGTACAATAGGATCAAAAAATAATTTAAAATGATAATAACGAAACATACATTTTGATGATACCCAAATCAAATTCCAAGTGTGAGCTAAGACTTAGAGGTTAGACCAGGAGGTCAAGTGAGACCTGCAGAGCTCAAAGGACCAGTGCTAGAGTCCCTCCAGGCATTGCAATAGCGAAAAAAAATAAGGGAATAGCTGAATGACAACCGGCATCCACGAAGAAATAGAAAGCTAAAAACAAGGGATCAAACTCTTAACTAACCAATATCCTCTCCCAAATTCAAGGAGGATTTCACGCATGAAAGGCAAGGATCTTGGCAGAGATCCCACAGAACAGGGAACAACCCTATAAATATTGTATGAAACCTCCCTTGTAGAGGCAGAGCCCTAATTTTCTTCACATTATACTGTAAAAGCATCCAGACAATCAACAAAAAAAAGGAGCAAGAGCCTCCATTGAAGAGTGGATTAGCCGAGCTCTTTAGGCCGGTGAACCACTATATTGCTTGTGTGTTGTACGCACTAAACCCGACGTCATCGTCGCATCTATCTCCTATTCCACAAGTGCAATAGCTCAGAGTCAATCTCACCATTACAATCTCACTGTTTGCTCATTTGCATGAAATAACACCATTTGTGGGAAAGACTGTTCCTGTTATAAATACGATGATCTTTCAGTGACTGGTGGTCTCGACTCTCAGCAAATGCAGGATCAATCAGAAGTTGCCAACGGCAGACAACCAGAGAATAACCCAGAGGCTAATGTACCCAAAGGTAACACCCCCACAAACAACGAGTTAGAGGCCTTTCACGTGGTAAATCAACGCCTGATTCAACAGAATGAAGAGCTCATGAAACTTTTACGACACCCACAGGAGGCATGACTGGCCCATGAAGGCCAGAATAACCCTCTCTACAGAGAACAACTACATCTTGGCCCCCTCAAGGAAGTTAACGAAAGGGGGGAATACAACCAGTCCATAGGGGAAACCCTCCCATCTACCCCCTAAGAATTGCCACAACGAAGAAGTACAAAGCCAAAACGAGGAGGGAGAGAGGAATGATTTCTTCCCTTGTCAACAAGAAAGGAGAGAACAATATTGGAAGTAGTGCTTCAAGGATATTCAGCAAGAGCTCAGCCACATGAAGGAGGGGGTGAAGGGCAGAGCTCCAGTAACGATGGATGCCCTGGTACGACAAACTAACTCCCCATTCACCACCGGAGTGTTACACTTCTCCCTCCCTCCTAAGTTTAGAATATTACAAATTGAAGCTTTTGACGGAACGAACGACCCCTATAGATCACCTCAATACATACAAAAACCAGATGGAGTTGCATGGATATCAGGACCTTGTGCGTTGTAGAGGTTTTGTCATCACATTTAAGGCTCTGCTTTAGCGTGGTTTAATAGGCTCCCTCCAGCAACGATCTCCTCCTTCAAAGAGTTATCTATATCATTTGTGTCTCACTTCATAGGAACTCGGATTTACTGAAAGCCAAGTTATCATTTGTTAAACGTGAAGTAAGGGTCCCATGAAAACCTGAGATCTTATGTCCAAGGGTTTAATTCGAAGTCATTAAAATTGGACGTCCCAGACAAAAAAATTGCCATTACCGCTTTCATAGCTGGACTGGGAGTGCAGTCCAAGGACTTGATGTTCTCCATATCAAAGAACCCTCAGACGAGCATGAATGAGGTGCTGGCAAAGGCAGAGAAGTACATCAATGGCAAGGTGGCCCTTCTTTAAAAAGCAGGGAGCTCTTCCTTACATAAGGAGAAAGGAAAGGAAGAAAGAAAAGGGACCAAAGTCCTAGAAAAGAAAAAAAACAAGATAAGTCTCCCAGAAGAGAAAGAGATCGTTTCCCTAAGCGAAGTGGAGATATAAGGGATCGCTTTGGCCCTCCCCAGCTAGAGTTGTAGCCAAGGTATGCACCTCAGCAGCTGCCTCCTCTCACCGCAGTGACATCACAGATTTTGTATGAAGTACAAAGTGTGAAATTCCTGAGATGGCCACCCCGGATGAAGGCAGATCTAGCCAAGAAGGATCCCACCAAGTACTTTGACGACCATAGGGATCATGGCCACCACACGGATGACTGCTTTCAATTGAAAATAAAGATCGAGTTCCTGATCCAACGAGGGCAATTACGCCACTATGTTGCCTATGACAATCAAAACCAAGTTATTCTACCTCCACCACCTCGGCATCAAGCCCCAGCTCAACATCAGCAACCTCTAGGGGAAATTAGAGTGATATCAGGAGAGTTTGCAGGAGGTGGGGAGTCCAGCTCAGCCAAAAAGGCCCACCAGCACAAAATCAAAGCTGGTGAGGCTTTGGAGGTGCACACTGTCTCCAAGGTGCCACGGTTGAGCACCATTATATCCTTCACATATTCGAACTTAGAAGGCTGTCAGCATACTCATGATGATCTACTGGTAATAAGGGTTGCTGTAGCTAACAGGACAGTTCATCGAGTTCTAATCGATAACGAGAGCTCTGCGGATATTATTTTTGCCTCTGTATTTGATAAAATGAGCATAGGAAGGGAAAAATTAGAGCCATTAAGTGCTCACTTATTGGAGTTTTTAGGGGAGAAGGTGTTACCTTTGGGGTCAATCCAGCTTGTGCTCACTATAGGGGATTCCCCATGCCAAGCCAGCACCACTATGAAATTCCTAGTGGTATAAGCCCCATCTGCGTACAACATACTGCTAGGAAGACCTTCGCTCAATGCATGAAAGTCATCCCCTCTTTTTATCACCTGGTTATGAAATTTCCTATGAAACATAAAGTTAGAGTGGTCTGAGGAGACCAGCGTATGGCCAGAGAATGCTACACTACCTCAATGAATCATAAAGAAGTTGAGATCATCCAACTGGATGAGCTCGACATGATAGACGAGCTAGATACCCTACCAATAACATCAGAAGAACTAGAACTTGTTCAACTTGAGGAGGAGCTAGAGCATCTTGTTTACATTGGATCCAAACTAAACAGGAAAATTAAGGATCTACTCATCTAGCTCCTAAAAAAGAGCGTCGAGGTGTTTGCCTGGAAGAAAGAAGACATGGAAGGGATTGATCCCTCGATTATCGCACATAAACTGAGCGTGAACCCAGCTTACAAACCCATTAAACAGAAGCAAAGAAGTTTTGCTCCAGAACGCAAGAAGACAATCAATGAGGAGGTCAGCAAATTCCTCCATGCCAAAGCTATCAGGGAAGCAGATTATCCTACTTGGTTAGAAAATATGATCCTCGTCAAGAAAACCAATAACAAGTGGCGACTTTGCATTGATTTCACTGACCTCAATCAAACATGCCTTAAAGATAGTTTTCCCTTACCTTGGATTGATTTAATAGTGGATGTTGTGGCTGGGCACGAGCTCCTCAGCTTAATGGACTCCTTCTCAGGCTATAATCAGATTAGAATGAACCCTAGCGACCAGGAGAAGATCTCTTACGTGACTGAATAGGGAACGTACTGCTACCAAGTCATGCATTTTCGGCTAAAGAATGCTGGAGCCATATACCAACGATTGGTGAATAGGATGTTCCAAAGGCAAATTGGGACATCCATGGAAGTCTACATTGATGATATATTGGTAAAGTCACTGAAGCCATAGCTCCACATCCAACATCTAGCAGAATCGTTCCAGGTCCTTAAGGAGTACAAGATAAAACTCAATTCAGCGAACTGTGCCTTTGGAATGTTAGTGGGAAAATTCCTGGGCTTTATAGTTAACAATAGAAGAATTAAAGCCAACCCTGAAAAGGTTAAAGCAATACTCGATATGCAGCCACAATCCAACACAAGAGAGATTCAATGCCTGACAAGGAGAATTGTTGCCTTAAGTCGCTTTGTGTCTAGATCATGTGATAAATGTCAACCTTTCTTTCAAATCATAAAGAAGGCATTCCAATGGCATGCACACTGTGAAGAAGCGTTTAAATCATTGAAGAGCTATTTGAGCTCACCTCCTGTTCTGGTGCGTCCCTTGGAGGAAAAGGTACTTACTCTCTACTTAGCTGTCTCAGACTTCTCAACCAGCGTAGCGCTAGTAAGAGAGCATGAAAAAACTCAGCAATCCATCTACTACTGTAGCAGAGCTCTGAGGGAGTAGAGGAGAGATACCCTAAGATGAAAAATCTTGTTTTAGCTCTTGTTACAATTGCTAGAAGACTTAAGCCCTATTTCCAGGCTCATACTATTGAGATTCCAACAGATCAGCTGATGAAGTAAGTGTTGTATAAACCAGAGTCTTCCGGAAGACTAGTTAAGTAGGCTATAGAACTTAGTGAGTTTGATATCAGATATAAGCCAGGAACTTCCATTAAACGGAAAATTTTGGCATATTTTATCGCAGAATTTACAAGAGTAGCACCCATAGGGATGGAGGCAACACAGTTAGTACATGACCTCCCCACGTGGAAGCTCTTAGTAGATGGAGCTGCCAATGCTCAAGGAAGCAGGGCAGGCCTAATTCTAACTTCTCTAGATGGGATAGACGTCGAATATGCCCTCAAGTTTGAGTTTAAGGCCTTAAACAATTAGGTAGAGTATATAGTTGTCATTGCGGGACTCAACCTCGCTCACTCGATGGAAGTAGAGCAGCTGAAGGTTTATAGTGACACCCAGCTCGTAGTAAAGCAGATAGAAGAGTCTTATGAGGCCAAGGGTGAGAAAATGGCCCTTTACCTTAGGAAGGTACAAGAATTAATCCAGAAGTTTATACAAGTTAAGAATAGACACGTTTTCAAGTCTGAGAACTCACGAGTAGACATTCTGGCAAGGCTTACAACTACTTCTCAAGAAAACTTGGATAGGTTGATACTAGTTGAGCATCTAGCAGAGCCATCAGTAAGTGCAGAGGAATAAGAAGTGCTCCCAATTCAAGCTCAGCCGAGCTGGATGGACCCCATCCTAGGGTACCTACGAGATGGAGCCTTACTAGAAGATCCCAAGGAAGCAGCAAAACTGAGAGCCAGATCAGCTAGATTTTCTATTCTGCAGGGCAATCTGTACAATCAAGGTTTCTCAGCACCTGTCCTTAAATGCGTGGAAGGCGAGGACGCTAACTGCGTGCTCAGAGAAATCCATGAAAGAGTCTATGGTAATCACGTCAGAGCTTGGGCTTTGGCAGGAAAGGCACTGAGGCAAGAATACTACTGGCCTACCATGCTAAAAGACACCACGGATTTAGTAAAGAAATGCAAGGTCTGCCAAGTTCATGCCAACACTCCCCACTCTCCACCAGAGCCCTTAACGTTAGTGGAGAGTCTTTGTCCCTTTCAGCAATGGGGTCTAGACATACTTGGACCCCTTCCTACTGGCATTGGACAGTGTAAACCAAATGGGCAGAAGTTGAGCCCTTGGCAACAATCACAGAACAAAAGATTCAAAACTTCACATGGAAGTCAATAATTTGCAGGTTTGGGATCCCCAGAGCGATTGTCTCTGATAACGGGAAGCAATTTGATAACTATAAATTCAGAGGATTTTGTGCTGAGCTCGGGATAAAAAATTACTTTTCAGCACCAGCTCACCCACAGTCTAACGAAAAAGCAAAGGTCATAATCAGAACCATCAAGACAGCTCTAAAGACCAAGCTTGAAACTCTGAAAGGAAAATAGGTGGAGCATATCCCAGAAGTATTATGGACTTATAGGACAACAAACAGATCTCTAACCCAGGAAACACCATATGCCTTGGCGATCGAAACTGAAGCTGTGATGCCTATAGAGATTGGAATCTCATCTCCCAAGGCTATGTTCACAGAACCCGAGCTCAATGATGTGTCACTTCTCCTTAACCTTAATCTCTTGCGAACAAGAGCTTCTTGAGGATCAGATCTCCAAACTTGAAACTCCTGCGCCTGACCCTTTGGTTGTAGTACCTTGATGTCTTCCTTAACCTTAATCTCTTGGATAAAAAGAGAGGCAAAACTCTGTAGAACATCCAGAGTTACCAAAGGAAGACATCAAGGTACTACAACCAAAGGGTCAGGCGCTGGAGTTTCAAGTTTGGAGATCTGATCCTCAAGAAGCTCTTGTTCGCAAGAAAAGACCCTTCTCATGGGAAATTAGGCCCCAATTGGGAAGGACCTTTCATCATCTCCAAGTTTATAAGACCTGAAAATTACAAGTTGCAGACCGAAGAAGGAAAAATTCTACCTCATTCTTGGAATGCGGAGCATCTTAAAAGATTTTTTTAGTAAGTGTCCTTTGTAAGAGGATTATTATCAATTGAATAGTGAGTCTTTCATTTATTTCAGCAAGATTCTTCTGACTTGCAATAGACGAGCTCAGCAGCTCAGAAAGTTTCTAAGTAGCCAGGTAGATACCGATAACCCTAAGTTCATAAAACGAATATGAGTATTGTAGCTCGAGGTAAATTTAAGACCCACGTAGCTCAAGAAGAACTACCAAGTTCATAAAACGAATATGAGCCATGTAGCTCGGGGTAAATTCAAGAGCCACGTAGCTCAGGAGGAACTGCCAAGTTCATAAAAGGAATATGAGCCATGCAACTCAAAAAGAACTCCTAAGTTCATAAAACGAAGATGAGCTCTACAGATCACGATGAACTTTTCAGTTCTTAAAACGAAGATGAGCTCTACAGCTTACGACGGACCTTTTGGCTCATGAAACGAAGATGAACTTTCCAGTTCAAAAAACCAAAATGAGCTCTACCGCTCACGATGAACTTGTCAGTTCATAAAACGAAGATGAGCCTTACAGCTCACAATGAACTTTTCAGTTCATGAAACTAAAATGAGCTCAACAATACACAGGGAGCTCTTCAGCTCATGAAATCATGAAGAACTCTTCATCTCATGAAATCATGAAGAGCTCTTCAGCCCATAAAACTCGAAAAAGCTAATCAGCTTGTACGAGTAATGAACCAAGAAGTAACCAAAACACAACAGGGAGGCAGTAAAAATAAAAATGTTTGCATCTCATCAAAGAGAGGAGATAAAACATCTACTGAAAAGAAGTTACAAAAAGGCCACTGGAATCCCTAGAATGCAGAGAATGCTAGGAAAAGTTGCTAGCTCTCCCCCAACCGTTCCTTCAGAACAGCCACTTCCCCTCTCAAACGAACATTCTCCTCATTCAACTCATCCCTCTCCTTCTCTATTTTCAAAAGTAAATCAAGAAGTTTGGCCCTAGAAGAGGAGAGCAGAACTGCACCAAGAGAGGAGTCGGAGGATGAGGGAGACTCACACACCTTGCACCTTTTGGAGGATGGCCCAGCATCCTCATCCTCCTCTGATTCAGAAGGGGAGAAGTCCAGGGAGCTAGAGTAGAAGGAAAAATCAAATGAAGCTGCCACATTGTTAAACAGAAAAAGATTGTCAGACGTCATCAACTCCAAAAAAGACATAGGGGCCGATTGAAGCACTTGCTCACTCCTCATAACCTCTAGTAAATCTGGATCAGGCACAACTGCATAGATAAGAAAAAGTCAGAATACAACATCAAACCAAGAATAGCCAAGAAAGCTCTCAATACCCCCAACCTATGTGAGAAAAGCTCTTCCAAGAACGAGGAACCTTGTTCTCCCATTGACGATCCTTGGCAGATCTCCAGGAGTCCCTAGAAGCAAAGAAAAAGCGATGGGACCACCCCTTAGAGGGAGAGGGAATGTCGAGCACCAGCCGACGCTCAAAGGAGCGTCTCCACCTGAAACAACTAAAGCAAGGGATTTTTTCATCCTCAAGAGTATAAAAGCAAAGAAATTTGACAGTCTTATGGAACTCGTGATTGCTGATCAGCACGGCCCACCATTTGGGGGATAAGTTAGAAGGGGGCAAACCATAGTAAGCCAAGATACATCAAATGGAAAGGTGGATAGGAAGATGAAGACCCATCTCCAGAGCACCCTCAAAGATGCAAACTTCTCCTTGAGAAAGATAATTAGGAGGTTCATCCGGGGTGGGAACCCTAAGAGGAAAGTTCAGCTTGGGAAAGAACCGTCTTTTTGATTCCATCCAGTTCTGAGGAAGTCATTAAAGAGGGAGCCAAGAAGTGAGACTAAAATTCCCAGTCCATCCCAAAGGAAGTGCGGTGTCGAAAGAGAGAGGAAAGGGGAGCAGCCATGAGGATTCTCGGGCAAGAAATGAAGACAATGGTAATCCTAAGGAAAAGGGAAGAGGAGGCTCAAAGATAGAAAACTTCAATAATAAAGGCAAGGAGAATGAAGCCCGAGACGGTTTGGAAGCTTAAAAAGACAAGCGCAAGAATTCAAAGAACCAAGAACCGCAGGAAAAGCAGAGTCAGCAGTTTTTTGGGTTTCCTAATAAATGATGGTAGTTACGATTTTTGAAAATAGTCGAATAAATGTGGTAAGATGCAACTATTCGCATTCTACTAAACATGCAAAAATAGAAGTAACAATCTAGGGCAAAAAAGGGTGATGCAAACATTTTCCAGCAGCTGAAGTGAAGAACATTCAACCCCTCGAATCCAATTGCATAAATCTTCTGATACATCTCCTCAAGGTCATTTGTCTCAAGGCATCTTTAATCAGAATACCTTAAAAGAAAATCAGAATCAGGTTAATACACTTAAGAGGAGCAAGGTCCTCTAGACCTCCTCAGTATTAGCCTTCCAGCCACCTTAAACATAGCAATTTTGCTTCAAGGAGAACTAAAGTGCTCCTCAAAACAAAGGGGATAGGGAGAGTACAAGGACAATAAGAACAAAGTCATGTTGACATTTTAAATTAAATTAAAGTTACATTTCAAAATTCGAAGACAAAGTTGAACTAAAGGTACATATAAAAGAGGTCCTAAGGAGCAGCAGATGAGGCCTCAATAGAAGGAGTAGAGAGAGGATTTCCTGGCATTAGATCAGTAGATGGGGTCTTTGAAACAACAACAATTGAAGCCTCTGGCGGGGTAACAGATGAAGTATCTAATACAGGCAAGTGCGCAAGGATCTCAGCCTCAATCAGATCCCTTGCTACTAGCTCAGCAGAAAAAGGGGGAACAATGGGGAGGTTAGTCGTTGCAAGAACAGCTGATGCAAGAGCTGAAGGAACTTCAGAAGTGACAACCGCAGGGGTAGAGGGAAGAAGAAGAGCGTTCACCGCAGGCGTAGTCTCAGCAATAGGAGAAATCAAAGCATTACCTCCACTGTCTGTCTGGATCATCTCCCCCTCCCCCTCAGCGGCTTCGCCATCGATTTTTGCCATATCAAATGTAAAATTTAGCTCTATCTTGAAATGTCAGTCACCCTTTGGCCCACTCAGTAGTAATTTCATCTGCCAATTTAGCAATCAGGTCATCCTTCTTCTTAGTAGCACTTTTCTTCTCCTTGAGCTCACTCCGTAGAGCGTCATTCACCTTTGCCAGGACATCATATTCCCTTTTCATGCTCTTATAATAGTCAAAGGTGTCAAGAGCATCTCTGATAGCCTTGATCCAGCCTTTAATTTTCACCCTGAGCTCCTCCTCTGTCTTCCCCAGCTCTTCCTTGGTTCGCTCGTTCTCGGCCTCCAAGGTCTTAATGAAAGAGTCATATTTGTTGACTTGCGTTTGTAAATCTTGCATTTGAGATTTAAGTTTGTTGTTGGCAACGGTCAGTTCTGAATTCTTGAGTTCAAAAGCCGTGGAAGCCTTAGCAGAGTTCTCCAAAGATTGGATCCGCCTCAGCAAGCCATTAACATGAATAGCCATCTGGAATTAAAAATTAAAAAAAAAAGAGAGAGTCAGTTTGAGGTGAATATTAAAAATGAATGAAAAAATAAATAAACCAGAGAACTGCCGAGGCAGCGCCAAAGGGGGCAGTGGTTATAGAAGCTCCAAGGGGTATGGCAGTAGCTCTCTGAATGTCAGACTCAGGGATGACAGAGATAATAATCTCTACAACACGTTTGACATTGTAAATGAGAGAGTCCCCTACTACTGTAATCTTTGGGTGCTCCCACCTTTAACTTTAGAGTCCTTTAGAGAATGCTAGGAGGACACACTGGCGGAACTAGAAGAGATTGGCGGTGGAAAAAATCAAATAACTATCTCCAGAACTTTCTCAACTTCTGCCGGATAAGGAGAAGGCAGTTTCGAACCGGGTCCTGCTGCTTCTCCAGAAGGAGAAGGGTTCACCCCTTGAGGGAGGGAGGGAGGTGCAACTTTCAAAGAGGTCGACAGGTCTAACTTCGGTACTTTGGTGGTAAAAGTAGGGCCAATGCTCACCCCAACTTTCGCATTTTGCTTGTTCCCACTTTGGCCCCTCCTCAGTTGCTTCACCTTAGCTAAACGATCATTCTCAGAAGGTTCCATTGATGAAGAACCAGGAAGGGAAGGAAGGTCCCCCATCACCTCTTCAAACCCGACGACAGGAAGATGAATGGGAACCTCGACAGAAAGAGGAATGGTAGCTCCAATTGTCACCTAGGGGAGAATGAATCCCTCTTCAACAAGGACCCGGGGCCAAATGAGCTCTGAGTAGTTTGCTAACGTGCAACCTTCTAGGGCCCGCCAAATTTGTTTTTTCTCAGCATTGAGTTCGGGTCGAACACCTGAATAAAACAACACAAAGAGGTCAGAATAGAAAGAAGACAAGGTTATTCTAGTTTTCTTAAAGTAGGCACTTACCCAAGTTGTCAGGGGCACTCCATGCGCAAGGCACAAACAAAGTATCCGACCTGTCCGCCGGGTTATACTCCTAGTTTTGACCCCACACAAAGAAAAAAAAAATTCCAGTTCTTATAGGAGCTCGGGACATCAGAAATGATCAATTTGGCTTTCAGCCATTTAGAGATATACAGAAAGTCGTCGCTAGGAATATACTTAACATCGAAGTACTTCATGAGCAGAGAAATAGTGGGAACTCCCAATTTGTGCTTTTTAAAGAAAACGAGGCCAGATAGAACTCCCAGAAATTAGGAGTAATCTGGGCGAGACAGGCATTGAAATATTGCAGAACACTCTTGATAAAGGGGTGTAAGGGAAAGCGAAGGTCATTTTCTAAGGCGACTAGAAAAAAACAGACCTACTTGGGTATCGAAGAGAAATAAAAAGTGAACGTATCAGGGCACCAGTATTCAACACCCAGAGGAAAGCCAAAGTGGGCACTAAAAACCCTCATGGAAAAAGGAGTGAGTTTGCTAGCGCCTGAACTCATGTCTACTTTATAAGCAGAGCTCAGCTCCTCAAGAATGCCTGAAATTTCAAATCCACTCACCTATGTTTTTCCCTTACCAACACTATGGGACATAGGTGAGGACGAGGAAGGAAGTTCTACCCCATTTTCCTCGGCATCAACAAAGTCAATGCCTGGAAAATTGTCAATTTCATCTTTTGTCTCTCCTAAATCAATATCCTCCTCGACAGACCTCTCCCCTAAGAGGAAAACAGATGAAGGTGTGGCTCCAGAGGAGGCAGACCTGGTTGGGCAAGAAAAGGGAAGACTAAAGAAACGATAGAGAGCAGGAATGCTAATTAGACTCTCCCTAATAACCCTAGGATCAGTACAATAGCTTCCCATGCCATGGATTCGCACAATAGAACCCCAATCTACAAAGAAAGGAAGAGGAGACAAGCAGTAGTCCCGATTCCATAAGTAAAAGAAGCGAAAAGCCAGAAATGCAATAACCACCTCGAACTTGAGGGATCTAGAACGGGGAAAGAGGTGGAAAGGATGAGAAAATTACCCAGCCTAAGAAGAATGATGAACTGCAACCCAGAGAGATATTGAAGGAAGGGAGCAACGGGAGTCTTCGAGTCGAACCAAGGAAGCTTGATTTTGGGTAAGAAATTGAAAATTGTAAACCAGAAAGCCAAGAGACCGAGAAGAGAAGAACGAAGAAGGAAGACAAACGGTGGAAGAAAGGCGACTTCAGTAGCCGTTTGGGCATTTATAGCTTGAAAGACATATGCTTAAAACGTGCATGGGAATCGAGAAAGTCATGATTGCAGAAGACCATCAAAAGACAACTCTCACGTGCAAGTCTAGGTTTGTCATGTGCGGGTTCAGCCCGGATTTAAAACAGCTCAGTCCCTGCCCCAAGCTTGCTTAGACCAAAAGCTGGGGGGCAACTGATGATACCCAAATCAAATTCCAAGTGTGAACTCAGACCCGGAGGTCAGGTGAAACCTACAGAAAGGACCAGAGCTAGAGTCCCTCCAAGCATAGCAATAGCGGGAAAATATAAGGAAACAGCTGAATGACAGTAAGCATCCCCGAAGAAATAGAAATCTAAAAACAAGGGATCAAACTCTCAACTAACCATTATCCTCTCTCAAATTCAAGGAGGACTCCATGCATGAAAGGCAAGGATCTCGACAAAGATCCCACAGAACAGGGAACAACCCTATAAATACTGTATGACGCCTCTCTTGTAGAGGCAGAGCTCTAATTTCCTTCACATTATATTGTAAAAACATCTAGACGATCAATAAAAAAAGGAGCAAGAGCCTCCATTGAAGAGTGGATTAGCCGAGCTCTTTAGGCCAGTGAACCACTATATTTCTTCTGTGTTGGACGCACTATACCCGACATCATCATCGCATCCATCTCCTATTCCACGAGCACAATAGCTCAGTGTAAATCTCACTGTTTGCTTATTTGAGTGAAAAAACACCATCACATTTTATGAATAGATTTATTTACTGATGCATATCTAAAATTCTCCTTCTTTTCTAATCAAAGATCAAAACTAGTTGATGCAACGATTAGATCATAATGAATATATCTTTAAAATTTTTGTCAAGATCCGACTTTGTCACACCAAATGTTCTTGACGTCGACCAAAACTCTCTTCTATACATATTTATTTATATCTATATCTATATGTTCATTTATATCTATATTTTTTTCTTTCCATTTCCGTTGTTAATAAATCACTTAACATATATCAGCTAGGGACTCACTTACATTGATAAGTTCTTTTTTTTACCGACAATAGATAATTATTAAGCAAGTGGGGTACAACTCTAATTTCACATATTTATATCCCGTCTCGGAGTGTGCATTGCATCGTAACATGACATTCGTCTGCAATTATCTTGATATATGTAAAATATTATGATATTATATGCAACACTTTTTTATTAGATGAAAAGTGCAAGTATGATACCAAAGTCACTTGACCCATAACATATTAGAAGCTGTCAACGTAAGACAAAACTTTGTTGGAACACAGTTTTAATAGCATTTGTTGGTTTTACACGGTGAATAATTAACACAAATAATATTTGTTGGAATATGGGAATTCAAAGATAGGAAAAACAATAAAAACATGATCCAAATATATAACATAGTTCGATATAACATATTCACCTTGGTACACCGTTTTTATATCTACTGACCAAAAATCTATATCAATATATTATTCACTGAAATCTAGTCATCTTGTAATTGATTACATAATACACACTTTTATTTATAAAGATAAAATACTGTAACTCAAATCTATTCAGATACAACTTGATATTTATGTTCCATATCACATGTGTAATATAATCTTATTTCATATTAAATTCTTATATTGATTACCCAATAAACTCTCCTTCATGACAACTCGAAAATTTGGATCAAATTCCAACAAATTTTAACATCTTGTGGAGTGATAAACCATCCTCAAGAAACTTGAACTTCAAATCAAACAAACTACTTCTGAAAAGTCTTATCAAATCATTTCCTTCTTCTGAAGATGTTTATTTTATCTAATGTACAACCAATTGGCCCTTCTATGACCTAAAAAAAAAAAACAGTTGGACCTTTGTTACGATAACATAATAGAAAAAAATTTCGATTTCCTAACCCCCCCCCCCCTCCCCCATTTATGAACTTATTACCATATATGTAATATATTTTCTTTCACCTGCCCAAGGCGTTCATCTAGAACAAAGCATTCATTTCGTTGAATATGAAATTTTAAATAATAACCAGTCTTGAGTTGGGGTGTAAAAAAAAAAAAACCAAGTTGAGTGATCTTGTCTTTTATTTTCATGGCGCATAGATATGGGGCTCGAACTTCAATCAGTCTTGAATTGTGAACTCTAAGTTGTTTAGTTCTTGTTCGAATCGTATTATTTTAAATTTGTGTCAAGTATTAATTAACTTTTGTACAACATGATTCAGGGGCGAGGTCAAGAAATTTTTTTAGGTGGGCACATTAACACATTTTAAATTTTTTTTAATTGGCTGTAAAAATCAGAAATTCATATTTAATACTTAAAAATTCAATAAACATAGTAGATTAAAAACTGATATGCATAACATGAACAAATAAAAAATAATTAAAACTATTTATTAAGAATGAGACTAATTATTATCACTTACAATTGACCTTGGAATGTTTTATTATTTGAAAGAGTTACAAATCAATCTTATTAACAATATTTCTTTTATATATAAAATCATGGTAACAATCTTCCATTTATCATATTATAATTTATTACATAATGACACACATTTTTATACAATAACCTTACAATTTAAATAAATTACACAATAATCTCAATATGTTCAAAACATATTCAAATATGTCTAAAATGTGTCTAGAAGTTAATAATAATATTATTTGCACCTAATTTGATATTGGGGCTTAGGAAGGCCAGTACCTCCCTAAAAACTTAATAGGATAAAAATACAAATTTTAAAATAATTGGGATAGAAGTACGTCTATAAAAAAAAATCATAAAAACCTTTTTACCCTACCATAAATAGTGTAAACCTAATTTATAAATTTTATATTTTCAATATCTAAATATTAGAATATGAGACTTTCAAAATTCCTTTTGATATTTATATATCATTTGAATTTTGAAATTTCACACACACACACACTTACATATATATGTATAACATTAAACAATAATATTTATCTACACACACACATATATGTATATATATAATACTACTAAATAGTAACACGTTCAACAAAAAAATGGTTATATCAAACACTAACATGCTCAACAAAAAAATAATAATATAAAACAATAACACACTCAATAAAAAAATAGTAATATCAAAGAGTAACATACTCAATAAAAAATCTTAATTAAAAATTTAATCTTTGAGGTTAATATGTGTGTGTGTGTGTATGTGTGTGTGTGTGTGTGTGTGTGTGTGTGTGTGTGTGTGTACGTGTACACTAATATCAAAAGAAATCTTGAATATCTCATATTCTAATATTTTTTTATCAAAATATTATAATATTTAGATATTGGAAATATAAAAGCTGTCAATTAGGTATGCACAATTTATGGTAGGGGTAATTATGGAATACATTTTAAAAAGAATTTAAAAATGTTTTAAAATGTGTATTTATTGACAACTATTTGATGAAAAAGAGGAATTAAAGGAGGATAAGTTTTGAGGTGATACTTAAGACTAAATAAGTTCTGAAAAAGGTACTCACATTCCATTATTTCTTTGATATTTAATTGGTGGAGATCCAATAATTTGTTACCTTTGTAAAGATAATAGAATTTATTAAATAGTGAAAATCACTATGAGACTTAATAGCACAATGCATTAGTTCCTTAAATTAGGTCTCAATAATATTGTTTGAAATATTAACAATTATTTAGGTAGATGTCTATTCAAATCGATATCACCAGAACACCATAATAGGGTGGACACAATTAAATATATCTAAATTTTATTTGAAAAAATACATGTCTAATATGAAGAAGAAGAAAATTTTGAGCGAGCCACCCCTAGCCCAAGGGTGGCTCTGCCCTTGCGCTGATCTGATCTATTTATTAATTATATTGCATTTAAGATAACACGCATAATTTGTAAATCACAAGCGGCTAAGTAAGATTCCCTTCTGTCTAATTCAACCCAACATCTCGTAGATTTTTCTCAAATTAAAAATAGCAATGTCTATATATATTACTCAAAAAACAGAGATCATGAAATTGAAATAAATAAAAAAAAAACTCATGATGCACAAATTGACTTTACACACCACTTGTTGAGTATGAATAATAAATGTGGTAATTGAAGTAGAGAAAGAATTATAGTGGTTCGATCAATATGACCTACGTCCACTCCTGAATAGCTAGAGTCATCAGGTACTTTATTAGTTCAAGTATGTAAGGAGAGCAGAGAGTACAAGCTTGGAAAAAGGGGGAGATGTGTGCTTAGTTGAGTGTGATGCCTCCCAAGTGTTGGTGGGACTTACAATTTATAGTCGTCTCCTAACAGATTAGGATAACTCAATAGCAACTAAGTATCTATTCAATCGGAGTTTACGACTCCTTCTCAACAGACGAGGTGGTTGAGGTGCTTTCCACGAGACTCGGTCAAGGATGGAGTGGGGGCAGACTCTTTCCAAGGCGGCGAGGTAAGGCTCCTGGATGCTCTCCTGATGATGTAGCCAAGTAGGGGTGGCTCCTGGATAAGCTTGACTGGACCTTGACCACATTGGGTTTGGTGGGTTCTCATAATGTTGGGCCTTTAGTTAGGATATGGACTTTTCACATGGATAGAGCCATTTGAGCTTGACCTATAATTTGTCCCCAATGCCTCGTGTCCAAGGAAACTTGGTGAAGGGGACATTAGCTTGAACCTTGAGCTCTAGGTGGGTGGAGAGGCCCTCTGACAAATGACTTTTTCCCTTCATGATTTATTTTGCCTTGCTGAGCAACTCAAGTTTTTTCCTTTTTTGCTTGTTTTAAGAGAGCCATTTACTTTCAATTTGAGTTTTTCCCTCTTTGAAAACCATAGGTTATAAATATAACCTTTCCTCTTTATTTTACCCATTTCCTCCATCTTGAGATTGAAACCCTTTCTTGAAAACCTTGACAGCCCAAGTTTTACCCATTTCATAGAAGCTTGAGAGGGTTAAGGAGGGTGCTCTACTTGAATCTTTCCAAGAATATATATAGAGATGAGACTTTTTCTTTTTGGGTGGAGTACCCAAGTGCAAAACTCCATTGAAATGGCAAGGATTGAAGGAGAAATTGGAGACGAGGAGCCTTGGGCACTGCTCTATGAAGAAGGAGAAGTTGAGAGATAGGGAGGCGGGCTGGGCAGCGGCTTCATGGGCATGCAGGCCAGTAGGGGAGCTGCCCAGGCCTTTGGGCAAGCTTCCCCTTTGGTCGACGAGCTAAGCGAGCGAGCAGTTGGAGATGGTGGGTGCCACTTTAGGCGCTAAACTGGGCGTCATAGGCGCTGGTTTGGGTGGTTTTGGCGAGTTTTCTTACTTAGATAGGCGAGGAGGGGCTGCCAGGTGCACGGACGCTGTTGGGCGAGTTGGAGCTAGCTTGAGCACACAAAGGCTGGGCGAGTAGGCCCCAAGCACTGTTGCCCATGTCGCGGGCGAGCAGACCCTGGGCGCTGCCACTGCTAGTGCCGCGGGCAAGCAGGTCTCATGGGCTCATCCTACTGATAAGGCCTCGGGTGCAGTAGAGGGACAGGCAGGGCGCACTGGCTCTTCTGGGTGAGCTTAGATTGTTGGGTACGCCCCCTAGGCGTTGGGTGTCGCGAGCCAAGCGTCAGCCATGGATGGCTTAGACGAGTAGAGAGGATCTGGTACCCTTTTGGGTGCTTGGCTACTTTATTTTGGCTAGCAGAGGGGGTATAGCACTCTCTAGATGCTGGGCTGCCCTATTTTGGCCAGCAGATGGGGTATGGTGCCCCTTTGGATGCTGGGTTGACTAGTGAAAGTGACGGGAAAGTCTTGGCTTCTCAATCCCACATTCCTCGAGACCACCTAGGCAGTGGGTCACATAATTCCTCGTACCCTCGCACCAGAAACGAAAAAGGTAAAATGGTCCTTCACAAGGATGTATCCAAAGTGAGTACCCTTTTTAGCTTCGTCAATACTGAGGACGATATTCTGAGGATTATTTATGTTTATCATATTCCTCCAACTATTTTGTGTTGTCTGGTTGAGAAGGGTAAGCCTGCTAGTGATGAATCCTCTGGCGATATTGTTATTTATGAGGAGATGCTTGAGGCTGGGCTCAGGTTCCCAATGCCTTATTTCGTTTGTGACATCTTGAATTACTTTTCTCCGACACTTGGGCGACTTGCTCTCAATGGTTGGAGAGTTTTGCTGACCTTTCTGGAACTGTGGAGGAATGTACACCATAAAGATGCCTCTCCTATCAAGTTTCACATGACTTATTACCCAAGTGAGACTCCTACTCCCAACCGGGGCTGGTACTATTTCACTCCGAGAGAAGGCAAGTTGATCGCTGGACTGCCCTCCAACTACCATAGCTGGAAGTCTCATTTCATAGTCTTTGGTGGTGAGTGAGCTTCAGACATTGATAGAGCATTGGTACCATCACAGTGGATTGCTCCAAAAAAAATTGGTACACTTCATATGCTTACCCTTCTCTTGACACATTCCTCGTAGGTTGTATACTCACCAACCTCTTGCAGGTTGTCCTATGCTTGCTAAGGATGAGGAATGTAAGATGGAGGTTGTGCGAGCTCATTATACTAGAGACTTTGGAGCTCTCATGCTCTGGGATGGTTGAGTCAGTGTTTCCCCTCGGGTTTGTGCTAGGGCTACTGCTCCCTCTCTGAAGTCTGGCGACTCTCTTCAAAGAGGAAGGGTGAGTTGATTATTTTGTACCCTCCTCATTTACTTGGTGTGCCTCTAACACTTTATTTTCTTTGTAGCGATGTATAAGGTAGTAATTGGGTCGCACCTTTTTGGTAGGAGCCCTCCTCATTCCAAGGTTGCTAGAACGGGTGGAGCCTTCTCGGTGACCCCTCCAATGGCCCTGCCCGAGATGAGCTGTGCTCAAGTAATCCCTCCGATGGAGCCCCAAGCATGTTCTCATCGAGTGACCCATGTGGTTGCGACCCCTTCAGTTGTTACTACTACTCGAGAGTCTTCCTTGTCAGTTGCACCTTCTGTTCTCCATTCGTCCCTGGGAACTTCTACAGGGGCACCGATTTGGGCTGGTCCCATGTTGGGCAACCCGAAGGTCATCGAAGAAAGGCTTGGAAAGTTTGTGTTTTCACTCAAAGTTGCTCAAATTAGTATTCTGGGCGCCGAGGGGATTATTGATGCATATTTGGAAGGGCTGGCTTAGGTAAGGGTCTCTTGTTCCTTTTCTCTAGTCCTTTCTTATGTTTTTTTTGTCATTCCTCTATCTTTTATGTATTTCATGCTTCAACTACGTCTATCTACTTGCTTTCAAGGACCCTTCATCACAACCAGTTGAAGTAGAGTAGTGAAGTTATGCAAAAGGCACTCCTTGCTGCAAAAGGGAGGATTGCTAAGCTTGAGGCTGCTAGTAGATCTTCTGATGCTAATCTTGTTGCATCCCGTGAGAGGGCTACTAGCCTTGAGACTAAGCTTTCGACGACCTATGAGATAGTGGCCAGGCTCGAGAATGAGCTTGCTGAGATCTGTGAGAGGGCCACGATCAGTAATGCTGAGCTTTTGGCGACCCATATGAGGGCAGCCATGCTGGAGGCTGAGCTTGCAAAGGTCCGTGATAGGTTCATGCTCAGAAAGGTTGCTGCTGGGGCAGAGGTGAAGCTTATACATGAGAGAGCTTCGTAGGCTAAGGAGAGGGCTGCCATAGCTAAGAGGAACTTGGTGAATGGCCTTGCGGATTCCTTCATTGATGGTTATAATGAGCTCTGAGGGAAGATTTTCGCTGCCTTCCCTAATATTGATGTTTCAGGCTTCTTGCCAACTGAGGTGCCTGACGAGGATGACGGAGGATCTAACGAGGCTGAGGGTGATGAGGAAGAGGAGGAGGAGGACGACCATGAGAGTAGTTTGAGTGTTAGGGACTTTTGATTTTTTTCTTTTTTAGAAAGGCAATTTGTAGCCTTACTTTTGTACTGGTACTCCTTTGAAATTGAATGAAAATACAAAAGATATTTTTTGGAGTTAAATATAATAATTTTTATTCATCTATTGCTTTTGTCAAGCAATACTGGGTAATAATCCCAAATAAAATTGATTGAACATTGGGTAAAAATCACAAGAAAGTACATTGAATATTGGATAAAAATCCCAAAAAAGGTAGAAAATAAAACCAAGTCCCTAACTTTATTAATTTGACTCTCTCAAGGTGTCATTGGAAGTATCTCTTCAAGTGCTCAGCATTTCACGGATGGGGTAAGTCCTTCCCCTCAAAATTGTAGATCTTGTAGGTACCTGGCTTCACCACTTCTATTACGAGGTACGGTCTTTCTCAATTCGGTCCCAGCTTCTCTTCACGTGGATCCTTTATGGAGAGGATCACTTTTTGGAGTACCAAGTCACCTGGTTAGAAGGAACGATGCTTCACCCTCGAGTTGTAGAACTTTGTCATGTGGCGCTTGTATTTGGTGTTGCGGACCACAACCATCTCGCTTGCCTCCTCTACCAAGTCGACGTTGATGTAGAGTCCTTCCTTGTTGGTGATAGAGTCGTGGTGTTTGACCCTTAGAGAATGCACCCTAATCTCTACAGGGATGAATGCCTCAGTTCCAAAGGCGAGAGAGAAGGGGTTTTCTCCAGTTGGAGTTCTTGGCGTAGTTCGTAGGCCCATAATACACTAAGGGTTCGGCCTTTGCCCACTTGGTGAAGTAGTCAACTACTACCACCACAAACTTGCACTGCCCTCTTCTAAGGGGTAGGGGCCCTTGGATGCCAATGCCCCATTTTGAGAAAGGCCACGGACTTGTGATGATCGTGAGTTCCTCTAGCAGCAGCCTAGAAACAGCGGCGAAGAGCTGATACTTGTCACACTTTATAGCAAACTCCTGTGCGTCCCTAACCATGCTAGGCCAGAAGTAACCCTGTCGAAGTACCTTGTGAGCGAGGGAGTGTTCTCAAGAGTGATTTTCACAAACTCCTTCATGGATCTCCCACAGGGCGTGGTCAGCTTCCTCGATTGAAAGACATTGCAGCAATGACAACGAGTAGCCTTTCTTGTAGAGGAGGTCTTGTAAGATAGTGAATTTGGGAGCTCTTAACCTCAGCTTCCTTTCCTCGAGGGGATCATCCGGTAATGTACCTTCCCGGAGGTACGCCTTTATAAGGGCCATCTAGTTTGATTCACTAAAAGCACAGTTGACGCTTGCTGGTCCCATATCTAACTTACATGGTTTAAATTGATGACCGATGAATGCTGGGCCTAGAAGGTCTTGGGAAGATGAGGCATTCCTAACAGGTGCATCTGCGGCCATGTTGTCCTCCATTGGGATATAGCAAATTTGAAATTATTGGAACTTAGTGAGCAAGACTTTGACTAGGGCAAAGTACTGTTGCATCTTAGCACCTTTTGGCTCAAATTCTCTTTTAACTTGGTTGAGTATCAGTTGGGAGTCACTATAAGAAATAAGATGTTGGACTTCCATTTCTCTTGCCAACCTTAGGCCAAGAATAAGAGCTGCATACTTTGTTTCATTGTTGGAGGCAATGAAATGAAGCTTTATAGTATACTTGATGGAGGTGCCATTGGGACTAACCAAGATGAGGCCTGTTCCACCTCCTTCACTAGTCGAGTAGCCTTCCACGTAGATTTTCCAAAGTGGTAGGGAGGAATCATCGGAGATCTCCACAGGGAGCAAGAGGATAGGTTGGGCTCTAGAGGATGTTTGGGTGCCAGAGGGAAGTGGATGGGTTCTAGTCTGGGCACTTGGGGATGTTGTCTGTGAGCCAATATGAGTGCCTGAGGAGGTCTGGGCGCTTGAGGATGTTGCCTGGGAGTCATTCTAAGTTCCGATGATGTTACCTTGGTGCTAGTCTGGGCGCCAGAAGATGTTGCCTGAGTGCTAGTTTGGGTGCCTGAGGGGGTCTGGGAGCCAGGTCTGGGCGTGTTGGTGTCCTCGCCAGGCTCTTGGATGTCCTCATTGTGCATCTGGATGTTTTCCCTAGGCAAGGTGGAAGGTTCTTTGCTCTCATCAGCTGTTGTTGAGAGCTCGACAATAAAATCCGCCAAAGTTTGTGCTTTGATAGCTACCCTTGGTTGGTATTGGATATCAAATCCTATGAGTTCTACTGTCTACTTAAGTAGTCTCTTCGATATGTCAGGCTTTCCCAGAACTCTTTTGAGAGGTTGGTATGTAACGACGACGATGCTGTGACTCTGAAAGTAGTGTCGTAAGAGTCTCGCTGCTGAGATCAGGGTGAACGTTAGCTTTTTTGGCCCCAAATATCTGAATTCTACTCTCCTGTATGCTCTGCTCACATAATAGATAGGCCTTTGCACTCCATCATTGCTTTTGACAAGGACTGAGCTTACTGCCAATGGAGAGGCAGAAAGGTATAGATATAGAGTTTCTCTTGGAGTAGCATGCGAAAGAAGGGGAGGCATAGCTAAGTAAGCTTTGAGCCGTTGGAAGGCTTCCTCTGCCTCAGGTCCCCACACCACGACCTTTCGAAGAATTTTGAAGAAAGGCAGACACTTGTTTGTAGACTTAGAGACGAGCCTATTAAGTGTTGCAATTCTTCCATTGAGGCGCTGGAGCTTTTTGGCTGAGGAAGGGAACTTCAAGTCGAGGATTGCCTTGATCTTTTCAGGTTTCGTCCCTATGCCCCTTTGGTTGACCATAAAACACAAGAACTCTCCTGAACCTATGCTGAAGGCGCATTTCTCATTACTCAACTTCATGTGGTGCGACATGAGAACGTTGAAGGTTTATTGGAGGTGGTTCATGTGGTCTGCTATGGCCAGACTTTTCACCAACATGTCGTCAATGTAGACCTCCATTGTTTGCCCAATTTGAGACTAGAACATTTTGTTTACTAGTCGTTGGTAGGTTGCTCCTGCATTCTTTAGTCCTAAGGTCTTGACCTTATCGTAATAGGTCCCATTTGGAGTGATAAAAGGTGTCTTCTCCTGGTCTGGGAGGTGCATGCTAATCTGGTTATATCCAGAGTACGCATCCAGCATGGTGAACAACTCATGTCCCGCAGTGGCATCGATGAGGAGGTCAATTCGTAGCAACGAGTAACTATCCTTTGAGCACGTCTTGTTGAGCTCTGTAAAGTCAACGCAAATGTGTCATTTTCCATTGGCTTTGCTTACCATCATCACATTTGAGAGTCACTCAGGGTATGCTACTTCCCTAATCGCGCCCATTATCTATCAACTTTCCTACCTCCATGTCTATAGCTTGGGCCCTTCTAGTGGAGGTGCCCCTTAGCTTTTGGCGAACATGCTTTAATGGGGGTCGACATTGAGGAGGTGCGTGGCGACCTTAGGTTCAATACCCTCGAAGTCTGCATGTGACCATACAAAAATGTCTATGTTATCTCTCAGAAAGTCTATTAGCTGTTGAACTAGCTTATCTCAAAGGGAAGAGTCAATGTACACTCTTCTGTCTAGATGCTCCTCATCTAAGACCACAGGGGTGAGCTCCTCGACTGGTTCTCCTCTTTCTATAGTGGCATCATCCCTTCGATCGAGGATCTCAACTTGTAACTCCTCTTGTGGCTTCCTGGTCTTTATAGAGAAGACATAGCACTTCCTTGCTGCTACCTAATCTTTTTTGACCTCTTCGACTCTATTCGGGGTTAAAAAATGGAGGATGAGGTGATAGGTAGAAGGCACAACTTTTAATGTATTAAGAGTACGTCATCCTAATATGATGTTATAGGCTTGATGGACAGTCTATTACGAAGAAGTTGACCATGACTGTGGAGCTCCGAGGTGCCGCTTGGGCTGTGACTGATAGGGTGATGGACCCTAGGGAATACACCTTCTCCCCTGAGAACCTAATGAGGGGTGACCTGATAGGCTGCGATCTCTCGCTGCTTAGGTTGAGCTTGTCATAAGCTTCTGCGAATACGATATCCACAGAGCTGCCGATGTCCACTAGGATCCTTCGCACCTAGAAATTGGCGACGATCATGGTGAGCACCAGAGGATCGTCATAGGGGTACTGGATTCCATCTAAGTCCTTCTCCGAGAAGGATATTACTTCGTTGCTGCCATGCTTGGGCGCCATGGAGGGGCGCTTATTGCCAAAGTGCCTAGCTTTCTTGGCATAAGCCTCATGTCGAAGAGGGATTCTCCTCCTCCTGCAAGCCCTCCGAAGATAGTGTGAATTTCTCCAATGGGTTGTTGATCTTCATGATTGTGACATGGTGGCGGCGCCTGCCCCTACCAGCAACATACTAGTGAAGGTGACCACATTGAATAAGGTCCTCAATTTGTCTCTAGAGGTCGTAGCAATCGTTGGTGTCACGGCCCTGATAGTGGTGAAAATGACTGTACTTATTTGGGTTCCTATGGTTTGGAGGAGACTTCATCCTCCCAGGCCATTTTACTGCGGGGTCATCTTGGATATGGCATAGGATGTGTCCAATAGCAGCATTGAGGGGAGTGAAGGCTTACAGGTCTCTCTGAGGAGGAGGACCAAGTCGGTCTTTGGCGGGTATCCTATCCCTCTCTATCCTACCGCACTTGCTACTACTCTCTCTCTTATCATCTCTGTCTCTTTTCTTTCTTTTCTCCCCTGTCCTGGATGACTCACTTCGTTTGGCTCTCGTGATGTCTTCAGCATTCATGTACTTTTGGGCCTTGGCTAGCAGCTCAGACATGCTCCTTGGTGGGCACTTCATCACTGAGAAGAGGAAGCTTGACGAGCGGAGGCCTCCTAAGAAGGCGGTCATCGTCACTTTATTATCGGGTTCCTCAACTTGGAGGACCTAAAATTAGTGAGATAGCTTCTTAGGCTCTCATCTCGGTCCTACTTTATGCTGAGCAGGTGGGTAACAGGCTTCTGGTGGCAGCACCCTCTGATGAAGTGCAACTCGAAGGACCTGCTCAGCTCAACAAATGAGACAATGGATAATGGGGAAAGCTTGGTGAACCATTGTTGGGCGGACCCTTTCAAGGTAGTTGGGAACGCCCTACACATGATCTCGTCGGCCACATTGTGCAGCTATATCAGAGTTTTATAAGTTTCAAGGTAATCTAGTGGGTCCTTCGTTCCGTCAAAGGTCTCCATGGATGTCATTTTAAACTTTTGAGGGAGGGGTAGTTGGCTACGTTAGGTTTGAAAGACGTGTCAGTTTGCCTAACAAGGTAGTCTATAGTCTCAAGTCCTTGCGCCTTCATGGTATTGAAGATGACACCTAGCTACTTTTGCACTTCTTTGATTTTCTCATCCCAATAATTGTGAGCTTGTTTTGAATTATCATAGAAATAACTCCTGTGCTCCATACTTTTGTTTTCACCCTCGTTCTCTTGGAGGAGAGCGTCTCAACTGTAAGGAGTAGGAGCTTGAGGAGGTGGAGGTCCCTCATGGGGAGCTCCCCCATGATGGGTGCCCAAAGGGGCTCCTCCATGGGGTGGGGCGCCCAAATTAGGAGCACCCATGTGGGGAGCTCCTAGACGCCCTAGGCATGGATCTCCTCTCATCTGAGGTCCAGGTAGTGCTCCTCCTTGAGCAGCAAGCATTAGCTGAAGGATCTATTGGCTCTGGGTCACAAGCTCCTGCATGGTCTCCAACATCTGTTGTGTACTTGGGGCAGGATTGGTTGGTGGAGGAGCATCATCCTCCTCTCTTGGTTGGTTATCCTCAGGCTGGTTCATGGATCTGGTAGTGATCGTCATTGGTTCAATAGAGAAAGTGTATGGAAGTGAGAATTCTGTCGTTTCCCACAGACGACGTCAAACTGATGATGCACAAATTGACTTTGCACACCACCTGTCGAGTATGAGTAATAAATGTGGTAATTTAAGTAGAGAGAGAATTATTGTGGTTCGGTCAATGTGACCTACGTTTACTCCTGAATGACAAAAGTCTCTGGGTATTTTATTAGTTCAAGTATTTAAGGAGAGCAGAGAGTACAAGCTTGGAGAAGGGGAGGAGATGTGTGCTTTGTTGAGTGTGATGCTCCCCAAGTGTTGGTGGAACTTAAATTTATAGTCGTCCTCTAACTGATTGCGGCAACTCAATAGCAACTAAGTATCTATTCTATTGGAGTTTATGACTCCTTCTCAATGGGCAAGGTGGTTGAGGTGCTCTCCACGAAACACGGTCAAGGATGGAGTGAGGGCAGACTCTTTTCGAGGCGGAGAGATAAGGCTCCTGGATACTCTTCTGATGACGTAACCAAGTAAGAGTGACTCCTTGATGAGCTTGACTAGAGCTTGACCACATTGGATTTGATGGGTTTTCATAATGTTGGGCCTTTAGTTAAGATCTAGACTTTTCACATAAATTGGACCACTTGAACTTGACCCATCAAACACCATAGATTATTTTGATCTATACTGATTAAACATAGTAATTGTTTCGAAATCAGTTTATTCGTTTTGACTTAATCTAACCAATTAATTTTTATATTAGCGGATCATGTTGTTTTTTATTTCAAATAAAAGGTCCCAATTAATTTCGTCTAGTGACTCATGTCGGTTATTACCATCCCTTGGGTGGAAGCCATTTAACCAAAGGCCTTTACTCTCATTGTCTCAATTATTTTCTCTCTCTTTCTCAAATTTTTTAGGAGTAATGTTACATTGATCAAATTTTAGGACTAAATTTTGAGCCCAAATGTCATGGCAGCTGAGTTAGACTTATTTATTTGGTGTCATGTCATTTGAGTCCCAATAAAACTTCAAATAATATATTGTCATGTTATTTGGGCTCCAAATTTAGTCCCAAAATTTGGTCAGTGTAGTATTACTCATTTTTTAGACAAAACCAACAAAAATTTATTACGGTCCAGAGACACAAACTACCTGTGAGACTCGGGCTCTCTTCTTTGCATATAAAGGGGGTTTCACTTCTCAGGGTTCATGCATTCCTTTTAGAAGGTGGGGTTACCTTATGGTCACTCACATTGAACCCAACCAGAAACAAGCCATGGCTATCTTTCCATTTACTATATCATGGCTTCCTCTTCTTCTACTCCTCTGTCTGCCTTTCCTTTACCTCTGTCTTCTCTATCCAAAGAAGAAAGCTGGCAACCGACCCAAGCTTCCTCCAAGCCCTCCGAGGCTTCCCATCATAGGGAGCTTGTACCAGCTAGGAAAACTGCCTCACCAATCCCTACGACAACTCTCGCAGAAATACGGTCCGGTCATGCTATTACAGCTCGGTAACAGCCCAACTCTAGTCATCTCGTCAGCAGACATGGCCAAAGAAGTCTTGAAAACACACGATGTCGATTTTTGCAGCCGGCCGCCCTCTCCCGGTGCTAAGAGACTTACCTACAATTTCTCAGACATGGCTTTCACGCCATACGGTGATCACTGGCGAGAGATGCGCAAAATATTTGTAACTGGGCTTCTCAATCCAAGTAGAGCGCAATCATTTAGGCAAGCAAGGGAGGTTGAGATGAATAATATGATAAACTCTCTACTACTAGCCTCACCTAATCCTGTTGATCTTGATGAGCAAATCTATAGTTTTATGGATGGGTTTCTTGGTACAGCTGCCCTGGGTAAAAGCTATAGAGGAAAGCAATTTAAGGGTCAAAACTTGAAAGATGTTGTTCAGGAAGCCATGAGAATGATGGATGGTTTCTCGGCCGAGGACTTTTTTCCATGGATTGGTAAAATGGTAGACACTTTAACTGGGCAACGTGCAAGGCTGGAGAAGTGCTTTAGTAACCTGGATGGTTACTTTCGAATGATGCTTGAAGAGCATCTTCAACATGAAAGACCTAAAGCTGAATATGAAGACTTTGTTGACGTGTTGGTTAGATTATCAAAAGATGAAACTGGTCATTTCCGTCTAACCAATGATTGTATGAAAGGAATTCTTCTGGTAAGAAGTCTTAGTAAGTTTCTTTTATATGACACTGCCTTTCCCCCACCCCTAGAATTTCATTTCGGTCACTCATTTAATGGTGGATTTTGGTTTTTTAAGTTGGAAAGGAGATGGTAACAAGCAACACGCAGTCAAAATTAGGGATTAGTCATTTGTTCATATCTCCATGTTAGGATTAGTCTCGAGTTGAACTGATGCACATGATTGATTGCATACAGTTGAGTTTTTCATTTTGACCATTAGTGCAACGATTGTGCGGTTGGTAAAAATAAAACTTTGGGATATATTAGAGGCAGGTCATGTCACCTGTTGAAGAGGTTTGACATTCATTTTCGTACTAATCCGACTAGCAAACTGGTTCTGAGCATATAATTTTTATCATTGTTTTATATGTAAAATTTATTAGAGGCTTCCAAGGTTGGACTTTTTTTTTAGTAAACGTGATTTGTCTTATTTTTTTTCTAATTAATACTTCATCAAAATTGCAGAACACATTTCTTGGAGGAATAGAAACGAGTGCCGTCACATTGGTGTGGGCAATGTCCGAAATTGTGAAGAATCCCCTGGTGATGCAAAAGGCGCAAACCGAAATCAGAGGCTGCATCGGAAGAAAACCAAAAGTTGAAGCAGATGATCTTGCAAAGCTAACATACTTAAAAATGGTGGTGAAGGAAACCCTAAGGTTGCATCCAGTTGCACCTCTCCTGGTCCCACACATGTGCCTACGCCATTGTAAGATCGGCAGCTACGATATTCACCCAGGAACAAGGGTCTTAATCAACGCGTGGGCAATCGGAAGAGATCCAGAGAGCTGGAAGAATCCTAATGAATTCTACCCGGAGAGGTTTGAGAACAACGACATTGACTTCAGAGGACTACATTTTGACTTTTTGCCATTTGGGGCTGGTAGAAGAATTTGTCCCGGAATAAATGTAGCCATTGCAACTATTGAGTTCACATTGGCCAACCTTTTGTACTGTTTTGATTGGGAAATGCCTGGTGGCATGAAGAGAGAAGATATCAACATGAAAGAGGAAGGTGGCCTTACCATCCACAAGAAAGAACCCCTTTGTCTTGTGCCCATCAAGTATAATTGGGAAGAGTAGGAAGAGGAAATGTTTTTTTGTCCTAGAGATTGTGATGTGTTCTTCATGGCAGTAATGTATTTGGTGTTCTTCTGTTAGAATGTGAAAAACCGTAATGTTAGACTGATCAAGAAAAGGGACAAAAAATAGAGATCAAATGACTTGACATTATTATAATGATATTTTTTATCCAACTTTCATAGTTGCAATTTAAGTTATCATGGGACATAATCTTTGAATTCGACTTTATAATGCATAGAGCGTGATTGAATGAAACCGAAATAAAGCAACTCATAGAGTGCTAATTATCATAGATTACATCATATTAAAATGCTCAATTTTTAGTTGATTACTAGAATTTTAAAGAGATTGAGATGACAAGAAAATAATTTCTGATGGATAAAATAAACTAGAATGCTACTTCAAATTGAAACAAAATAAATGTTAGAATCTTACTCAATCTAGGAAATAAAATAAACCAGATTCTTAGATAAACTGCAACAAAATCATTTAGAATCTCATAGAAATTTGAAAAAAAAAAACACTCTTCTAGATGATATTTATTTTTCTCATTCCAGTGATGTTTAATGCGTTCGAATCAAATGCTAAAATTCTCGTCACTCCTACAGCGTTACTTTATGGAGTGGTGTTTTGTCCAAGAAAAATAAATTAGTGAACACAACGAATATTTTCATATGTAAATGATGAATTTTCTATTAAAAATCATATGATTTTTTTTTTACTTTATTTTTCTGACACTTAGGAACGTCATACAATAATATTTTTTTAGCAATGCTATTGGGACATAATTTTGGGATATAACGAGTTGTTACCAATGAAATGATAATAAATTCATTTAATGTTACAATGACACACATCATTAAATATATTTCACTATCATTTCATTTGTGATAATTCATTATATTCTCAAATTATGTCACTAAATTATGTTTCAATAGTATTAGTGATGATTTTTATGCTACCCTATAATCGTAAAGGGTTCTAAAACCGTGCTTTCAATGTGGGTTTGAAGTAAGATGATAGATCCAAACAACTATCAAAGCCATGCTGGATTACAGAACAACGGACTGAGCTTGGCAGTGCCAAACCAAGATCAGGTAGCATACAATTTTTTTTTGAAAATGTCAAACCTGCCGCTTTACTTGATATGGATCTGAATCAAGTGGCAAGATAACATTATTTTTTAAAATGGTAATATGAAGGATTTCCAGAACGAAGCATGCCTGCCGTTTGTCTGGCCAGTTGAAATGACTTGTAGGTCAGCAATAAAAAAAAGTGATTCATAGCGACTCGCAGCTGGTAGTCAGGCAAGTCGAGGAAGAGTATGCCGATAAAGACGAGAAGATGACATTGTACAATGTTAAAAGTGTGCGGCCTGTTGAAGAAGTTCATATCGGCCGAGCTGGTCTAGATACCACGGGAAGTCAACTCCCGAGTCGACACCCTGGCCAAACTAGCCACATCCACTAAGCGCGACTTACCAGGACGAGTGCCCGTCGAAGTCCTCACCTAGCCCAGCGTGCTACTCGATGAGGAACGAGTAGATGAGAACCAAGTTATGCCCATCGTGGGAGGTACTTCATGGATGGACCCATCATATCCTTCCTGTAGGACATAATATTACCGGACGACTCGAAAGAAGCGTCGAAACTGAGAGCCAGAGCGGCAAGATTTATGATAGTTCAAGGTAATTTATATAAGAGAGGTTTTTCTTTCCCGTTGATGAAATGTGTGACATAAAAAAAGCGGATTATATCCTAAGAGAAATCCATGAGGGCATGTGCGACAACCACATTGGCGCAAAAAACCTTGGCGAGCAAGGCGCTACTACAAGGTTACTTCTGGCCAACTATGTCCAAAGATGCCAAAGAAATAGTGAAGAAATGCCAAGCCTGCCAGCTGCATGGCAACTTGCCACATTGCCCACCCGAGCTGCTAACCCCGGTGGTCAGCCCATGGCCTTTCCATCAGTAGGGATTGGACATCTTGGGGCCCCTCCCCGTTGGGATAGGACAATACAAATTCGTTGTGGTCGCAATGAATTATTTCCCGAAGTGGGCCGAAGCTAAGCCCCTAGCCAAGATCACGACGCAAAAAGTAAAGAACTTCATCTGGAAGTCCATAATTTGCCGTTATGGTATCCCCAGGGCACTAATTTTAGATAATGGAAAAACAATTTGATAATCCAACATTCATTGGCTTTTGCGCTGAGCTGGGGATCAAAAACTACTTCTCGGCTCCAGCTCACCCACAATCCAACGGGCAGGCTGAGGTGACAATCCGAACCATCAAGCTGGCACTCAAGACCAGGTTGGAGGCGTCCAAGTCTCAATCGGTGGATCACCTCCCGGCAGTCCTATGGGCATACCGGACAACTGTGCGTACCGCCACCGGCGAAACTCCATTCAGTCAAGCATACAGGACAGAGACGATGGCCCCCGTTGAAGTAGTCATGCCCACTGACAGGGCCGAAATCTTCAATCCCGAGTAGAACAAAAGAACTCTACTAGTGAACCTCGACCTCCTCCACGAGAAGAGATACGGGGTGCTGCAACGAATCTTCTGCTACCAAAGGAACACGGCTAGGTTCTATAACAAGTAAGTACGAAGAAGAATTTTCTAACAAACCGACTTGGTATTGAAAAAGCTACTCCTGACGAGGAATAATCCAACTCACGGAAAGCTCGGGCCCAACTGGGAGGGGCCTTACATTATAAAAAAGTTGTCCGACCCGGAAACTATGAATTATATACAGAGGAGGGGAGAGACATGCTGCACTCATAGAATGCGGATCACCTGAAACGTTACTATCAGTAACACCCCTTGAAGCCATTGTAATGTCAAGCAGAGCAACTGTAAAAACCTACTAAGGAAAATCAATGAAAAATTTTGAAGTCCTCATAAGGGGAAAGGTCATCGACGAACCTAACTGGCAAACTCGACATTCAGCCTAACAAAGCCCGTAGGCTCGGTATCCAGGCTTTTCAGGCTAAGAGAGCCCGTAGGCTCGACATCCAGGCCTTTCAGCCTAAGCGAGCCTGTAGGCTCGACATCCACGCTTTTCAGCCTAGGAGAGCCTGTAAGCTTGGCATCTAGGCTCTTCAGCCTAAGGGAGCTCGTAGGCTCGGCATCCAGGATTTTTTAGTCTAAGAGAGCCCGTAAGCTCGGCATCCAGGCTTTTCAGCCTAAGTGCTAAAAGAACTCGTAAGCTCAGAATCGACAAGGCTTTTCAGCCTAAGTGCTAAAAGAGCTCATCAGCTCAGGATCGACAAGACTTTTCAGCCTAAGCGCTAAAAGAACTAGTAAGGTTGGGATCAACAAGAATTTCTCATCTTAAGCTATTAGAAAGCTCATAAGCTCGAAATCGATGAAGCTTTTCAGCCAAATTACGGAAAGAGCTCATAAAGACCATGCCTTTCCACCTAAAAGCTCGATCTGACTCATCAGTCCGAGCTCTTTAATATAAAGGGCTCTTAACTCTCAGCATTCTCAGCTTCAGCAATCAAGCTCGACGTTGGCGTCTCGAACTTGCGCGACTAGCAGTAAGCACAAGGCTCACTCAAAAACACAAAGTTTGCACTGCTCAACCCCAACCAATGGATAACTTAGACCAGTCCTCGCTCAGGGCTGGGGGGCAACGAGAGCCCTTAAGCGTGATATTTGGGCTCTTAAGCCAAAGGCAGAAAGAACAGCAAGATCCACAAGAGAAAAGGTTTCATCCCATTCAGCAGAAAAGAGTCCACATCAAGTAACCACAGTACAAAAAAAAGAAGAGAAAAAGCCTTCCTGAAACTTAAAAGTTCACAAGAACACAAAAGAACGTCCGGCATGGACATAGAAGTTACAAGCAAACACACCACCTTCACAACCGAGATATAGAAATTACAAAAAAATCCCCACCTTCATGGAGCAACACCTTTCAACTTGCGATCTCCCCCTCCAGCTGAGCAATCGCCTTCTCCAGCCGTGCGTTCTTCTCGATCAGAGTGTCCCTTCTCTTCTCTACCTCTGCCAGTCTCTTCTTTAGGGACTCCACCTCAACACTCCGGGAAGGAGAGAGGGAAGGTGCCACTTGCACTCGAGTGGAGCCACCGCACAACCCATAATGAATAAGGTTCTGGGGAGTGACGAGAGCAGAGTAGGAAACAAGGGAAGCCTTTTCAACTGCGTTGACATCAAATGCCTCCAGCGGAGTAAGTACGGGGATTCCTGCACAGTCAACGTTAACTCCAGACTAGGTCAGAATGGAACCAATCAACAGAGTTAACGAACAAAAAAAGAGGGGGGAAAGAACATTCTCCTCTTTCGCGAAAGCTTGTCCAGGAACGAAGGAACCAGAGACGTCCACCCTCCTTTACAGAGGGTATCCAAGAATCCCCAGAGACAAAGAAAAAGCGTTGGGTCCATCCCTCAGGGGAATCAGGAATATCAGCAACCAAAGGTGGGTGAAAATACCATTTAAAGCTCAAAGAACTGAAGAAAGGAGGCCAATCAAAAGAAAGATCCAACAAATAGAAGAACTCGGATACAGTGAGAAAGGTATCGAAGCCTTGCATCCTCCAGAAGATAAAGAAACCAATCAAAGCAGCCCAACTAGAAAGGAAAAGGCGAGAAGGACACATACTATGGTGGAAAAGCGGACGAATGATGTCTCGATGGAGGGGAAGTCGAAGACCACACTCAAAGGCACCCTAAAAAAAGGCGACGTCATTAGAAGCAAGCATACTGCAAGGTTCATCAGAGGTGAGAGCCCTAACCCTCAGATCCTCAGGTAGGTCGTATTGGTTCTTCATGCCATCGACGTCTGCGGTAGTAAGCAAAGAAGGAAGAAGGAATATAGAACACCAATCACCACTCGGAGGCTGGCGGGCGCGATGCTTAAAGAGCGGAGAGGAATCCATCGACAGAGAACTCGAAGGCTTTTGCAAACTTGAGACTTTGGAAAGGCAATAGGGGTGCTAAGACCTAAGGCGCATGAAAATAAATGGCACAATCTAGCAGCCATTGGAATACCGTAGGTCGGATCGCATTGAATGCAGGCGCAGGATTCGGGATGGTGGTTGAACCACCCAATAGCTTCATTTAATGTAACCAACCACAACAAAAAAATGAAAAATTGTCAGTAACCGCACACACATAACCATAGTGGAAGCCCAAAAGACACCTCCACTCCAAACAGGCCAAAGCCTCCTTAAAGTAAGGGGCAGAAGGATAAAAGGCCATCTAAAAAGAAGCACGTCATTACACGGGGAAAGGGAAACTTCATTGCAAGAAGAAGAACGCACAAGGAAAGAGAAAAAAGCTCTACCAAAGGGAGAAAAAGAAATTTCATTACCAAAAGAAGTGTTTACAAGTATTACAAAAATAGCAACTACAAAACAAAAGGCCAAGGAGGCCAAGCTTCAAGCCTGGTCAGAAGGAGGAACATCATCAGAAGCACCACCACCTGGAGGGATGTCAAACCTCGGCTGAAAAAGCTCAAAGTCCAGGTCAGGGAACGTTTCAATCGCCTGATCGACGAAGTTGAAGAACTCGTCTACAAAGGCCTGGTCAGCCTCCAGCCTAGTCTTCTCGATCATTTTCCGCTGATCCTCAATCAGTTGGTGCTCAATAGCTAAGGAATTGGTCAGGTCATCAATAACAGCTTGCAATTCTTTCAGTTGGTCTGCCAGCAAAGACCAAGCAAGAGAGATACTCAGTAGATTCTCGGCCTGGGCATCACGATCTTCCTTTGCACGAGCTAACTCTTCCCTTAGGGACATCTCGGCAGAAGTACTGACGACCAACTGTTTGAAGGTTTGAGCCCGCTGCTCAAGAACTAGCTCCAGTTTCTTCTCGGTCTCTAGGCCCCAGCTTAGAAGCTTGAAATTACGTTGGCGAGTCTCCAAAAGCTTGGATGACCTCCTCTGGACGTTGTCCCTCAAGATGTGAATCTCCCTCCTAAGTGCGCAGACGTGCGTCGCAGACTGAAAACAAAAAAAGAGGGGTCCTGAGATGCTGAGAAAACAAGAGCAAAGAGAAAAGCCAGATATACCTAAAGGAGAGCATGAAGTGCATTGCGAGTCCGAACTTGGTAAGGAAGCTCGATGGAACTTCGCAGGTCAGCACGTGGAATCAACTCCATCAATGCACGACTACTTAGGCCCACGTCCATAAGTAGGCTCCTCTTAGAATCAACAACCAAAGTGGGGGAAGCTCGAACCGAGCTAGATCCATCCCCACTAACTAGAGAGGAGCGGCGCCGAACTGGTCCTTTCACGGAGTCAACCGCAATGATACCCACAGTGGCTTCCCCAATATCGGGCGCTGGTGGTGGAATAGGTACCCTAGCATCAGGCATGGGCGGCTGAATAGATACCCCAGCATCAGGCGCTGACGACAAAATAGATACCTCACCGTCAGAAGTAAAAACCCTAGTAGCAAGAGAAGGATCCTTATCAGGGCTTACGCCTAAAGCGCAGCCAGAGCTGCTCCTTCCTAACCTGGCCCTTTTCACTGGAGACTCTGAGCTCCTGGTTTGTCTCCTCTTGATCACGGGTTCCATGATCCTGTCGCGTTGAGTGACCCGATACGAAGGGACTACACAAGAAACTCAACAAAGGTAGGAGTTACAGAACGAACTAAAAGTAGGGAAATAAGAGCGAAATGTCAGAGACTCACGGCCACCCGGGGTCAAAGTTAGCTCAGGATGCATTAACTTGTGAAAAGAAAAAGGAAGACAGGCTCAGGCTTGGTTAACTCGAGCAGACTCCCCAGCAAACAAGGTGGGAGCCCATCTACAATAAGACAAATAAATGTAGTGAACGCCAAGTGCAAAATAGGAAAACCAACCAACCAGCGTCTGCACAAACTCACCTATGTTCTTATGTTGTCCCTACTCTGTAGGCCTCGCAGAAGTAGGAAATTGGGCCCCGAATTCCCAACCTACTCCAGAAACAAAAAAATACCTCCCCCTCTACCCTCAAGTTCCAGGGGAAGGTCTCGAATGGGAATTTCTCCGCCTCTCTGTGGAACGAACTGATAGAGCTCAGACACCTCCTCGGGGTGAAAAAACTGGAGAAACTCTGGCACAGTGGCCCTAGATCGAGGGAATAACTCCCCCCATGCTGCCATAAAAGCACGAAAAACTGCCTAAGCCGACGGCAGAAGTATAGCTGGACAGAAGTCGAAGAAGTGCAAGACTTCACGTACGAACGAACGAAGGGCAAACCAGAGCCCTAACAGAAAAGGGGCTTCAAAAAAGCAAATCCGTCTCAAACCAAGTAGTGGAAGTGACGTGAATCGGCGTGACGAACGACCACTCCAGGGGGAGAGTCGAAGCGCACAACGATAGAGTGAGCCACTTCTTCATCGATGACACTGGCCTCCACTATAGGAAAAAGCCCTTTCATGACCCTGCGAGGATAGGGAGGATTCCTAACCATCACAGTGTGAAGATTATGAGAGGAAAGAAAGGGGTGTTTTCTCTCAAAACAACGAAGTGGAAGAAGAGCTGCAACGATAGGAAAAAGCAAGAAATTCTGGCTCCAAGAGTAAGCCAATCGCCTACATATAGGCCAGATAGGAATGCCCCCATCATTTTCGCCAGACCCAATCAGTACACGTCCCTCGCATTTAATGAGAGGGACACGTGGCGAAATGGGGGAATTGCAGGCTCCATGATCAAGGAGCCACTGACCCCACCAACGACGCATATACTCAAGTGAGCATAATCGTCAAACCTGCAACGCACGAAAAGAAGTGGAAAAAGACTAGAGTAACCCAAAAAAGATCCCAGAATAGTTGCATGACAAGTGGCAAAACTCGGCGAGCTGGCTCGTTACCGTAAACCAATCCTACTCAAAAACGGGGATTAGATAGTTCAGCTAAACAAGGGAAGTACTACTACAACTCGGTTCAAAACAAGAACCATCCCATCCAAGAAGCAGTTCGTTCATAAAAAAAAGGGGCAATGACAATAGATCCAAAAATACAAATACATTATTCGACAGGGGACACCAATAATAAGAAAGGGCAATATGGAGCTCAAACAGTAAATCCTACACCATCGGCTTGCTCAACAGCCTTCTCAACATCAGACTCTTTCTCAGCCACAGTGGCCTCCTTCTCAGAACTGGCCGCCCTAGCGGGTTTCAGACCTTCGACCTGAGGGGCGAAGAATCAAATTCAATTTCAGGGTAAGCCTCCTCGACCTGATCTCGGAAGTTCACAAACCCATTCACGAAGACCACGGCTCCCTCCATCAAGAGTTCTGAAACCCTAACCTTCAAAGAAGCTAGCTCGACCTCAAAACCCCACTAGGGAGGGTCGAATGGATCCAGATCGAATCAACCAAAGAAAGGAAGAGAAGACGTACCTAATGAAGTGCTATAAATGGAAGAAAATTGAAGACGAAGATGCTTTAAGTCGCCCAACGGCCCGGAACGAAGCACCTCAAAAATCGAAGGGGAGGAAGAAGATGCGAGAGAAGTTTCCAAAAGACACAAAATCTGAAAAGGCAAAGAGATTTCCCCTCTTATACGAAACATTTTAGCCATAACAAGACACGCTAGGGAAACCGTGCTATGGGGGCACAGTCACTGGCGACACGAGTACAAGTCGTAGTCGGCTGACTACGACCCAATCCAGGTCAGGCCTAGAAACAATTCGAAAAAGAATTTTTCTAACCCCAGGATAGAGATGATGTCATCATCGTGACCAGAGGTTGAGGGTAACTGATTGGGACAGAATTTTGGACAAGGGCCTCCCTCAGACGTGAAACCCAACAAGCCCAGGACACTCAGATCCCCCTACGACCCAAGGAAAGTATCCTTGTCCGAACCATGCAACGAGCACAAAGGGGAAAAAGCCTAAGAGAACCGACGGCCCAACCCAAGCCAAAAGATAGCCATAGGAGGGGAAGCCAAACCCTAACATCTGGACACACCCCGCCATGCCACGCGTCCCAAAGGACAGGGGACCACCTCTGTAATCAATGACAGACAGACCCGCCTGTTGGGAATGGTGGTGCGGATCGTCCCAAGAACAGTGTCGTCGTGGCGCCGGCTAAGCAGAGTTTTCTTGCCGAATGAGGACGAAAGGTCCCCACAGAATTAGGAAGCGGTTAGGAGGAGCTGGTGGAAACCCTAGAGCAAGGACCCATATAAATAGAACAATATTATCTTACCCAAAGGGGGACTAATTCTGCACGCTACACCTTCATAGCTCGGAGAGCAAACATATTATCCAACTCTCTAAACAGGCTCAGGACCGTTCTCCCCTTTTCCCTGTAACCATCGGAAATCAATATACACTTCAAATGAGTAAGAGACTCCATTACAATGGATGTAACCCCAGTCCATCGGCTGGGGCAAACCACTTAACTCCGGTGTCTTCTTTAAAACTTATTCAGCTGTTCACTCTCATTGGCCTGTCAAATCCATTAATCCCTCCATTAATTACCGGACTTGGGCTATTAAATCCGAGACATCATCAACTATAATAGATTTAGTCAACTAATTTGGTTGACAAATTATGTCTAAATAGTTTGGACATATTAGCTTGGACCTCTCAGTTCATAATTATTAGATCGGGAAGTGCAGGTCTAGAATCTACACCAACATGACCCTTGTGCACATGCTGGCAGCGACAGCTCATACCTTCCAGAAGGCCACTTCACACCTAGGGAATGTAGCATCGAACGGCCAAATAGATTGTAACAACCCCGAAGGGATCACATTGATTATGCAAAGATTGCATTGATTACGAGAGGATTCCATAGATCACGCAAGGCAACTATATACCATAAATAAGGATGAAGCATATGTACCAAAAATATATATGTAATCTTGTAACCTTCTTCCCCAAATAATATAAAACTCCCCCATAAGCAAAATACTTCATTAGAGTGAACTACCCAAACTTTCGAGCTGGTTAACCACTATAAATACTCAGTCTACTGATCTCTATTCGTAACTATTAACTCCTGAATTGATTGTTCAATCCTCAAGATTCTAGAAGCTCTATCTGGATATCCCTGTAAACCCCATCAACATTCTTAACAAAATGCCCAATCCGATCACCTCTACTAAATTGCGCAGAACACACCATCAATTGGCGCCGTCTGTAGGAAACGATTGTATTGATTCTTGTTAAAATTATGTTGATCCTTCAACAATTGATGGTCTCTATGTGCAACATGAGCAAAAATAGGCAAATCCACTACGTTTGTAAAACCGACAGAAAACCATCGTCGTGGGACGACAGAGAGTTCCAATAAATTCCTATACCAAACCCAGAAGACAATTTTCCAATAGTAGACTCCCTCCAAGCAACGAACTCAAGGCACTGCGTCAAGCCAACGATCAGCTCCTCTAGCAAAATAAAGATCTAGTAAGTCTCATTCGGCTGAAAATTCCCAAGGGGCACAACTAGCCTAGGATGATCCCCCACGAATGGAACATCTTCGTCAAAATCCTTTAAGGGAGATTATAGAAGAAAACAATCTTAGTCACTCAACTAACAATGTTCATTGTAGAGCCTAGGGAAATAGGGAGGAAGATGAGGTCTAAAGTCTAATCAGTGGAGTCTGCAAAAATGAGTGCACCCCAAACCCTCTCCAGTAAAATGGGATGGATCAATTCTAGGAGCGATGTTTCAAAGAGATCCAGAAGGAGCCTAGCCACATGAAAGAGGCGGTGAAGAACAAAACCCCGATAACCATGGATTTTCTAGTTCAGCAAACAGATTTATCATTCACCCCCGAGATGCTACACTGTCCTCTTCTCCATAAATTCAAGATGCCCCAGATCGAAACATTTAACCGGACGAAGGATCCCATGGACCACCTCAACACATAAAAGAATCAGATGGAACTACATGGATATGATGATCTAGTGCACTGTCAGGCCTTTGTCATCATTCTGAAGGGCTCGACCTTGGCTTGGTTTAATAGATTAGCTTTGATGTCAATTTCTTCCTTTAGAGAGCTCTCCATCTCATTTGTGTCCCACTTCATAGGGGCTCGAACTTATCGTAAGTCTTGTTGCCACTTCTTGAGTGTGAAGTAGGGTCTAAATGAGTCGCTGCAGAGTTACGTCCAAAAGTTCAATGGGGGGTCTTTAAAAGTGGATGCCCTCAACGAGAAGTTTGCCCTCAGAGCCTTTACCGTCGGTCTGGGAGTGCAATCAAAGGACTTGTAGTTCACAATTGCCAAAAATCCTCAAACAAGAATGGGTAAGGTGTTGGCAAAAGTAGAGAAAAATATTAACGGTGAGGAGGCTTTCCTCTCAAAATTTGGAAACTCCTTTGCTTAGGGGGGGAGGGAGAAGGAGAAGAAAAGAGATCGAAGTCCTAGAAAGGACCGAAGTCGAGACCGATCGCTAAGGAGAGGTATAGATCGTTTACCAAAGAGGAGAGGTGACATCAGAAATCGCCTAGGTCCTCCACCTCAAGAGCTACAACCGAAGTATGCTCCAAGACAATTACTCCCCTCAACGCCACGGTATCACAAGAGCTCTATGAGGTCCAAAATGAAAAGTTCTTGAGGTGGCCACCTTGGATGAAGGTGGATCCCAATAAGTGGGATGCAACAATTTATTATGAATACCATCGAGAGCATGGCCATTGTATCGCTGATTGTATCCCATTGAAAAAGGAGATCTAGTTCCTAATCCAGTGAGGTCAGTTGTGCCCCTTTGTAGGGCAGGACAATCAAAATGGAGCTAACCCACCTCCTATTCTATAGTAACAAACGTCACCTGAGCATCAACAACCCATGGGCTAAATCAAAGTTATATATAGAGGATTTACTGGGGGTGGGGAGACGAGCCCAGTAAGGAAAGCCCACATGAGGAAAGCCCGAGTAGAAGATGTATTGTAGGTTCAGTCTGTGTTTAAGTCACCCCAACTGAGCATGTACATCACGTTCTTAGATTTGGATCTAGAGGGTTTCCAGTTCCCTCACGACAATCCCTTGGTTACAAAGGTCGTAATCGCTAACAAAATTATCCACTAAGTTCTTATCGATAAAGACAACTCGACTGACATCATTTTTTGCATCAACCTTTGACAAGATGAGCATCAACATAGATAAGCTTGAGCTAGTAAGAACTCACTTGCTTAGATTCTCAGGGGAAATAGTGCTCCCCCTAAGATCCATCCAGCTTGTTATTACGATAGGAAACCCCCCATGTAAGTATACAACTGCCATACGTTTCCTAATTAAGGATGCCCCCTTAACATACAATATTCTCCTAGGAAGACTTTCCATGAACTCTATAAAGGCTATCCAATTAGCCTACCATCTGATAATGGCGTTTCCAACAGAGAACGATGTTGGAGCAGTCCGAGAAAACAAATATGTATTAAGGGAGTGCTATGTGGCATCAATGAAGCAAAAGGAGGTCAAAACTATACAACTGGATGAGCTTGACATGAGGAACGAGACGGAGACAAGAATCACACCTTCAGAGGTGTTAGAACCTGTTCAATTGGACAATAACCCAGTGCACCAAGTGTACATCAGTTCCAGGTTGCTCAAGGAGGTCAAACACCTCCTCATCCATTTCTCCAAGCAAATATCGAGGTGTTTTCTTGAAAATAGGAGGACATGCAAGTGATTGACCCATTAGTCATCATTTATAAGCTCAGGTTCCATCCGAACTTCAGCCCATAAAACAGAAATGAAGAAGCTTTGCCCCTGAACGTCAGAAAGCAATAAACGAAGAGTTTGTAAGCTCTTCATTGCCAAAGCCATCAGGGAAGTGGATTATCCAACTTGGTTGAAATATGTGTTGCTTGTGAAAAAAACAATAGCAAATGATGCATCCGCATTGATTTCACCGACCTGAACCGTTCTTGCCTAAAAGACAATTTCCCACTCCCATTAGTTGACCTAATCGTTAACGCTACAACTGGGCATGAGTTGCTCAGCTTCATGGACACTTTCTTATGATACAACCAAATTAGGATGGACCCCAAGACCAAGAAAAAAATTCATTCGTCACTAAGGAAGGGACATACTACTATCAGGTTATGTCATTCAAGCTAAAAATGTAGGGGCCACCTATCAACGATCGGTGAATCGTATGTTCCCGAGACTAATTGGGTCATCAATGCAAGTCTATATTGATGATTTTTTTGTTAAATTAAAAGGTCAAACTCCACATCTAGAAACTCGAATGGTCCTTTCAGATACTCAACAAGTATAAGATGAAGTTGAACCCTACAAAGTGTGCCTTTGGGGTTTTCGCAGGAAAATGTTTGGGCTTCATAGTTAACAGTAGAGACATTGAGACTAATCTAGAGAAAATCTAAGTGGTAATTGACATGCAATCACCAACAAAGATAAGGGAAGTCCAACGTCTGATAAGAAGAATCGTCGCATTAAGCCGTTTCATCTGCAGATCAAGAGACAAGTGACAACCTTTCTTTAAAATACTGAAAGCAACTTTTCATTGGGATCAACGATACAAGGAGGCATGCAAAGATATTAAGCAATACCTCAAATCACCTCTAGTTCTAGTTAGCCTTTGAGAAGGGGAAGTCCTTATCCTATACCTTGTTGTGACAGATTTCTCCATGAGCGCAACTCTAGTAAAGGAGCAAGATAGAGCTCAGAATCTAGTCTACTACCATAGAAAAGCTTTGAGGGGGATAAAAGAAACATACCTAAAGATAGAGAAGTTGGGTTTGGCCCTAATAACAGTAGCAAGAAGGCTACGACATTTCCAAGTTCATACGATAGAGATCCCCATGGATCAACCAATGAAGTAAATCTTGCACAAGCTCGAATCGTCAAGAAGATTAGTGAAATGGGAAATCGAGTTCAGCAAGTTTGACATCAAGAATAAGCCTAGAATTGCCATTAAAGGGTAGGTTTTAGCCAATTTTATTGCAGAATTCACCATTCCCTTAGGATAAGAAGTGCCTTATGACTCAAACAGCCTCGTGCCTGACCTGTCGACATGGAAAATCTCAGTTGGTGGGGCGTCTGACACACAAGGTAGCAGAGTTGGATTTATCCTAACCTCATCAGATGGAATAAACCTAGAGTATGCACTCAGGTTTGATTTTAGGCTTCAAACAACAAAGCAGAGCATGAGGCAATGATCGCCAGACTCATGTTAGCTCATTCTATGGAAGTAGAACAGCTCATAATACACAGTGACTCACAAATGGTGGTAAGGCAGATCGAGTAGACATACGATGCTAAGGGAAAACGATGGTTCTATATTTAAAAAAGGTGCAAGAGTTACCGAAAAAATTTGTCCAAGTCAAGATCGTACAAATCCTCCGAGTAGAGAATTCTCAAGCAGATGTTCTACCTAGGTTGACCACAGCCTCTGAAGAAAGTCTATACAATTTTTTCCTAGTTGAACAGCTAGTAAAGCCTTTAGTGAGCTTTAAACTGGAAGAAGTTCCCCCCTTTGGTTCACAATCGACCTACATGGGCGCAATCCTAGCTTATTTACAAAATAGAACTCTACTAGCAGATTCTAAAGAAGTAGCGAAGCTAAGAACTACATCATCTAGATTCACCCTCATCTAGGGAAAGTTGTAGTAAATAGGCTTCTCTTCACTTCTCTTGAGTTGCATAGGAGAGGACAAACCGAACAACACCATAAGAGAGATTCATAAGGGCATATGTGGTAACAAAATCAAAGCTCGGACCTTAGCCTATAAGGCACTGAGACATTGGTATTTTTGGCCTACAATAGTCAAGGATATAAGGGAACTGGTCAAAAATTGCAAGGTCTATCAACTACATGCAAACATCTCCACTGTCCGCCAGAGCTACTCACCTCGATGATAAGCCCTTGGCCCTTCCACCAATGGGAACTGAATATACTTGGACCTCTCCTAATTAGCATGGGGCAATACAAATTCACTGTAATTGGGGTTGATTATTTCACTAAGTGGGCTGAGGTAGAGCCCTTTGCGAAGATCATTGAGAAGAAAATCTGAAACTTCATTTGAAAATCTATAATTTGCAGGTTTGGGATTTCAAGGGTCCTCGTCTGAGACAATGGGAGGCAACTCGATAATTCAACATTCAAAGGGTTCTGTGCCGAAAGTGGTATAAAGAACTGTTTATCCGTATTAGTCCATCCGCTGTCCAACGGAGAAACAGAAGTCATCACCTGAACTATCAAAGTGGCTCTAAAGACTAGACTTGAAGCTTCAAAAAGCCAATGGGTGGAGCTTTTGCCAAGAGTAATATGAGCCTATAAAACCACTACCAGAATAGCCACGAACGAGACACCTTTCACTATTACCAATGATACCGAGGTAGTGTTTCCTATTGAAATAGGTGTTCCATCCTTGATGATAGAGCTCACAGATCTAGAATGAAACGACAAATCGTTGCTTGTTAATCTCTACCTGTTAGATGAGAAAAGGAATAACGCCTTGTAGCGCATCACATATTATCAGAGAAAGACAACACGTCACCACAATAAGAGGGTTAAGCAAAGAAGTTTCATAGTAGGAGATCTTGTCCTAAAGAAGCTCCTCTTGGTTGGGAAGGACCCTGCACATGGGAAGCTGAGACCCAACAGGGAAGCTTCATATGTAGTCACGAGGATAGTCAGGCCAGGAAACTACAGGTTTCAAACTTGAGAAGGACCTCACTCGTTGAAGGCAAACCATTTAAAGAGATTTTACCAATAGGGATGCTGGGATAGAAAGCAAAAGAAGAAGAGGATGGATCCTTTGTAAAGATCTTCAGCAATAAATGAAAGATTTGAATCATTCCTTTAGAGAATGCATTGAGTTATCAAACCAATCAAAATAAGATAAGCTCCTCAGTTTATGAAGAAACGATGAGCACAACTCATAAATATAAGATAAGTTTCTCAAGTAATAAAAAAATTATGAGCACAATAAATATAAGATAAGTTTTTCAACTCATAAACAAACGGAGAGCCACTGCTCTTAAATATAAGATTGGCTCCTCACCTCATAAATCAACAGTGAGGTCTTCAGCTCATAAACAAAAGATAAGTTCCTTAACCATAAATAAACGATGTGCTCTTCTACTCATAAACAAAAGATAAGTTCCTTTACTTATAAATAAATGATATGCTTTTTAGCTCATAAATAAAAAGATAAGTTCCTCAACTCATAAATAAATGATGAGCTCTTCAGCTCATAAACAAAATATGAGTTCCCCGACTCATAAATAAAACAGTGATATTTTTAGCTCATAAATAAACGATGAACTCTTCAACTCATAAATAAATGATGAGCTCTTCAGATCATAAACATAAGATGAGCTCTTCAACTCATAACTAAACGATGATCTTTTAAGCTCATGAAAAAAGCTCTTCAAGCTCAGAAATGTTCTATAAGGCCAAGTCTAGGGGGACACAAAGACCTCAAACTTGGCCCCACAAAAAGCAATTCTAAAATAAATTGCTTCTAGAAGACAAAACATCCCTCTTGAAGTAGGGAACAAGAAAGGAGGCATATAATAGAAAAAAATCTATAAAAGACAAATAGACTTTTAAAGTTAGTTATCATTCAAACCTAGAAGAAGGTTACAGTGGTAAAATTTCAAAACCTAAAGTTATTATAGAATAGAAAGTTTAATAAAGCTACAGTGCTCAAAGTTGCAAAGCTGGAAGGCTACAGAGCTGAAAGGCTAAGAATCTACTACATAAATAATGGTCTTTTCCTAACTCCTTGCCATTCCAGCATCTCCAAGCAGCTCGAGGTCAGTAACGATCGTCTGACCTTCACGCAAAACATGAGCAAAGTCTACTGTCCCTCAGGCAAGGAAACCGCTGGGACATTAGGAAAAACAATCATTGCAGTGCAGGCTCATAAGTCTCCACCTCATCAGAAGCAATCACCGGGACCTCATTCGAAGTAGCCATTAGTAGAGCAGGCTCAGAAGTCCCTACCTTAACCATATTTACAGATTCTTTCTTGGTAACTTCTTCCTCCTTAGCAGAAGATTCTTCTTCTTTGTCTCTAAGGGGAGGCTCAAAGTCAAAGTCTAGCTTTGGGTATTTCATCAGGGCCTACATCTGAAATGTGAAATAGCCCTTAGCCCAAGCAGTGGCATACTCGTCCTTTACCTTAACAATGGTGGCATCCCTATCATCCACCCTAGACCTCTCCGCTTTAAACTCCTTAAGGTAGACATCATTGATATGACTCAGCGCTTTCAAATCATCCTTAACTGTCTTTGTCACCATTTCCTTCCAAGCTTGAACGAGACCATCCATCTTGAGTTTGACCTCATCCATCATGAACTTGACTTCAGTCTCAAGCTTCATTCTGGATGAGTTCAAGTCTTTAACTTTCCCCTTGAGGTCATCGTTCTCGAAGGCCAGCCAAGCGACCTTGAGCTCAGAAGCCTTGAAGGATTCCTTGGCATCCCTAGTAGCCTTCTTTGTGGTTTGAGACCTGCTCACAAGAGCTCCAACATGAATTGCCATTTGCAAGGAAAAAAGAAAATAAAAGCAACTCAAGGATCACAAAGCAAAACTAGGTTCAACAATAGACTCTGATTAAACCTAAAGATAGAAATCAAGGACTTACTATGGTTGCCCCATATAAGGCAGTAGTAGCTAAGGTTGAGAAAGGCATTGAGCAATCCTCCTGTAGGCCAGCCTTATAGATGATCAAAAGAATGGCACTAGAAGCTAGGTTCACATCTCCAAGAATAGAACACACATCTTTGGCCATCTTAGCTGAAGAGATGAAGCTATTGCATCTGAAGCCTTGGCCACCTTCTTCAGTGTGGGAAAGGTCTTGGCGACCTCTACAGGAGACTTCGTAAGCTCAAAGGAAGGGATATTAACCTTCCTCGCATCCATAGGGGGCTTGGGGGTAGAAGGGGCCTTCTTAGAAGAATCCTTCTTTGCAACCCGACCTCAACCTTCCTCTTTTTTGCAGCCTTGGAGGCTTGACCACCTTCCCTCATTTTAGCTAGCTTGGCCCTTATGACATCATTATCAGCGGCCAAAGTGTCAAGATCTGAACAAGAAAGGATAGCTCGAAGGTTAGTTGAGGATCCTACGAAGTAAAGAAAATTTTTAAAATACAAGGTGAAGGTCTTACCAATAAGGCCTTCTTATCCAAGAGTAGATAGAGGTACAACAGCTTAATCTCTTGCCTCTAGAAGTCCGAGGCCATATTTTGCTAGGACCGAGGGCATGAGGATCTCGACGTATTTTTTAGGAGGACACTCCTTACGGTCCCTAAGGTGGAGCTTCTCATCGGCGTTAAGATCGAGGCGAATACCTGAAACCACAAAAGGAACACATCAGCATCTAAAAAGATAAAATAAAAAGTGCTCAACTAAAGAACCTCAAGAAGGACTCACCTAAAGTATATGGGTCTGACCAAGCTTAAGGTACTGAAAGCATGTACCGAGGTGTTTTTCTAACCTTATGGGAGGTCGAAAGGTCGGTAATCAAGTGTTGGGTCTTCACCCGTTTCGAGATGTAAAGAAAGTCATTGGCAAGAGAGAATGTGACATTGAAGGAATGCATAAGCAAAGGAATAGAAGGGAAACCGGACATATAGTTTTTCTTGAAGAAGACCATAAGGCCTACTAAGATGCCGAATAAGTTGGGAGAGAGCTGAGTTGGGAAATCATTGAAATGCTAGAGTACGGACTTCAGGAAGGGTTTATAGGATAACTATGACCATTCTCAAAAGAAGCAAAGAAGAAGCAAGTCTTCTCAGGGAGCTCGGTGTCATGTCGGTTGTCCACATTGCGACACTAGACACACATGTCTCATGGGAAGCCAAACTTGGCAAAAAATACACCAAGCAGAAGAGGGGTAACTTAATTGGGTCCTGAAGTGTTTGAGGCACCCAGAGTGACCTCAACCTCCACAGCCATGCCCGAGGTCTCGACACATTCTTGCTAGCCAGTCTCTTTCGAGACTTCTTGGGCTTCATAATGTGCTTGAAAAGAGCAAGGGAGCCCCAACCCTAGTAACCTAGGTGTCAATTATGCCAACCCCAACAAATTTATTTATCTCATCTCCTACGTCTCCCAAATCATCAAGTTCATTAGGATTGTCTTCTCCAACGTGTCTCCTACGACGGGATCGGACCTTGACCTTGGGAGATCTATTAGTCGTTGTAAGGGAAACAAAAGATCCCCTGGCCTCAGAAGAAGCAGACATAAGGGTGCAAGGGGTAAAGTAGCCAAAGAAAGCTTAGAGAGAAAGGAAGTTCAAGAAATATTCCTTGAGTTCTTGAGGATCAAGACTCCAACGACTAGAGAGGAATTTCAAAAAGGTAGATCATGTGTGAGAAATTTCAAAAAGGTCAAGCCATATCGTTCCAAAATACTATGTCCAGTGATGGTTTCCCACTGTTGCATGATTGGTAGAGGAAGTGTAGAGGTGCCACACATCTGGGAATATAAACAACACCTACCGTCACTTCTAAGCATACATCGCCATAATTTGGTAGGCCCAAAAAATAAACTTTAAAGAAAAATTAAGAAAAAAGGCTATAATATGCATTATCCAATAAGGATTAGAACCAATAATACCACATCATCGAGTCAAAAGTTCCTAACTAAACGTTCAAAACAAAATTCAAATTTATAAGGGAGCTCCGGCTAATTACCATGAGACGCAAATGGCTGGCAGCTGAAGCAGAAGCAGCTCTCAATTGTGAATCCATTGCTTCGTCACCTTGTATCAATTGAGTATACATAGTCAGAACCTATTATTACAAAAGCAATGTCGCAATTAGATCGTGATTTATTAATTGCATGCCAATATTAATTGCCTAGTTGTTACCACAAAAAACTTGACTTATTCCTGCAAACACAGTTACATCACACATTGCTTTATTCCCGTTATCTGGATAGGATTCATGCCACCTTTGCCGGCGAACGAACAAGAGAGATTTCACTTGGTCTCCCCAGTGTATTTTTCCTATAAATAGTCACTTAGACAAGTACCCATTCAAGAAAAAAGTCAATCATTAACACGAAGAAAAACAAATAAAGATCATCATGGTTCAATCCAATAGCCAATCAACAAAGTTTTTCAACTTAGTTTTAATTCTCTCTCTTCTGTTTTCCATAATTTCCATGGTTGAGAGCAGACAACTTGGCAGTAAGTAATGTTACCACAAAAAACTTAACTTATTCCTAGAAACACAGTTACATCATGCATTGCTTTATTCCCGTTATCTGGATAAGATTCACGCCACCTTTGCCTGCGAGCGAGCAAGTGAGATTTCACTTGGTCTCCCCAGTGCATTTTTCCTATTAATAGTCACTTAGACAAGCACCCATTCAAGAAAAAAGTCAATCATTAACACGAAGAAAAACAAATAAAGATCATCATGGTTCAATCCAATAGCCAATCAACAAAGTTTTTCAACTTAGTTTTAATTCTCTCTCTTCTGTTTTCCATAATTTCCATGGCTGAGAGCAGACAACTTGGCAGTAAGTAATGTTTATGGATCAAGAAGAGTTATTAGTGTGCTTAAATTTTTCTATTTTCCTGCGATGTTTCTTAAATAATGATTGTTATTTTTTTTTCAATAACTTCATGATAATGCAGTTAGGTTTGGAAAGTTAGAATAGACTCCATTTTGCAACTCAGTATATGGTGCGGAAGAGGGTGATACTTGCACAACTGTTGCCCAAAAGTTCAATTTGACACTCAACTTCTTCTTGGAGATCAACCCCA
>CM042190.1:18578438-18592454 GCA_023539305.1 Ilex asprella | reverse complement strand
TGTAGGTTGTTTTGTCAAAAACATGATACAAGATTGCCAATTAATAGCATTTTGATTCTACCCTTCTTCATTATAGGCCAAGGGAGAACATCAGAAATAGATACTCTCAATGTTTAGGATCAACAGAAACATTCTTCTTCACTACTGTTGTCAATTTATCTAGTAACTTGAACTCTATACAAATTCAAAACAAAACAAACTTAAAAATAACATGGGTGATACTAAAGAGATTTATAGGCAAAAGTTGTTTCGGTCTCTCACTGATTCAACGTGAGAAGACAAAAGGAAAAAACTCTGTTTTATATATTAAGTGACTTGATACACAAGAGATTCTTAGAGAAATTTTAGGGGAGAGATTTACACAAGTGATAAATAAAAGTTCCTAAAGCTTATCCAACGGCTCCCTTGCTAAAGCTTATCCAACAGCTCCCTTGGTGTGCACGTCTATAGCCTTGACTAGAACATCACCATATTCTGGACTCTCAGTCCTAATACTCCCCCTCAAACGAGGCCGAGAAATAAGGCCTAGTTTGATACATAAAGTTGCAAAAATATCACGCGGAAGCGATTTGGTAAAGATATCTGCTAGCTGATTGGAAGAAGAGACAAATTGGGTCACAAGAGAGCCAAGAGCAACCTTCTCACGAACATAGTGATAGTCTACTTCAATATGCTTTGATTGAGCATGAAAAACGGGATTGACAGTGAGGTAAAGAGAGCTTAAATTATCGCAGAATAATGTAAGTGGACGAGTTAAAGGAATCCCTATGTCTCGAAGTACAAACCCAAGCCAAGTAATTTCAACTGAAGCAGAATCCATGGGACGATATTCAGCTTCAGTACTAGATTTGGAAACTGTTGGTTGTTTCTTGGCACTCCAAGAAATACAATTTGGTCCTAGAAATGTGCAAAATCCAGATGTGGACCGCCGAGTGAAGGTGCAACCAGCCCAATCAGAATCCGAATAAACATGCAAATCAAATGATCCATGGGCTTGAAGATGTAAACCATGATCAAGAGTGCCAGAAATATATCGAATGATCCACTTCACAGCCTGGTAATTGGCTTCGGTAGAAAAAGCCATAAATTGAGAAACATAATTTACACTGAAATAAATGTCTGGTTGAGTCATAGTAAGGTAATGAAGTCCACCAACAAGGCTACGAAATAAAGTAGGGTCATGAAAGGGAGGTAAAGTGTCTGCATGAGATTATTTTTGCACCATAGGAGTAGAAACAGGGTGACAAGAGAGCATGTGAGCCCGTTCAAGTAAATCTATAGCATATTTTGTTTGAGAGAGATGGAGTCCACCATGTAGTGGTGTAACCTCTATGCCAAGAAAATAATGAACAAAACCGAGATCCTTCATAGCAAATTCAGTACCTAATAACAAGATAAAATGATGAAGCATATCACTATTATCACCAGTAACCAACATATCATCTACATATAGTAAGAGTATAATGGTTCCATTTGTGTTACGACATACAAACATGGAAGGATCTGCTGTGCTACAATAGAATCCCAAGGTTAGAAGAAAACCACTAAATCGATCAAACCAAGCACGAGGTGCTTGCTTAAGCCCATAAAGAGCTTTCTTTAGATGGCACACAAAGTCCGGATGAGAAGAATCTTCAAAGCCAGGTGGTTGCTCCATGAAAACTGGTTCAGATAAATGCCCATGAAGAAAGGCATTTTTGACATCAAGTTGGTGAATATCCCAACCTTTCATAAGTGCAATAGATAAAACAAGACGAATACTTCCAGGCTTTACAACAGGAGAGAAAGTCTCTGAAAAATCAAGACCTTCAATTTGACTAAATCCTTTGGCCACCAATTGAGCTTTAAGACGTTCTAATGAACCATCAGAATGAATCTTGGTCTTATAAACCCATTTGCTACCAACCACATTCATTTGAGGAGAACGAGGAACAAGCTCCCAAGTATCATTATGTTTGAGGGCATCAAGTTCTTCTTGAATGGCCTTGGTCCCCTTCATGTTGGAGAGCAGTCTTAACATTTTTGGGCTCTTTGGGAAGTTCAACAAAAGAAAAAAGAGCATACCGTGGATTAGGTTTGACAATACCAGATTTGGAACGAGTCACCATAGGGTGACCAACATGCATAGAAGAATTGGACGGTGAGTTAGGGCTTGGAGGATCTTCAATTAGACTTTCAACAAAAATAGGCCTCGGGTTCTCAGTATGGGACAAATCACTTGGACCAATGTCAGGAATACTTGGATTTGGTGAGTTGGAGTCTAGCATGGTTTGACCATTTGGGCCATCAATCTCAATGTGTGTACATGTATCTGATCTGGGTTCTTGAGAACATGAGGCTTGGATGGAAACCACTGGACTTGCCAACGAAGATGAAGTAGAGATAGCTGTAGTAGTGTCAACCCACTCCTTGAATGTGGTCATGTAATGATTTTCTTGTGAAACATGCAATAAACTTGGGTTAACAAATGGAAAAATATGTTCATAAAAATAACATGCCGAGAAGTGTAGATACGATTTGATGGAGGGTGTAAACACCGGTATCCCTTATATTTGGAACTAAATCCAATGAAAACACAAGGCATTGATTTGGGTCCAAGCTTATTTGAGGCATAATCACAAAGATAAGGAAAAGATTTACTGTCAAAAACTCTGAAGGAACTGAAATTCGGATCTTTGCCAAATAATTTTTGGAATGGCGAAGACATGTTAAGTGCTGAAGATGGCAATCTATTAATAAGAAAAACTGCAGTAGAAAAAGCATCAACCCAAAAACGTTTGGGAACCATGGATTGAGCCATCATGGTGAGCCTAAGTTCAGTAATATTACGATGTTTCCTTTCAGCCATGCCATTCTGTTCAGAAGTTCCAGGACATAACATATGATGAATAATACCAAGTTTACTTAGATAACTTGTAAATGCTCCATCCTTATACTCACCTCCACCATCAGATTGAAAAACTAAAATCTTCTTAGCAAACTGTCGTTCTACCATTGCTTGAAAATTAAGAAAACATTGGAAGAAATTAGATTTATGCTTGAGAGGATAAAACCATGTGAATCTCGTGCATTCATCCACAAAAATAACATAATAACGATACCCATCATGAGAAATAACAGGTGAAGGCCCCCATAAATCCGAGTGAATAACAGAAATAGGTTTAGTAGAGCAATTCCTAGTGGAAATAAATGGTAAACGACATGATTTTCCAATCTAACAACTATCACAAATAGTATTATTACTATCCCAACTATCAATTTTAATCCAATTGCCTTTATTCAAGAACCAAACAACCTTCGAATTTGGATGCCCAAGTCGCCAATGCCATATCCTTTCACTTGTACATTGGTAACGGTTGGAGAAGAAAGCTTGTTGCTGAATGTCCTCAAGTGCATATAGATTTCCTCTCCTACTTCCCTTGATCATGATACTCTGGGTTTCCCTGTCCTTTATCACAAAACCTTCATTTGAGAACTCAAAGCAACATGGATTATCAGAAGTGAATTGACTCACAGTCAACAGATTTTTCTTGAGTTCTGGCACTAAAAGAACATCTTTCATAACCATCTGACCATGACTAGTATTAAGGAAAACATCACCAGTGTGAGAAATTTTAAGCATATGACCATTGTCAATCATAACACGATCATGACCATTGTAATTTCTCAGATTAAACAAAGTACCTGAATCGCTTGTCATGTGGGTATAAGCTCCAGTATCTGGAAACCATACACTATCCTGACTATCAATGATAGTCATTGCAGCAAGAGCCTATGGAATATCACTTGGAGCAAAAGATTGATTAAACATGTGCCAACATTTAAGTGCAGTATGGTTTTTCTTACCACATATTTGACATGCTACATTAGATCTAGAATCAAAAACTCTGCCATGCTCTCTTGAATTTGATTGTTGAGGCTCTTGGTTTCTAGCATTCGGTGTAAGATTAGAAGCAGGAGTCCACTGATTTGTTGGCTAAACTGGGTAAATCCTTTACCTTTTGAAGAAAAATTGTTGCTTCCACATCCCTTTTGAGAAGAGCTATACTTCTTTTGGATGACAAAAGCCATTGTTTGATCACTTGAAATAGGTGGTTCATGTGTAGCGATCCAAGTTTCATGGCTTTGCAAGAGTGGTATAATCTCACTGTAAGATGGTGATGGTGGTTTAAGCATAGTTGTGACACACGCCTTATATTTGGTGCCTAAACCATTCAATAACCAAAATACTTTCTTTTTGTCCTCAATTGGTTTGCCTATAGCAATCAAATCATCACAAATGTTTTTTAAATCTCTGAGATATGCAGTCATGGTTGATGTGCCCTTCTTAATCATTTGCAGTTTTTGAGTAAGATGAAATTCTCTCTCTTGAGAGTCTTGAGCAAAGGAATAATGTAAAGCATTCCATACCTCTCTTGAAGACTCAAGTCCTACCACAAGACTCAAAGTATCTTCAGTGAGTGTACTTGTTATCCATCCTCGGAGTAGACGATCTGAAAGCCTCCAATCTATAAAATCAGGGTTAACAACCTTCTGCTGGTCTGTAGTTGAATTTGAAGCATGTACCCTATCTGGTGGTGGTGGAATTTCTCCATCAATGAAGCTTGTAAAATCTTGGCTTTCAATTAAGCCTAAGATTTGAGTTCTCCACAACAGGTAATTATTTTGAGTGAGTTTGATTGACATAAAATTGCCAACATTCAAAGTAGATGGGTAAGGGTACTGACTTTGTCGATTAGTCATTTGTAGAGTTAAAGAAAAACAGGGAAGGAATCTGATGATGATTTAAGGCAAAAGAAATTAGAATAGTTCAACCCACACAACTTAGTTGTGTATGGCTCTGATACCATAAAGAGATTTATAGGCAAAAGATGTTTTGGTCTCTAACTGATTCAATGTGAGAAGACAAAAGGGAAAAACTCTGTTTTATATATTAAGTGACTTGATACACAAGAGATTCTTGGAGAAATTTTAGGGGAGAGATTTACACAAGTGATAAATAAAAGTTCCCAAAGCTTATCCAATAGCTCCCTTGGTGTGCACGTCTATAGCCTTGACTAGAACATCACCATATTTTGGACTCTCAGTTCTAATAGATACGAATACCACCAGAACAAATAACCCTTTAGCTGGTACAGACAGAGACATGACATGAACAAAAAAGAGATCACCAAAAAAAAAAATATTGATGGTGTGATTCAATGTGGATGAGCAGGATAAATGGTTAATCGAGCTGGTTTTTAACCTATCCTGCTAGGCTCATGTGTATTTAGGTAAAACTTCTGTAGGGGTAAGGGAGGATCTGCACAGTGAAAGTATAGTGGTTCACTAGCTCAGGAGCTCGGCTAATCCACTTTTCAATAGAGTCTCTTGCTCCAAGGTTCTATATTAATGAGAACTGCGTTTTACAGAGGATTCTTGATACAATTAAGGTTGTTCTCTCTGCAATGGAGGCACTATACAGTATCTATAGTGCGATTCCTATCTTTAAGGGATTTGTAGCGAGATCCGTGTTTCTTCTCTACAAGATCTCCCTTGATTTAAGGAGAGGATCTTAATTAGTTGAGGATTTTGTGTCTCAACTATAGTTTCTCATTGTTGTGGGGGGGGCTTGCATCCAGCCAGCTGTTTCCTTATCACTTTCTTTTTGCTTCGCCTGGAGGGAGCTCGAGGTCTAGACCCATGGTTCAAAGTCGTGATATCGGCCCTTGACTCGAAGGCCACTAAGACACATCGGCCGCAGTGTCACAACGCGGTATCGACCAATACTCCTAAAACACTATATAGAAGGCTCAAAAAACTTTGAAAAAATTGTAATAAATATAGACATCATCATTTATGCATTATATCTCTAAAAGACATTATTTAGCACATTAATCATTGCAAAAAAAAATAATAAGGATGTAATTGAAAAATATTTATTATCATCTATATTCCAGGATAATATAATTTAATTTGTAATTTTTAAAAATTATAAAAAAAAAATATAAGTGTATATATATGGTTAACTTAATAGCTTTAAAAATGAAAATCTATTTCTAAAGAAATTCTTCATTTAATATGTATCTAATTAGAAATTATACGTATTTTCTCCATAATGCATATTTAATTATTAAATCATCAATACATATACAAAAGCAAACTTAAGAAGTTAAGTTTTAATTAGATTGTATGATAAATATTAAAAATTATATAATTAAAAAAATTGGGACAAAACCGAAAAAACAAAAAGAAAGGGGGAAAGAATAAATTTTTAGGTCTTTTAGCCAAAGCCTCCTGTATTTTGACCCAAAAAAAAACTCTATCTCTTTAACTCTTAGAGAGAGAAAGAGAGACAATGGGCCTGGGAGGCTCGCTGGTCGCTAGTCTTGCGATCTAGAGCTCGAAGCTTATGATCAAGAGATCGAGATGCTCTTGCGATCGAGAGCTCGAGCTCGAAAATATCACATGGAACTCGAAGCATTGATGCCTGCGATCGAGATGCCCCACTGCTTGTGATCTAGGGTTTCAACGATGGGTATCTGCTACAAAGAAGAAGAAGAAGAAGAAGTAGCTTTGTAAGACTAAGAACTAAGAAATGTGATTCTTTAGAGGATTTACGGGTATGTGTTGTTAATTTTCTCTTTACTCGATCTGTTTACATAATGGCAAAAAGTTATGATTTAGGGCTCAAAATAATTGGGGTAAAATTCTGCTACTTCTTCGCTTTTGCCTTTTTTTTTGGCACACTTTGTTTTTTTTAGTGTGGTCGAACGATTTACATCCAAATCGGTGTGACTCGGATGAAATCGGTCGAATCAACCGAGTTGGTACCAAGTCCTTTGATTTCAGCTGAGACACACAAGATATCGCCGATAGTAGCTCAATTCATGATTTTTTTGATTCACATACCGTTATCGTATCGGTAGTGGCCGAGTTGGATACGACTCGGTTGAGTCGTATCGGACTCGGTACCTTGAACTATGTCTGGACCCTTGAGTTCTGGATGTCTTGTTTGACTTCCCTTCCCGAGCTCATCCTTAGTTAAAAATTCTTTTCAGGTATCATCAAATATGACATTGTGACTGTTCATCATTGCTCTAGCTGCTCATAGTGCATTTTCACCTTGTACTTAACACTTAAAAGGGGAATTTATTGGTATCCGAATGAAAAGTTTATGCTACCCAGGCAAGATTAGATCATCAATTGTAAATCGTGGTTCTGACTGTACTGTATGACGAGATGAGGTACCAGACTTCTTGATGCACATATTACAAAACGAGATTGTTATTTCTATTGAATGAATGAATTCCGTTGCATGCTAAAAAAAAACTAAACCCATTCCATTCGGTAATGGGTGAAGTGATGGCATCCTAGTAGTAGTAGCTGGTGAACTCTATATTGACAGTCTCTTTTTTGACAAGTGGGATGCATTGGAGATAGTATGTTTAAACAATAGAAATAACCTGGTGTTTGAAAATACTATATAATATAGAAAATCGAACTGATCTTGTAATATTAATATTTTTTTTAAAAAAAATATTTTTTTAATTACACAATTTAAAATTACAATTAACAAAAAAGTAAGTGTGAATTGATGAGATTGTTTGACATTGAGAAGTATGTTAATTGAGTTGTTGGCATTGGGTCTCGTACAAAGAAGTCGATATTTTTGGGTGGAAAAAAAATTGATATAAATTTTATACTACTAAATTAAAGTAGATAAAAATTAAATTAATCTTTATTGTACTTTTATAAGTTAAAATTTTAACTTCCTCGATGTAATATTAGATAAATATACATCGGCAGTGGCATCATGCGAGGTGTATGTTTCCCTTTTATTTCTTCCATATTGGGTCTCCAATGGAGGTCAACGGCACCTTTGGTCTGCCTAGGGTTCCCATAATATATGCAATAGAGTGTCCGTTAAACCCAAGGCACTTCTTAAGTTTGAAACCTATTGTTTGTATAACGCTACAGTTAAACTGACACATGTACTGATGATTACACACATTCATGGCGAATTGGTCATAGACTAATTTTATGTTAAAAAATAGGGTTAATTATACTAAAGTTCTCAAAATATAGAGTTTTTCTCATTTTGATCTCTTATATTTTAATTACATCATTTTAATCTTTGAAGTATTGAATATATTTTTATGTGGTCTCTCAAACAGAAAACGTCCAAATTGTTAACGATTTTTTATTATAAACTTGTCACGTAATATTTAAATATGAAAAAAAAAATAACATATAGGTATGACCAGCTCTATCAGTGAGCCATTAAAGCAACGAATTTAAATCCCACCCATAAGAAAGCTACATATCTCGTAAATTTTTGTAATATAATCAAAATTAGAATCATAAAAATCTAAGCCCACCATAAGAAAGCTACATATCTTGTAAATTTTTGTAATATATTCTAAATTAGAATCATAAAAATCTAAGCCCCACAAAGAAGGTCAGAACAAAACTCTAATCTAAGTGAAAAAATTTAAGCGTAGTATAAAATTATTTTACTGCTCTAGGTTGTTCCCCAAGAAATGGATATTTTTCTGATACATTTCTTCTAGCTTTATTTTAAGAATTAAAAGTGATGATACCTCAAATAAAGCTCCAAGTGTGAGTTTGGGAAATGAGATAAGGGTGGGAGGTCAGTCGAAAGCAGTAGGATTCAGGAGGCATATTCAGAGCTCCCGACCAGCAGAAAAGACAGCTGAAGTAGTGAGGGGACGACCTGACGACGGTAAAATGCCACCAAAGCAATAAGCCTAGCTGAATTCAAGGCACTGAACTCTCAACCAACCGAGATCTTCCCCTAAAAGTAAGGAGGATCCTACGGAGGGAAGGCAAGGATTTCGGGATAAATTTCACAGTGTCAGCTCTTACGTAACAGATCTATTTGGGGAGAAAGGGAAATCAATCCCATGATTGTAGGAAATTAACCCGGATTAGAGGTAAGCATGAGGCTATTTAAGCAGGGTGGATCCCCAACTAGGGAGGGAGACACAACCAAAAAGCAGAGAAAAGAGAGAGAGAGAGAAAAAGAATAAACATGTCGTCTTGTAACTTTCAGAAGAGATGAATAAGATAGTAGGGGCAAGAACCTCCATAAAAATAGTGGACTAGCTGAGCTCTTACGCCAGTGAACCACTATAATTCTGTTGTATATATCCCCTAGAACCCCCAATATTTAGCAGCACGTACCACACACGAACATGAGCTCAGATCCACGTACAAGTCACGTCATCATCCTCGCCATCTGCTCATTTGAGTCTAACATACACCATTAGTTTGGCGCCGTCTGTGGGAACGACTGTTCCTCTTATAAGTAAGTTGATTTCTCAATGACTACTGGTATCGACCCGAAATATGAGCAGAAGCCAAACAAATCTTCCACGAATGCAGGATCCACAGGAAGCCACCAATGGCAGACAACCAGAAAACATATAGGAGACAATCCTCCCATGGGGCATCCCCCCATAAACAACGAGATGGAGGCCCTTCGCCTCGTCAATCAAAGCTTGCTGGGGGAAAATGCGAAGCTCTTGAAGCTCTTACAATGCCTGCAGGAGGCAAGACCGGCCCAAGAAGGCTAGATTAATTCCCCTCACAGTGAACAACAACATCTTCATCCCCTTAGGGAAGTCAATGGCGGAGGGGAAAACAGTCAGACCATGGGGCAGGTTTCATGCCCTCCCCCTAAGAATGGCCATAATGAAGAGGTGCAAAGTCAGAACCACGGAGGAGAAAGGGATGATTCCTTTCCTTACCAGCAGGAAAGGAGAAAACAACATTGAGAACAACGCTTCAAAGACATCCAGCAAGAGCTTAGCCGTATGAGGGAGGTTGTAAAAGGCAAGTCACCAGTTACAATGGACGCCCTGATGCAACAGACTGAATCCCCGTTCACTACTGGGGTATTACATTTTTCTCTCCCACCAAAGTTCAGAATGCCGCAGATGGAATCTTTCGACGGAACAAAAGACTCTGTAGACTACCTTAAGACCTACAAGAATCAAATGGAGTTGCATGGGTATCAGGACCCTGTGCGTTGCGGAGCCTTTGCCATCACGTTAAAGAACTCTGCTCTAGCGTGGTTTAACATGCTCCCACCAAGCTCGATTTCGTCCTTCAAAGAGCTCTATGTTGATTTTGTATCTCATTTCATAGGAGCTCGGATTCATAGAAAACCAAGCTACCACCTGTTGAGTGTGAAACAGGGACCCCAGAAGAGCCTGAGATCCTATGTTCAAAGGTTCAACGCGGAATCATTGAAGGTAGACGTCCCGATGAGAAGTTTGCCATCACTGCCTTCATAGCCGGCCTAGGGATACAATCCAAGGATTTGATGTTTTCCATCTCAAAAAATCCTCGGGCTAGCATGGCAGAGGTGCTAGCCAAAGCAGATAAATATATAAACAGTGAAGAAACGCTTCTCTCTAAGGTGGGAAGCTCATCGTCATGAAAGGACAAAGAGAGGGAGAAAAAGAAAAGAGATCAAAGCCCTGGGAAAGAAAGAGATAGGTCTCCAAGAAGGGACAGAGACCGTTCCCCGAAGAAAAGAGGAAACGTTAGAGACCGTCTGGGTCCTCGGCAGCCAGAACTGTAGTCGAGGTACGCACCACGGTAGCTTACTCCCCTTACTGCCTCGATATTGTAGGTCTTATATGAGGTACAAAATGAGAAGTTCTTGAGATGGCCATCTTGGATCAAGGCAAACCCAACAAAGAGAGACCAAACGAAGTACTATGACTACCACAGGGACCATGGTCATCACACCGAGATTGCATTCAGTTAAAGAAAGAGATTGAGTTCCTAATCCAGAGAGGACAGCTACGACATTTCGTGGCCCATGACAATCAAAACCAGGCTCTTCCTCCCCCCACCACCTCGGCAAGAAGGACCAGCACCACATTAGCAACCTCTAGGGGAGATTAAAGTAATTTCGGGAGGATTCGCGGGAGGAGAAGAGTCTAGCACGGCCAGAAAAGCCCATCTGAGAAAGATTAGAATCGGGGAAGCTTTAGAAATACACACCGTGTCTAAGATCCCGCGCTTAGACACCACAGTCACTTTTTTTGACTTAGATTTAGAAGGTTGTCAGCGCCCCCACGAAGATCCTTTAGTAGTGAGGGATGTGGTGGCTAACAAAATTGTCCATCGGGTTCTGGTTGACAACAGGAGCTCGGCAGATATCATCTTTGCGCCTGCATTCGATAAGATGGCTAAAGGAAAGGAGAAGCTTGATCCAGTAAACGCTCACTTGCTGGGATTTGCAAGGGAAGAGTGTTGCCACTAGGAGCGATCCAACTCGTGCTCACCCTGGGTGACGCACCTTACCAAGCTACGACAACCGTCAAGTTCAAGTAGTTGATGCACCCTCAGCATACAACATGCTACTCGAAAGACCTTTGCTTAATTCAATAAGGGTCATCCCTTCAGCTTATCATCTTATAGTAAAATTTCCAACTGAAAATGGGATCGGAGTAGTCTGGGGAGATCAACGGATAGCTCGAGAATGCTATATCGAGTCGGAAAAGAAGAATGAGGTGGAGAACATCCAGTTAGATGAGCTCAACATCAGGGACGAGCTGGACACTAGGCCAATGCCATCAGAAGAGCTAGAACCCGTACAGCTCGATGACGAACAAGAACATCTCGTCTACGTGAGATCAAAGTTAAGTGGCAAAATTAAGGATCTCTTCATCCAGTTCTTGATAAAAACGCGGAGGTCTTCGCCTGGACACAATAAGATATGAAAGGCATTGATCCTTCAGTAATAAAGGCCATCGATGAAGTAGTCGACAAACTCCTCCTTGCTAAAACAATCAGGGAGGTGGTTACCCAGTATGGCTTGCCAATGTAGTCCTCGTCAAGAAGACCAATGGCAAATGGCGTTTGTGCATAGATTTCACAGACCTCAATCGCGATTGTCCTAAAGACAGTTTCCCATTACCCCGGGAGGTGGATGCCACTACAGGGCATAAGCTCCTCAGCTTTATGGGCGCCTTCTCGGTCGAATCAGAAATTTGTTATGTTACCTTTGATGTTATTGTTCATTCATGTGGAGAAAGGAGGAGAGGGTAACAAGGGGTGGACATCCAGCGTCAACCCTCTAGTTATGAACACACGAAATAAGCTTAGAAGGACTAGGTTGGCTTAACACGATATGAAGTGAGGCATAGTCAGTTGAATATGTACATAGTTTTGTGGTTTCTAATTTTGGTGGGAAAATTTTCCTCCTCTATGTCATTTGAATCAGAGCAACAATTTTGTAAAAGATGAAGCAATTAGTTTGAATGAGGAGACAAGTATTTACGACATGTTTTTAAGTAATGGTCTTGCCCATGGTACAACACTTTTGTCATATATGTTAATATTCGAAGATAGCAATACAGAGTTAGGCACGATATTGGGTAAAAAACAGATTTGTGGATTGTATAATAAGATAAGAATGGAACCCAATGATCAGGAGAAAATTGCATTTGTAACTGAACAAGGAACTTATTGCTATCAAATCATGCCCTTTGGCTTGAAAAATGCTGGAGCTACTTACCAACGCTTGGTGAACAGAATGTTCCAAAGGCAAATTGGGGCAATCATGGAGGTCTACATTGATGACATGTTGTTTAAATCCCTGAAGGCAGAGCTCCACATCTAACACCTAACAGAGTCTTTTCAGGTCCTTAAAGACTACCAAATGAAACTCAACCCGGCTAAGTATGCTTTTAGGGTGTCTGTGGGGAAGTTTCTAGGCTTTATAGTTAGCAGCAGGGGAATTGAAGCTAACCCAGAAAAAGTGAAGGCGGTGTTGGATATACAACTACCATCCAACACCAGGGAGGTACAACGATTAACTGGGAGGCTAGTTGCACTGAGTCGTTTCGTGTCCAGATCCAGCAACAAATGTCAGTCATTTTTTCAGGTCCTGAAGAAGGCATTTCAATGGAACGCATAATGTGAAGAGGCATTCAAAGCCCTAAAAGGCTATCTAAGTACACCACCGGTTCTGGTAAGCCCTTTGGAAGGAGAAGTACTCATATTCTATCTCGCTGTCTCAGACTTCTCGACCAGTGCAGCCCTAGTAAGGGAAAGAGACAGATCTCTGTAACTAGTATACTACTGCAGCAGAGCTCTGAGGAGAGCAGGAGAGAGATACCCGAAGATGGAAAAGCTTGTTCGTGCATTAGTAACGGCGGCCAATAGGCTTAGGCCATATTTCCAAGCTCATACTATTGAAGTTTCAACGGATCAACCAACGAAACAGGTGCTCCATAAGCCTGAGTCCTCTAGAAGACTACTTAAATGGGCTATAGAGCTCAGTGAGTTTGATATCAGATTCAAGCTAAGAACTACAGTCAAATGACAAATTTTGACAGATTTCATAGCAGAGTTCACAATGGCAGTCCCGACGGAGACAACCAAGCTGGTACCTGACATTCCTATGTGAAAATTCTCAGTAGACGGGGTCGCCAATGCTCAAGGAAGTGGTGCAGGCTTAATTCTGATCTCTCCTGATGGGATAGACGTTGAATATGTTCTCAGGTTTGGATTACAGGCTTCAAACAATGAGAAAGAGTATGAAGCTGTCATTGCGGGACTCAACCTCGCTCACTCGATGGAGGCGGAGCAGATATAGAGCTCTGCAGTGATTCTCAACTCGTAGTAAAGCACATTGAAGAGACCTATGAGGCCAAGGATGAGAAAATGGTCCTCTACCTCAGGAAGGTACAGGAATTGATCAAAAAATTTGTGCAAGTTAAAATTAGGCACGTTCTCAGGTTTGAGAACTCATGGGCGGACGTTTTGGCAAGGCTTGCAACCGCTTTACAGGAAAACTTGGATAGGCTAATTTTAGTTGAGCATCTAGAAAAACCTTCAATAAGCACTAGGGAAGAAGAAGTGTTCCCAATACTAGCTTCGGCGAGCTGGATGGATCCCATCATTGGATACCTACGAGACGAAACTTTACCAGAAGATCTAAAGGAAGCTGCAAAGCTGAGAACCAAATCAGCAAGATTCTCTATCTTACAG
>CM042190.1:18565938-18570938 GCA_023539305.1 Ilex asprella | reverse complement strand
CCTGAGAAGTAAGTCCAATTCTGGAAAGAATCATTTTTTGATCCCATCTAGATCCGTAGAGGTCAGTGATGAGGGAACAAAGAAGCGAGACTAAAATTTTCAATCTATTCACAAGGAAGTGCGGTCTTGAAAGAGAGAAGAAGGAGGACCAGCCATGAAAGTTGTTGTGCAAGAAATAGAGACAAGGGTAACCCTAAGGAGAAGCTAAAGGGAACTCAGAGATAAGAATCTTCAAGAATAATAGCAAAGAGGATGAAGCCTAAGAAAGTGTAGAAGTTTAAGAGGACAACTACAAGATTAAAGGAACCACAGGAAAAGCGAAGTTGGCGGTTCCCTAATTAATGATTGTTGTTACGGTTTTGGAAAGCAGTGGAATAAATGCGGTAAAGAGGCAAATTTTTGCATTCTGCTAAAGGCACGAAATTCAACGATTTTGCTTTCAGACGAACTAACGTACCCCTCCAAGCAAGGAGGGTGGTCAGGTCAAGTACCATAAGAACAAAGTCACATTCACATCTCAAGTTAAAATTAAAAGTTACCTTTCAAATTATGAAGTCAGGAATACATTGCATACAAGCTCAGAGGTACAAAAAGAAAAATAAAAAACACTAAGTCTCTCATGAGAGATTTTGAGATTCAACAGATGGAACCTCAGCAGTAGAAGTAGAGTCTTATCGATTAGCGTGTAAGGACCCAGGAGCTGGAGGAATAAAATTCTCAGGAATGCTGACCCCAGGGACCTTCGTTGTATCTATTGGTTGTTCTTTAACAAAGGCCTCGATCACGAGGTCAACAGAGAAGGAAGCAGTGTGTGGAATAGCTGGAGGTGCAAGCACTTCTTGGTTTAAGCCTCTAGGTAGAAGAGCCGAGATATCCTCCTCACTACCAAAATTAGATTCCTTCAATTCCTCATCAGTCGGGATAGCCAAGTCAAAATTGGAATCTGGATAGATCTTTTTAGCTTGGCGCTGAAAAGCGAGCCACCCAATAACCCACTTGGTGGCAACATCATCTTTAAGCTCATCAACAAGATCGTCTTTCTCCTTGACAATGGCTTTCTGCTCCTCAAGCCCACCACAGAGTGCAATATTCGCTTCAGTGATGGCAAGATAATCCTTCTTCAAGCTCTCAAGCGAGCTTTCAGCGGCAAAAGCTTCCTGGCTGGCCTTAGCCCAAACCTCGGTTTTCAGCTTAAGCTCTTCTTTGGCCATCCTGAGCTCATCCTTGGTTTTTTTCTCCTCTTTCCTGGCTACACGCAGCTCATCCCTGGCCCTCTTCTCTCCTTCCTCAGCTCTATCTCTTGCAGACTCCAGGTTTTTTGAAGCAAAAGCTTGCGCCCCCATTTGCTCCTTAAGGCTCTGCACTTGAGCCTGTAAATCATCATTATCAAGGGCCAGGTTTGCCACTTTAATCTCATATGCCTTCAGAGCCCTCCGAAGATCGAACCCTTCTTGCCAGACTCCTTACATGGATGGCCAACTGGAGAAAGGAAGAAAACAAAGAAGGATCAGTACGGGATCACAAAAAGGGGGCACGATAACATAAACGCTTACTATAGCTGCTCCTTGAAGAGCCGAACTGAGGGACACCTCGAGTGGCAGAGAAGAGGCTCTCGCAACATCAGAATCAAGAAGAACAGAAGAATTAGCCCCGGTGGCTAGATCAGCATCCTCAAAGAAAGAGTCTTCGTCCTTTTCTACCTTGGGCTATTCCCCTTTCCCAGCTTTAAATCTCCCCAAGGACAACTTTAGGGTCTTTCTGGAAGTGCTGTAAAAAACAGACTCAGAATGAAGACGGGGAATCAACCCCAGAGGTCCCTCAACTTCAGACAAAGAGGGAGAAGCAGTGCCTAGATCGTGGGCTTGTTCAGAAGCAGTATGAGCCTTCGAAGGAAGAGAGGAGGCCAAAACTCAAGGGATGATCAATAAAGGAACAGGGGCCTTGGTAGTCAAAGCAGGGGAGGAGAGCGCCCCTGACTTCTGGGCCTTAGCTCGAGTAGTGGGGTTGCTTCCAGAACCGACCTCAGTTTTGTGTTTGCTACTTTTCCTACCTTTCTTCACCTGCTTGAGCTTGGCCTGGAGTTCATTGGAAGTGAGCTTCATTGAAGAAGAACCTGAAAAGTACAAAGGAGATAGGCTAGTGCAGAGAAGGAAGAAAAGTCAACTGAAAATGAATAGAAATACTACTTGCCACCTTGTCAGCCATAAAAACGGAAAGGGGGACCCGGGGCTTCAGCAGAAAGGGGAGTAGGAAATTCAGTTGACGATCCCGGTAAACTAAACCCCTCCCTAATGAGGACACTTTACTAGATGAGGTCAGAGTATATTCTCGGTTTACACTTCTTCAATTCCAGTAGGATCTGCTCGTCCTCAGCACTGAGCCCAGGTCGAGAGCCTGAAACACAACATAAGCAAGGAGAAGTCAAGATAATAGCTCATCGATTCTGATCTTAGTAAACTTAAGCCAGAAACTCACCCAAATTATCAGGAACAGACCAATCCCTAGGAATGAGGAGCATATATGTCTTATCGGCACTGTCATGCTCCCACCCCTGACCACCCAAATAAAAGAAGTATTTTTTCCAGCCCTTATGAAAACTTGGGAGATCGGATATAACCACTTGGGCCTTGGTTCACTTAGAAATATACAAAAACCCTCAAAAGCAGTGAGTTTAACATTGAAAAGTTCCATGAGTAAGGGAATTGTAGGGACTCCAAGCTTGTTTTTCTTGAAGAGAACCAGGAGGCCCACCAGAACACCCCAAAAGTTAGGAGAAAGCTGAGCGAGGCAAACATTGAAATGTTGGAGGACCCCTTTTATGAAGGGGTGTATGGAAAAGCGAAGACCATTCTCAAAGGCAGCAAGGAAGAAGCATACTTTCTTATGCACTTGGGAAACATACAGAGTATCCATGTCTAGATCCCAGAACTGAATCCCAGTGGAAAACCTGAAACGGGCACCCAAGGCCCTCAGCTTGATAACACTGAGGTCGCTAGAGCCCACACGTCTCGCAGTCCCAAGGGCAGCTCCCATACTGACAGCACTGTCTGAGACTCCTGTGCCACCAACCTTAGTTTTACCTTTACTAGGTTTTGGGGGCATGGGAGATAGGGTTGAGGGGGGCTCATCGACATTTACCTCGGAGCGACGAAATTGACACCTGTGAAGTTGTCAATTTCCTCCCCCACCTCTCCTAAGTCAACGTCTTCCTCGACAGACTTATCTCCTAGAAGGGAAACAAACAAAGGAGTAGCACCAAAGGAAGTAGACATGATTGGGCATGAAAAAGTGAGGCCAAACGAACGGTAGAGAGAGGCAACACTGATTAAACACTCCCTAATAACCCTAAGGTCAGCACAGTAGCTTCCTACACCAAAAACGCGAACGATGGAATTCCAAGTTACAATAAGGGAAGAGGAGGTAGGCATCGATCTCGATTCCAGAAGTAAAAGAAACGATAAGCCCAGAAATGCAGCAACCACCACGAACTTGAGGGATCCAGAACGAGAAAAGATGCGAGGAAACGTACCTAACAAGGAGAGAGCAGCGAACAACAGTCCAAGAACCAAATTGAAGAAAGGGGGCACAGCGAATCCTCAAACCAGGTACAATGAACTCGGTTTGGACTGAAGAAACATAAAACTTCAAGTCGGAGAGTCTGAAATCGTAAGGGGAAAAGAACCAAGGAACAGGAAAGAAGACGAACAGTAGGAAGCCGGCTTTTTGTAGTCGTTTTAAGCATTTAAAGCCTGAATGATGTGGCCTAAAACGTGCAAGAGAATCGAGGAAAGCATGGTTACTGTTAAAACCGTAAAAAATAACCCCCACGTATGGGTCAAGCTCAGCCACGTGCCAGTCATGCTCCATTTTAAAACAACTCAGCCCATGTCCAAGCTCGCTTGAACCAAGAGCTAGGGGGCATCTGATGATACCTCAAATAAAGCTTCAAGTGTGAGTTCGGTAAATGAGATAAGGGTGGGAGGTCAGCCGAAAGCAGTAGGGCTTAGGAGGCATATTCAGAGCTCCCAACCAATTGAAAAGATAGCTGAAGTAGTAAGGGGACGACTTGACGACAGTAAATTGCCACCAAAGCAATAAGTCTGGCTGAATTCAAGACACTAAACTCTCAACCAACCAAGATCTTCCCCTAACACTAAGGAGGGTCCTATAGAGGGAAGACAAGGATTTCGGAATGAATTCCACAGTGTCAGCTCTTACGTAAAGGATCTATTGGGGGAGAAAGGGAAATCAATCTCGTGATTGTAGGAAATTAACCCGGATTAGAGGTAAGCACGAGGCTATTTAAGCAGGGTGGATCCCCAACTAGGGAGGAAGACACAACCAAAAAGAGGAGAAAAGAGAGAGAGAGAGAGAGAGAGAGAGAGAGAGAAAAAGAATAATCATGTCATGTAACTTTCAGAAGAGATGAATAAGATTTCAGGGGCAAGAGCCTCCATAAAAACAATAGACTAGCCGAGCTCTTACACCAATGAACCACTATAATTCCGCTGTATATATCCCCCAGAACCCCCAATATTCAGCAGCACGTACCACACACAAACATGAGCTCAGATCCACGTACGAGTCACGTCATCATCCCCGCCATCTGCTCATTTGAGTCTAACATACACCATTAAAAAGTATTTTTTAAAACAAATTAATATAATTCAATTCATGAATTGCTTATAGAATAGTGATATAGTTAATACTTGACTTTTCAAAATAGAGGTTTTTTTTTAAAATTAAAATTGATAAAATTCAACAAAATATAACAAGAATAATGAAATTGATTAGTTGTACAATCAATTAAAATGGATATGTTGGCAAAAGTTAAATATAAAAAATTTGTTTGGAATTTCAAACAAGAAAAATAAAATAAAACAATTTATATTAATAAAAAAAAATCAATAAGAGTTATGAAGTTATCTGGCATGCATCTTGCATGTGGGTTATGTCAAGGGAGAACATAAAAAATAGGTGGCCCACTATTTGGATGGCCA
>CM042190.1:18522057-18549876 GCA_023539305.1 Ilex asprella | reverse complement strand
ATATATATATATATATATATATATTAGCATGATCATAGAAGCTCTGCACCGTAGTCTCTAGTGAGTACTTTTTATATATACCGTTAGATTGCAGTCTAACAATCACGAAACAAAGATACTCAAAATTAATTATTAAGATCTACCAAATTTAGTTCTTTACTAAATAGGAAAATGTCTAGACATATTGATTCAAATCTAGTCCTATTAGGAAAGTCTTAAGGTTAATATAACAAAAAAAAAAAAAAATACTGGCTACTCTTAAATATTAATGGATCAACCCAATGACCTGAATAATTTTTATCTTTTCCCATCTAATTTCTTATACCTGTTTGGGTTAAAAAAAACTAAAAATACCGCAGTGAAACCCATATTCTCTCAAGTTTCCCTTCAATAGCTCCAGTTGTTTCGTTGTTATTGCATGTTGATAAGGTTTTAGGTTGTAATGCATCTCTCTGAATAAAAGTAGGGGGTCGATTTTTTTTTTAAAAAAAATTAACTTTATTATTGTTGCATAGACAAATTATATAACCAGATAGTTCCTGATTACTTTTTTAGATTTTTAATGTGTTCAATTTGCAGTAGAAACAAATCAATTTTTTTTTATAATTTTGAATTTGAGCATAAAGAAATTAATTCCATGCTGGGTTTCATAATAAAAGGTTGGTGGCAATGCATTCTGTTAAGCAATCCAAATTTTAATTTAACTTTGTAACTTAGATACATCAAAGCTATCAAGCCTTCTAGTATAAATTGGGTTGATTAGAAGCAAAAGAGAGAAAAAATAAATAGGACAAACTGATAATTTGGACAAAGATTAAGTAAAATCCACCCAACAGTGATGTACCCTAATTAAACCCACAAATTGGGTCAACTCGTGACATATGTAAAAAAGGTCAAAAAATTTATTTATTAATGTTAAAATATTAAGTTTCACAAAACTAAATAGACTTTCCTAATATGACTAGATCACAATTAATATGTCATAGACGTTTCTTATTTAGTTAAAAACTAAATTTGGTAGGTTTAGATAATTAATTTTGAATATCTTAGTTTGGTGATTGTTAGATTGTAATTTAACAGTCTACATAAAAAGTACGCATTAGAGACTACGGTACAAAGCTTTTACAAACACGCTACTCTATATATATACAAAACATGTGGAATTTCAACCGGCCCGTTTACAATGTATTAGTATCCAATTGGGTGAACTACTTCTCTTTTTCTTTCAGTTTTGTCTCACAATAATAATTTTTTTTATGCTCTATTAAATATATAATTGTCTTAAAATGATATTTTTGGGCTTTTATTTGATCGGCTACAACATAAAACATGTTACTTTTATAACTATTATAATGTTTTAGCATATTCATTATTATTAATATTTTTTTATTATACGACCAATCTAACCAATTAACTCAATAGTTGAACCAATGAATCATTGATTGTCCAGTCTGATTCTAATAACTATGGTTGTTGTGGCCATCATTGTCGCTGTCAATGTGGATATCAAGTTTATTGTAATAAAATATTGTTATTAATGAGCTCAAAATTAATTGGGCTAGGTCTGATAAATCAAAAAGGTCAAAGTCAACAAAAGGTGACCCAGACCCAACAAAACAAGAGGGTCCACATCAACAGAGTCAAGCCCAAAGAGAGACCAAGACACTAGCGCTCGAAGGAGACCCCAAGGGGCGCCGCCCAAGGGGGCCACCGCAAGGGGACCCTTACTGTACTTTGTTCCATGCTCCTTCTCCTCCGCACCGCCTCTGTAGTATCAATCCTCACTTTGTCACTCCGACTCAGTCTAGTACAGCTCAGGATCCTCTTCCCGAAATAATAGGAGTACAAGGGAGAGAATATCATGATATCGAGATACATTTGGAAATCTAATCCTACCATAACTGTACTTACCAAAATAGTAGAAACCTTCTCCCTCACATCACCACCTGACCAAACTTATATAATGTAAGTGCTCTTCACATAAAGGGCACGATCTGGACATCTCTATAACTTAAGATCTCTACACACAATACACTCTTCAACACACATTGCTCTTCTCTCTAAAAGCACTGTAATTCCCCCAGAGAATACTCTTTCGGTGACTTTCAGTCATAATAAAGATTTTCACCCACCGCTGCCATTCGCGAGAGTGGAGTAGGTCACCCGAACCGAATCACTATAAATTTATGTGTTTGCTCTTATTTACTATTTTTGTCATTGGTTGTCTATTTATGGCTCTCCAAATTAAGGAGCCAGATGATAAGGTAGCCCTGACTGTCTTTATCGTTGCTCTTCGCCCCTCCAGTTTCATGTTCTCCATCCTCCAGTTTCATGTTCTCCGTACTCAAGAAGTCGTCCTCTAGCATGTCCGAGTTACTATTTAGGGCACAGAAGTACATGAATGTCGAGGATGCCACCAAAGCCCTTCGAGGTGAGTCTCCCCGATGATGAGAGAAAATGATAGACACATGCGAAGACAAGTGAGAGTCCGAAAACATGAGATAGTGAAACAAAATAGTCTCTATCAAGGACCATTTCGGTCCATACCCCCCGAGGGAACGACAGCCTTTCACGCCACTCAACGCCTCTATGAACCACATCCTATTTCAGATACAAGATGACCCTGTGCTCTGGTGACCCGAAAAAATAAAGTTCACCCCAAACCACAAAAATTGCAGTAGGTACTATCGCTTCCACCACGACCATGGCCACGACACTGATGACTGTTATGAGTTCAAGAGGCAGATCGAAGGGCTCATACAATATGGTCAGTTGAGCCAGTACATTGCTGGTAGAGGACAAGCCCCGCCACCTGGTCGGGATCAGAATGACAGAGAACGCTAGTAACCTCTAAAAAAAATCCAGACGATCTCCTGAGGGACAGGAGGTGGAGTCGACTCCAACTCCGCCCCACCTATGGGAAACCGAACACCTGAAGATTTTCTCTATCTTTTATTATTTCGGTTGATTTATTTTGATTTTCATTATTTTATGAAATAAATTTTTGCGAATATTATTGTGCACATAACTATCTTGTTTTCATTTCAAACAGCCTATGACCTAACAACAACAAGTTAGACAAAAGTCAAAAGGGGCCCATGGCTAGACGCCCAAACAAGGGGTCTCGCCCTTTCTACCATGAGCACCCCCCATTATGCAGCCCAGATAGGGGTCTCGCCCTCTCCACTTTGGGAGTCTCCTATGATGCTGCCTAGATGAGAGGACTTGCCCTTTCCACCATGAGAGCCTCCCTTGATGCCGCCTAGACGATGGATCTCGCCCACCACGCACCAGACGCCCAACACTAGGCGTCCAGTTTCAGGCGCCTAGCACCCGACTCCCAGCACCACGAACTAGGCGCCTGGCACCGGGGGGCCAGATTCAGGTGCCCTTCTCATCTCCATCTCAGTGGAATGAGTCTCTTCCACGACTGCCCTCTTTCGAGCTATATGTAACTCTACCTCTGCTCCTAAACCATCTATGTATCCATCTTCGTGCTCTCAAGCGAGTTGTCAAGAAGCTCGGTCTAATCCTATCTCTGCTCTCGAGCAGCCTCAATCTCCAGCTTAGCGCTTTTTTCAGCAGTCGTCAAAAGCTCGGCCTCAAAAGTGTTGCTCTTTCATGGGCAAACCTTAACTTCTCCGTTGCATCCTCTCGTGCCTATTGCTCGAGCCCTACTTGCTCCGCAACATCTTCTCGTGTCTATCGCTCGAGCCCTAACTGCTCTTCAGTATCCTCGCGTGCCAACCTCTCCGCTGCCTGGCCATCGATTGCCTCCTCAATCTTCAGCCTATTTGTAAACAAGTAAGGCAAAACAACAACCACCTAGATGCATTCGAAGGTAAAAATATAAAGAAAGCCAAAGTATAAAAGAATAATGGCAGGTACAAAACCAAAGAAGAGTGAGGGACATACCAAAGCAAAGCCCTCTATGACAGCATCAACAATGCTTGGAACTCGATAGGCAACCTCTTCCATCCTCGAGGGTCATAGAACTTCAAAGCCACTCCTTGACCGAAGTAAAGTCAAAATATGCACATCGAACCATGTGGAGCTACAGTCCCCGTGGAAGACCATACTAGAGTCTTAACTCCTACATCGGTACAAGGGCTAGCTCTGGTACACAGAGAAGTCATAATTTGGAAGAGTGGGTGCACCATTGGATCATGTTCCCAGGAAGCAACTTGGCCATTGGACCTTGATTGAGGGCATCAAACCTCGCCCTCTTGGGGAAAACATCACCCTAAAAGCACAGAGAATCTCCACCATCGCCCTATCAACAGGGCGCTTAGAGACAAGGTCAGTTAATGACCAAGCACAAGAGAGGCAACGCCCATAGCAAGACTCAAGGCATTGCCCAAATATAGCAGCGCCCAAGGCCTTTGGCGTCGCCCAAGGCACCTACCCCAGCCTCATGGCATCACTCAAAACACCCTACTAGCCTCCAAGTGGCGCCCACAGCAGCCTCTAGCATCGTCTATGAATGCCTGACAGTTGGCTTCCAAAACGCAGCTTCCCAATACTATTGGTTTTATTAATTTGTGCTTAAAAACTCAAATTCTGGGAGATAGAAACATTTATTGAGAAAATTTGTTGACAGAACTGCCTTTGGCAATTTATATGTCATAGATCTAAAAAAAATACCAAGTTTCAAAAAAAAAAATTGCTTCAAACGGACAACAGAGCTCAAAGTTATGGCCATCAAAGTTTTATAAGTATTTTATGATTTTCTGATACTCTAGCTCCAAAGCATTGCCTCCCACTCTAAGCTAACAGCCAGCGTCCATGCCTGGCGCCGCCCTGGCCAACCAGCACCTGCGTCGCTCATTTGTCCACTTGACATCACCCAACACGTTGGCACTGCCCTGGCTATCCTTCATGCACCTGGTGCCGCCATTACCGAAGGTCATCCAGTCTCCAAAGACGCTCTACTATCGATCACCATAACGACGTGACCATGGGCAGGGGTACCTACATGCCTCACCTTCACGGAGCTCATAAGGTCATCCATAGAATCTCCCATGGATCCATCCAACAGGAATGAGAAGCTGAAGACTAGAAGTGCCGTGGGGAGCAAGAAAACTCCAGCTCAAGTGAAGAAGAAACACATGCCCTCAACCCATTCCTCTCACGAAATTCAAAGACTTTGGGCATGAGGGCAAATGATGAGCCCAAAATTAATTGGGCAAGGTCTGATAAATCAAGAAGGCCCAAGTGAATAAAAGGTAACCCAGGCCCAACAAAACAAGACGGTCCACATCAACCGGGCCAGGCCCAAAGGGAGGCCAAGACACTAGCGCCTAAAGGAGACCCCGACTCTCCTTTGTTCCATGCTCCCTCTCATCCGTACTGCCTCTATGGTATCCATCCTCACTTTGCCACTCCAACTCATTCTAGCACAACTCAGGATCCTTTTCTCAAAGTAATAGGAGCACGAGGGAAAGAATATCGGGATATCGAGATACACTTGGAGTTCTAATCCTTCCGTAATTGTACTTACCGAAATAGTATGAAATTCTCTCCCTCACGTTACCGCCTTGTCAAAATTATATAATGTAAGTTCTTTTCACATGAAGGGCACGACTTGGACATATCTACACCTTAAGATCTCTACACACAATACACCCTTCAACACTTATTGCACTTCTCTCTAAAAGCACTGTAATTCCCCCGGAGATTACTCTCCCGGTGACTTTCATTCATAATAAAGATCTCTGGCTACCGCTGCCATTCCTAAGAGTGGAGTATGTCACTCGGATTGAACCACTATAAATCTGTGTGTTTGCTCTTATTCACTGTGTTTGTCATTGGTTTTCTATTTATTGTTCATTAATTACACCCTAACATATACTCGACTATTGATCTTACACGAGACCAATTTTGTGCATCATCAATTATACACAGTGATAGTGTGTTTCTGTGATGGTTGTTGTGTCAATGTGCCTGTGTTGATATCATTGTGGATGCGTCATTGTGTCTGTCACTATATCATTATGATTGTGTCACCGAGACTGTCACGGGGATCGTGTGTGGTGTGATGTGGGAAGAGATAACATGACATAAGAGAGAGGAGAGCGAAAAGATACATTCAATGGTGTTACACAATCGTAGTAGTGGAATATGCCTGATTAATTCTGGGTCAAAATAGAAAGAAAAAAATGTAGAAGGTGGGGATCTTATGGATCTTCTAACTAAATAGTGCATACCATGTATTCTTAGTCACCCAATAAATTCGCATTTGTGTTTAATGGTAAAATATATTGTCATATTATATTTGCTTCTAATTTCGATATCTTTTAAATATTAAAACAATCAATATTGGTTGAACTAGTTTAATAACTAAAGGCACATACCAAATAAACTCAATAACACGGATTGGTAGAATCATAATTGGGATTGAGATTTTGTAATCCTACAAGATTCGGATAACGATCCATTAATATCTTATGTGCTAAATTTTTTTAAGAGACTTAGATCAATTTGTCTAATATAATGCTATGATTTGGATCAAAATTTTGATAACCATGCTAGAAATGAAAAGTGTCCGTTATATGCTGGTTTGCTCTTCTGACCATCCTCAAGTATGAGTTTTTGTTAGAATATGTGTGGCTCATGTGTTGCTGTGTGCACAATGGCAAGGAGGCAGATGCCGGAGCGGGCGGAGCGGAGCGGACAACATTGGACAACATTGGACACACTATTCAAGTCCCAATCCCACGCATGCATCATGCAAGTCCACTATCAATTGGCCACCTTAAAAAAAGGGAGTTCCTCCATCGCCGACTACTTTCAGCATCTTTAACATCTCACTGACTCCCTGGCTGCCGTGGGTCAGCCCTTCAATGATTTTGAAATGGTGTCTTTCCTACTTGACGGACTAGGTCCCGACTATCATCCTTTTGTGATGTTAGTTACAACTCGGGTTGAACCCCTCTCTGTGGAAGAGATCTATGGCCATCTCCTCTCCCATGAACTCAGACTTGAGCACCATCAGTCCGCCATTGACCTCACTGTTATTGGGGCTCACTATGGAGCCCGTGGAGGAAGTTCTTTCTGTAGCTCTTGTAACAGCCACAATTCCATCCTCGGAGCCCCACCTTCTGGCCGGGGGCCTTCACGTGGCAATTCCAATCGACAATCACGTGGCAGGGGGTGCAACACTCATTCCTTTCCTGGCCGCGGCTCTTCATCTTGCCCTGTTTGCCAAGTTTGCAACCGTGTGGGTCACATCGTACTTGATTGCTACAACGAGTCTTTCTCTAGAGACTCCACTCATCAACCCCCAGGCTTATATCTCAGCCCCTTCCAATGGTCCTGACCTCAATTGGTATCCAAACTCCGGTGCGACTCATCACGTCACCTCTGACATGACCAACCTCAACCTCAAAGCAAAGGAATTCCATGGCTCCGATCAGATCCGAATTGGCAACAATAAAGGGCTGTTCATTCGTCATATTGGAAACACCCATCTATTTTCTCCGACTCTTCAATTTGACCTTTTTAACGTTCTCCATGTCCCAAAAATTTCCAAAAATTTATTATCTGTTCATAAATTCACAACTGATACTAACATTTTCTTTGAATTTCACCCCGATTATTTTCTGTGGAAGGATCGACGTTCAAAGAAGTTAATACTCCACGACTTGAATAGTCATGATCTCTATCAATTTTCACTCTGCAATAATAAGACATCCCTTTCCGCTTTAGTTGGTGAATGCGTCTCTCTTCCTCAGTGGCACTTATGGCTTGGCCATCCTTCCTTCAAGCTGGTTCGACGAGTCCTTTCCTCCTTCAAGCTTCCGATAACCACTTCTAAAGTCACTGTTCCATGCTCCGCGTGCCTCAGCGCCAAATCCAAACAATTACCAATCTCCACGTCTATCTCCCGCTCCACTTGTCTTTTAGAGCTCATTCATACAAATATTTGGGGTCGTGCTCCAATTTGCTCAAATTCTGGTTTTAAATATTATGTTTCCTTTTTAGATGATTTTAGTCGATACACTTGGTTGTATCATATTTCTTGTAAGGTTGATGTCACTAGCATTTTTAATAAATTTAAAATTTATGTTGAATACTTCTTCAAAGAAAATATTCGTGCTATCCAATCTGATTGGGGTGGTGAATGCCATCCCTTTCACACACTTCTCCAATCTTTTGGCATCTCTCATCGTGTCTCTTTCCCACACACACATCAACAAACGACAAAATTGAGCGCAAACATCGACACATTGTCGAAACTGGACTAGCCTTACTCTCTCACGCTAAAGTCCCTCTCCAATTTTGGGACGACGCCTTCTCTACGGCATGCTACCTTATTAATTGCCTGCCTACCCCTGTGCTCCAAAACAACTCACCCTTTCAAACTCTTTTTCGTCGCGAACCTGATTATTATTTTTTACGAACCTTTGGCTGCGCCTGTTGGCCAAACTTGCGTCCATACAATAAAAATAAACTCCAGCCACGGTCTCTATCGTGTCTCTTTTTAGGGTATAGTCCTCTTCACAAAGGGTACAAATGTCTTCACTTACCATCAAATAGAGTTTATATTTCAAGGGATGTAGTTTTTTATGAGAATTCTTTTACATGCAAGTCTACTTCTCCTCAATCCTCTTTACCCACTAACACGACTCTGCAGGTGTCCGACAATCCAAGTCCACTGCTACTTCCTTATGACTATGTGCCCACGACAGTAGCTTCTTTGGACACTCAATCATCAACAGACACTATCATCAGCCCAACGCTTGCCACAGCACCATTCCCCAGTCCATCATTCTCTCCGCTATATCCCATATCTCCCCTTCCCTTACCTACTCCTTCCCAACTAACTCTCCCTGTCACCAATACATCAACGCCCAACCCCTCATCCATTCACCCCATGACCACACGTGCCAAGAACCTTATCACCAAACCCAAAATCCCTACTGATGGCACTGTTCGTTACCCCTTGCCCTGAGCCCTCCTTGCCGAGTCTACACCATCTGCCATGGAACCCACCTGCTACTCCACTGCCATGAAAATTCCAAATTGGAGGAACGCCATGAATGTCGAGTTTGATGCCCTTTTAAAAAATCAGACGTGGTCCTTAGTTCCCCATTTCGAAACACAAAATATTGTCGGTTGTAAATGGGTATTTCGGTTAGAGAGAAAGGCAGATGGCTCCATTGATCGCTATAAAGCAGGACTTGTTGCCAAATGATTTCACCAACAACTTGGGCTAGACTATGGTGAAACTTACAGCCCTGTGGTAAAACCCACTACGGTACGTCTTGTCCTCTCTCTTACTCTTTCTAGTGGTTGACCGATCCTTCAGATTGATATACAAAATGCTTTCCTACATGGAACGTTAACTGAGGTTGTCTACATGACACAACCGCCTAGTTTTGTTCATCCCCAACACCAATCTCATGTTTGCAAGTTGCACAAAGCTTTGTATGGTTTGAAGCAAGCCCCACGGGCTTGGTTTTCACGGTAGAACTCCAAGTTAATTCAAGTCGGTTTCATCAGCTCCCGCTCGGACACTTCTTTATTTATTTATCGCTCTGCTAATTATCTTGGTTTTAATTTATGTGGATGATATCATAATCACATGCTCTAGTCAAGCAACTATTCGATCACTACTCCGAGAACTCCACAATGACTTCCAGTCAAAGATTTAGGGACTTTAAATTATTTTCTGGGTATTGAGGTTTTGCCCTGTGCCCAGGGACTTAAACTCTCAAAGTAGCAATATATTCTAGACATCCTCAAGCGCACAAACATGGCAGATGCAAAGCCAATTAGTACTCCAATGGCTTCCTTTACCCATCTCTCTAATTTTGAAGGTGATCTCCTCTTGGATCCAACTCTGTACAGAAGTGTTGTTAGAGCCCTTCAATATGTTTGCATCACACGCCCTGATATCTCTTTTTGTGTAAATAAACTCTCACAGTTTATGCACAAACCCACTAAGCTTCATTGGCGGTCTGTAAAACGTTTACTCCGGTATCTCAAGCAAACCATCCAACATGGGCTTCAGTTTCATCAGTCTTCATCCACTATTTTGCAGGCATTTTTCGATGTCGTCTGGGCTGGGAGTCGTGATGATTGTTGAACCACTGGGGGGTTATTGCATTTTCCTTGGTCTAAACTTAGTCTCATGGAGTTGTCGCAAACAGCAAACGGTTGCCCGCTCAAGCACTGAAGCCGAATACAAATCACTAGCCAATGCTGCTTTAGAGTTATCTTGGCTCATGTACTTATGCTCCGAAATTGGCATTCACATGTCTCACCCCCCGGTTCTATGGTGTGATAACATCGGCGCCATCTACCTCTCTACCAACCCGGTGTTTCATGCGTGAACTAAGCATGTGGAAATTGACTTCCACTTAGTTTGTGATATGGTAGCCAAGAAACTTCTTTCCATCAAGTTCATCTCCAGCCAAGATCAACTCCCTAACATCTTCACCAAGCCCCTCTCTTCCTCACGATTTGGTATTCTTCGTTCCAAGCTCAATGTTCTTCCCATACCATTGCGCTTGCAGGGGCGTATTAGAGACCTAGTCAAACCCACCAACACAAAGATTAAACTCATCTTATCTACTGAAGGAAATAATGATCAGGTTAAGTCTAATTAAAGTGTATCTCAACCTTCCTAGTTTATCTCATATTCTTTGTATATACGGTTACTCTCATATTATAAATACAAGACCTTAACCTGTATTATTGTAAGGCAGCCAACAGATTTATATTCTATTATAAAAACTAATTCAGCAACTTCGGTTTATTTTGAATAAAACATATAGACGAATTCTCTTTCAATTCTCAATTGACTTGGTATTCTTAGGAATTAGCAAGGCTTTTGAAGACTCTAACCTGGTATTATTGCGATAATCAACATGTTATAATTTATATTATTTGATCTTGTTTCCTTATTCACGTTACCCTCCACTAGTTCGTATCAGTGACTACACTCGTTCTTGCACTATGCTGCCAAGAAAACGTCCTGCTTTTATAAGAGAGGCCCTTGTCAAAGATGTGTAAGAGCATGAGGAAGTTTCCAGATTATCACAATAGGTTGCGACATTGACCAAGTAGTTTGTTGCGTTCATGACCCAACAACAAGAACTGGTTCAACCTCTAAATCCGCACCATGTGGATAAGGAATCTACTGGAGATGATCTTAAAAATCTTTTGGTGAAGATCAGCTCCAGAGGAAGCATATGAGACCTGTGTAAAACAACCGTGATTCAAAATGATGAGAATCGGACCTCAAAATTGATATAATAAATTCCATGATAGTTTGCAATTAGAAGAATTTCTGGATTAGTTTAGTGCTATGGAGTATGTGCTGGAGTTTAAGGAAGTTCCTGATAATAAATGATCTCATTCTTCATGACTCTGTTTCGTGGTCGAGCTACAACTTGGTGGCAATAGTCTAAACTTACACGAGTTCGACAAGGAAAGAAGAAGATTGACTTAGGGGAGTAACTCAAGATGGACATGCGTGCTGCATTTCTATCCCATAACTACACGAGGATGATATATCAGAACTTTTAGAACTTACGCCAAGGATCTCGTACAGTGGACGAGTACACTAAGGAGTTCTATTAGTTGGTGGTCCACAGTGATCCAGTAGAGATAGAAGAACAACTGGTATCATGTTATATCAAAAGTATCCAGTCCCAATTTCTAGATATTCTTAATTTATTTGGCCCTTATTCTATTTCTGATGCACACCAATGAGCACTATAGTTAGGAAAACAATTGAATCGTAAGCCTAAGCCGGGCAACATTGCCTAGTGTAGTAGTTTTCGTAGTGGGGTAAATGCTCCTTCTACTGCTTGTGTTGCGCCACCACCATATGGGGGTGAAACATAATAGACCCACAATAATAGCAACAAAAGTATGATGTTTTAAGTGTGGCAAGACTGGCCATAGGATGGAAGAATGCAAGAAGAATGATAGAACTAAGAAGGCATAGTTTGTTAACATTGGAGACCTTATTAGGATCTAGACTGATTTGAACAAGATTCAATGTTTGATGAAACTAATGATAGTTAGTTCCAAGAGTAATATGTGAAAGGTGACTATGGACCATTACTCGTTGTTCGTAGGGCATGTTTCACACCTCAAGGAATGGAACCCTACACCATACAAATTATCATTACTGAAGAAAGGAAATGAGATAATTGTTTCTAAACATTGTTTGGTATCTTTTTCTATTGGATGTACATATAAGATAAAGTGTGGTGTGATGTTGTGGCGATGGATGCATGCCACCTCTTATTGGGAAGGCCTTGGCAATTTGATAGAGAAGCGAGGTATGATGGCTAAAAAAAATATGTGTTGTTTGATTCAATGAAAGTTATACTCCTTCTTGCCAAAGAGGCTGCCCTTAAACTGCTAGTTGGTGTGGGGTCTAACCTCTTATCTAGGGCCAAGTTTGAAGATGAGACGATTGACATAGGAGTTGTGTATGTATTGATCTCCAAGGAGGTCATTGAGGAATCAGTTATTCCCAAACCAATATAGTGTTTGATTGAATAGTTTCAGGATGCGTTTCCTAATGAGGTGCCTGAAGGGTTGCCCCTTTGCGAGATATCCAGAATCAGATTTATTTAATTCATGGTGCTAGCCTCCCGAACAGGCCACACTATCAAATGAGTCTAGCAGAGCATAAGGAACTTCGTCATCAGGTGGAGGATCTCTTGACCAGGGGTCATGTTTGAGAGAGCCTCAGCTCATGTGTTGTACCAACACTTCTTGATCCGAAGAAAGATGGGTTATGGCGTATGTGTGTTGATAGTCAATCTATCAACAAGATCATCGTTCATTATAGATTCCGTATTCCTAGGTTGGATAATTTTCTTGATTAGTTGAGTTGAGCCATTATTTTTAACAAGTTGGATCTTAAAGCTAGTTACCATCAGATTTGGATTAAGCTAGGGGATTAGTGGAAGATAGCCTTTAAAACTCGTGAGGATCTGTACGAGTGGCTGGTGATGCCCTTCAGATTATCCAATGCTCCAAGCACTTTCGTTTGATTTATGAATCAAGTGTTTCGTCCCTAAATCATAAATTCGTAGTTATGTAATTTGATGGTATTCTCATTTATAGTGCTAACCCAGGTGAACACATACAACACCTTTCTGAAGTCCTTTGGTTTTGTCCAAGGAAAGCTTATTTGATTCCTTTAGCAATTGTATGTTTATGACAGATCTGGTACTTTTCTCTGGTCATTTAATTTCTGGAGATGGTATCTCGGTCGATGACTCTAAGGTCGAGGAAATTCGGTAATGGCCTCAACCAAGGAGTATACATGAGGTGCATAGCTTTCATGGACTAATGTCATTTTACCGACGTTTCATTCCTCACTTCAGCACCATCATGGCACCCATTACAAATTGCATGAAGGAAAGCAGATTCACTTAGATAGAAGAATCTACGGAGGCCTTTCACTTGATTAAGTAGATACTCTCTTCTACTCTAATCCTTATTCTTCCATACTTTAATTAGTCATTTGAGTTGCATTGTGATACATTGAAGGTTGGTATTGGGGCAGTTCTCAGTCAGATTGTCAAACCTGTGGCTTTTTTGAGTTAGAAACTTATCGAGTCCAAGTTGAATTACACTTCTTGTGATGTGGAGTTTTACGCCATTATGCAGACACTGGCACTACTACCTTGTTTACAATGACTTTGTACTTTATTATGATCATGATACCTTGAAACACATTAACAATTAGGAAAAAATGTCTAGACGACATTCTAGTTGGGTAGCTTACTCACAACAGTATACGTTTGTTATAAAGCACATGTCTGGTGCTTTGAATCACGTGGTAGATGCACTCAGTTGCCGTGCTTCTTTTCTATCAATCATGCACACTAAGGTACTTGCATTTGATTCTTTCCATTAATTATTATCCAGTGATCCCTATTTTGCACTAGTGGTTGGTAATACTTTCGCAAGAGCACATTCAGATTTTCATATGCAGGATGGTTTCATTTTTAAAGGAAATCAATTATGTGTGCCGGAATCTAGTCTTCCCTTTCAAGTTATAAAGGAGTTGCATAGTGAAGGTCATGTGGGGAGAGACAAAACTTTTTAACTAGTGGCATCTAGTTATTTTTAGCCTTCTATGCGTCGGGGGATCTACAAATTGGTGAAGGGTTGTCAAATTTGTCAAGTTTCCAAGGGAAAAGCCACTAATGATGGTACATGTCATTGACGGTACCAACACTGCCTTGGACGAATGGGATCATGGACTTTGTCTTGGGACTTCCTCATATACAACGGGGAAATGACTCAATTTATGTGATTGTGGAGTGTTTTTCCAAGGTGTTACACTTCATTCCATGCAAGAAAGGTGTTGATATAGTCAATAAGGCGCAATTATATTTTAGAGAGGTTTACCTTCTACATGGATTATCTCTCTCACTTGTTTCTAACAAGGACACATGATTTCTCAGCCACTTTTGGCAGAGTTTATGGAGATTGGCTAACACCAACTAGATTTCAGTAGTGCCTACCATCCCCATACTGATGACAGGTAGACAAAGGTAGTTAACCATTCTTTGGTGATTTTTCTACGCAGTTTAATTGGTGATTATTTCAGAAAATGTATAAGGCAGAGTTTGCTTATAACCATTGTGTTAATCACATTAACAGAAGGAAAGGCACTAGAAAATTTAAAAATCTAGTTGGAAGAGTAATTGCAGTCCGCGTTCGGATCTGTTTAGTTTGACCCAAAACCAACATTGCTCCAAATAAATATTTTTCAAAAAGATAATATATTTTTTACCCAATCTCAAGCCCAAGCACAATTCGGGGGCAAAACGGGCAGTGTGCGCACTGTGACGCCCCAAAATTTAGGGGTCAGTTCTCAATCTGTTGATCACCCATCAACCCATAAAAATACCAGTGTGTACCGTATAACCCGATACCACGCCATTACACCTCATTCAATGAGATCATAACCAAATGGATTTTTGGCAGTCTCATTTGCATGGGAGCTCTACCCAATGCATAACCTATGCATATATTCGTCACGTGACCATTCCAAGGTCCAAATTTCAAGTCTAGGACTTAAAATTTAACCATTTACATCATCCAAAGGAAAGGGCTCAAGATATAAAGGCTCATAAGCATTTCAGTTAAAAATTTCAATTTTCAAAAAGAGTTACCGGTAACTCTAATAAGTAGTACCAGTACTTGAGTCCTCTGGAAGTCAGGTACCGGTACATAGGCCCATTGTCAACAGTGTACCGGTGCCTGAGCCCAATGAAAGCTAGGTACCTATGAGGTACATGTACCAAGACCCCAAATTTCTCAAATCTCAACTCTTAGCCTTACAGTTCATACACCAAGTACTTCTATTGATATTACATGTTCAAGTACAAAATACCTTTACAAGTCTTTATCAAAATACAAGGTTTATATTACAAAATGTACAAGGGTCTTCCATTGAAAATCAAGAGCCACAACCCGACTCTATCCTCAAAGTGGGCCCGTAAGAGGGCATTTTGTGTAAGCTCATCCAATACCTGAAAAATATATCCTCATAAAGGATGAGCTGAAGCTTAGTAGGGTATATCCTATGGAGAATACCTCTTAATCCTAAGCAACATGTAAACATATGATGTCAAGCATAACATCATGAATGATTTCTCATAACCCTCTTTTGGGTTCTCATAAACAACACATGATACAATGGCATGACCTGACCGGGCATTCCAAGCCCTTGTTATTGATGTTATGCATCCAATGACCATTCATCAGCTCTTGTGTCTTTGTTGGGTTGGCAATTTTTGGACATCACCCCAATGATCTACTAAACTAGCATGACATTCGAGAGCGTCACAACTCTGACTCCGAGTACACATCTAGTCAAGTGAGTGAATCAAGTAACTGACCTTGCACCCGAAGGTGAATCTATCCCTTCTTGCTATACCCGACACAAGTTTCATATGCAATGTTCTGTGCTACTCAATTGGACCTTGATCCAAACTTCCCGAGTGCACCCATAAATTCACCATGTGGTGATTGACCAAACCATGCACCCACACACTTACACTCATGCCAATGTCCATGAATGTAATGAAACTCATGCACATGCAATGTAATGTACATTGGTTATTTCTAATTCATCATAAGCTAACTATGACATGCGAGCATATGACAATATCCCATAAACATCAAAATGCCAATTATATTATGAAGCACATAATAACATTTCGTAACATCACTAAGCATGTTATAGCAGTTTCCATTCCAATAAAGCGCTTGAATATTCATAGGCATTTTATCAAACACCTTTAAGCCACAAATATAAACACATAGCATGCCAATACATATTACACATAATTCACATATTCAAGCCCAAATCTAGTAGACATGAGCATAACATGTTCATCAAATTACCCAAACATCTAACTAGTTACACTAGTTACATAATAGCTATGTAAATTTTTCTACATAGTCATACACATACGATATACATAAATTGAAATTGAAAGTAATCAGAAATAGGAGGAAACTCTCACCTCTTGAACTTAATGAAGGAAGAAATCCTCCAAGAAAGCCCAAGAAAACCTCCTCCAAGCCGCAACTCCCAACCCCTTAATTTTAAAAAATGATAGAAAATATGTTTGCTTGGTGTAAATGTGTAGGCCTCGTCGAGTAGAATGACTTTAATTCTTGGCTTGAAGCAATCCAATGGTTTGATCTTGGTAGATCGAAGAAGAAAGTTGGAAGAACTTTGAGTATTTGTCTTCTCGCTCTCTCTCTCTCTCTCTCTCTCTCTAAAATGCTAGCCCAATAAGGGAGAAAAATATAATTTTCCTCCCTTTAAATACTCCTCATTAGTTTGGCCCTTGTTGTGACACACATCTCACTTTGATTGGTCAAATTTTATCCTGAATCAATTAAATCTCGTCTCATGTTCAATTTAGTATATTTTTATCAAACTAACTTTAAATTATTTTTTGGGTCCTGTGTTTAAAATCTGATCGCTTTTATTTTAGTCACGTGATGACTGTTGCCTAGTAAAACGTAAAAATTTTGACTGTCTCGAAATTCAACAAAAATTGACTGGCTAGCTACATTTTGCGATATGAATCCAACGGTGAGGTCTATTTCATCATTTAAGTTTTAGAAAAATTTGGGTTTTCGACCCACACTGTAACAATTAATTACCATTTTGTCCTTTTTGATCAAGTTTTAATTTTCATGGGTTTTCCACACGCGTGTGGGATAACCAAGGTTGTGCAGGTGCTCTTTCTACTCACAAAAGTGTGGTATCCTTCAGAGCCCAATCCATGAAACTAACTATGAGTATATTAACTCACCAAAGTTTTGGTTTGCTTCCAATGTGAGATAAGCCCTATAAACTACACTTCATTAAACTTAATTCATTTTATCCATTCAAGGGGTCACTTTGAGACATAATTTCGCATTCAATACTTAATGATTTTGAACAAATAATACCACGTTAATCTCCTAAAGGAAAAGAACGTGTTTAAATTTGTCCCACTAATTTTGAGGTATGGGTCCCACTTTCAATTAAACCCAAAGTTTTTCAACATAATTGTTCTAAAACCATTTCCAAAAATCACCCACATGAATGAAAATTCAATGTATGAAAATGCAGACGTTAGTTTAAGTACAGTTGAAAGGTTATTGTATCAGGGTAAGTAGCCTACTGGCCATGAACTTTTTTTAGTGAAAGATTAGCGAATTTACTTGGCTAATCAGTGGACTTAATATATTTGAACTATTAGCTGTTGTTGTAAACCAAGACAATGAAATTACCATAGTTTCTCTTTAGACATACTTGGTTCTCACATTTGTGTTTATTTTGGCCTTGAACACCACTTAATTTTATGAGTAATTAAGAATAATCAACCTATGATTCTCATAGAAGCGGCCCATTCTTACTTACATAGATGATTTCTTATTGAGATTATTCTACTATACCCTACTTAGACTTTTCCAAGTCACATAAATCATTAAAAATGTAACTTACCCTAATTCTCATGGCAGATATGCGTTGTCTTATCATTGGAATGAGAATGAGTTAAAAACTTCCTCAATGCGTCTCTGAATTACACATAATTTGGTTATCCTTTTGAACTTAAATCTTAGGATTTCTAGTCAGCTAAGTTAGGTTGTCATTATGATGACTCTTGCTTAAGTAATGGGCTTTAAGCCCATGGCCCCAAGATGAACTTTTTACTTGCTCTCTAGTTAAACATTTTGTGAGCGGATCCTGTGATATTATCCTTTGACTTCACATAGTAAATGGATATAATATCATTCAAGAGCAACTATCTTATGGTATTATGGCTACGATGTAGTGTCGAGACTTACCGTTATATAATTTTGTGCCCTTCCAATCATAGATTGGTTATCACAATGTATACATATTGCTAGCACAGACTTTGGCTAATTTGGAATATACTTTAAGAAGTTGCAAAGTCATTCTGCTTCTTCTCCAGCTTTGTCAAAAATAGAAACTAATATGTGCACATACCTTTGCTTCATCAGTACCCCAATATTTCAAAAGTGTACGTCATTGCTCAGATACCACCTGATCAGGAACTCTGGACAAACGCTCCTCGTCTGTAGTAACACTATCATAATACTGCAACTTTAGCTTAGCTATCTAGTCCTTCCAAATCTTTCCACAAATCTTTAAGCAAGCCTTTCTAAACTCTGGAAGAGCATTAGTGCTATCCTAGCATCACGATTCCACCCCAGGTTGGAACAGAATACAATGTCAAGTACCTTGTTTATAAGACAGAAATTCTAAATAAAATATATTATACCGATTTGCAATATGAAAATCATTGCATGAAGCACATAACAGTTGATAATTTGGACAGTTATATACAACTAAAAAAAATCCATTTAGCGATGAAAGCACAATTCATTATACATGCACCTCTTTCCAAAGCTAATCTTTTTTTATCTTTAGTTATATATCTCCAAGAAAGATAGTTGAGTGGGAATCGATGGCCATTGCAAACCAAAATTTCTAATTCTTACTTGAACTCGATAGTTAATGTTTCACTTGGTTGTTGCTTATGATCAAATTGAAGTTCCATCTTTTTATTATTACCCTAAGTCCTACCACTTTTGGTCCTCGACACCTGGTGATTGTAGATGATTCACTTGTGCCAGTACCTATTTATAATTTGATGGGAACATAAAAAATAATAAGGTAATATCCATCCATGTAATGGAAATTTACAAATAAATAAACTGTAAATATACCTTCCCCATTTGATTGGGTAGGAGCATTATTAGTGGCCTGACCAGTAGGCTGTGATGAATGCACTATGATGGGTGCTCTAACTCGTCTATGTCGGGGGAACTCCATTGGTGGTGGGATACGATTAACAAATGATGTAGGTTGGGCATCAAAGTTTTGCAATACGTCTGTCATGGTCATATGACATACCTTCCTCTTTGATTGCATGGTAAATCTGTCTTTATATAACATCATCATAGTTGTTGAATACAAAATAAGCATAAGTAATTTTTGTGCAAAAAAATTGTACACAATCAGAAAATCTCAAAAGAGTACTAATATAAGTAAAGATATAAAACAATAGCAATGTATCTATACACAACTACTAACTCAAATAAAAATATAGCATCAATGGCATGTTAATAAATATTCAATTAATATTGAGGTCATCCATGTCATCTTCCTTCATCACAACAACATCCAAGTCAACGGTTACTCCTTCTACTCCTTGTCTCACCCAACCAACATCCTCATCGCTGAGCACCACATCTTCATTCAATTGTTGACTGCTAAATGACTCAACTTGTGGGTCTTTATGCTGCATGTCAAATAAATCTCTCGGGGACATCTTTACAACAACATGCCATTCATATTACCTAGGATCTGGTATATACCAAATTTGCTCTACTTGGGATGCCAAGATGAGTGGTTCATCAGTAAAACGATCATCTCTACACAACAAATTGTTGAAGTTCACAAACGTGAATCTATATTCATATTCTTTTTTTTCCAAATTGTTATCAACTCAATCACACTTAAATAAAACATATTTCATGTCATTAGCATACCGAACTTCAACAACGTCTATTAATACTCCATAGTAGAATACGACCCCGTACACAAGGTTTTTTGTCTTTTTGACTAGCAGAACTCACAGTTCTTGCCTTTAAAGTAACACCACTATTTTGTGTTCTTCGGCATTTATCCACACTCTTGATGCGAAAACAAAATCCGTTGATAATATATGACCTTGTTGTGTGATGAGGACCATCAGCAAATTTATTGATTTCATCTGCAAATTGGACATTATTTGACCTTTGCAAAGTTTGAACCTATTTTTAATATATTAACAAAGCATTAACAATAAAGTTATACATGTGCACGTTAACAAATGTGGTGTATAATTTATCATATGTGATACATACATGCTTGGTAAACCATGCGTGGAATGTTTCATTGTGTACACGATGGATGTTGTGGTCCTCTGCATACGGCATTTGGTGCTAAAGGACTCTAAGGTGGTCCCTATATAGATACAAAGTAGTAATAAAATCGCATATAAATTACAAATAGAATAATTCTCCAAAAATGACATTTAACTTACTCCACAAATGGTGAAACTGAGTCAGTATTGAATAACACATATTTGTGTGCTTGTGCACATGTCACGTCATCAAGGAGAAAAGGAAGACCTTTCCCCAAAGGACGACCTAAGTTCTCATCACCATAATAGTTTTGTAATGGTCAGTTAGACTTGGTTTCCACGTCATCGAGATATATAGCACAAAAAATTCATGCACTTCTTCGTCAAGTAACCTTAGCTATTGAGCCTTCGGGATGAGCTCGATTGCGCACTTATTGTTTTAGACTAAGAAGATACCTATAAGCATATAAGTGCATAAAAATATCCATCAATGCAAAAAGGATAATGTATTTTGATAATATTCAAATTACACATTTTGCATAAATACAAAAAGCATACCTCTCAATGGGGTATATCCATCTAAACTGCATTGGTCCAGCTATCAATGCTTCCTCAGCTAGATGTACATGCAAGTGCTTCATTATGTCAAAAAATCCCAGTGTAAAATTTTTCTCTAGATGACAAATTTATACCACAATTTGATCTTGAATATATTCTAAGTCGACTACAGTATTCATCTTCGAACACAATTTTCTAAAGAAATTATTCAATTCGATCAATGGTTCAACCACATTCTTAGGCATGGATTTTTGGATTACTAGAGGCAGTAGTTGTTGCATCAAAATATGACTATCATGACTCTAAAGACCCCAAATACTACACTTTTTCATGTGCATGCATCACGAAGTATTAGACGCATATCCATCAGGCACCTTGATTATTTTCAGCACTTTACAAAATATTTGTTTGTTATCTTTACTCAAAGTAAAGTTAGCTAGAGGTAGGTACTCTTTACTAGATCCTCTAGTTTGGGGATGTAATGGTCTTCTAATGTTCATTTCTTGTAAGTCACGCCGAGCATTCAGATTGTCTTTGGTTTTCCTACCAACCCCAATAATGTTGACAATATATTATCGCAAAAATTCTTCTCTATATGCATTATGTCAAGATTGTGTCTAATTAGATTATGCTCCCAACATGACAATTCAAAGAAGATACTATTTTTCTTCCAATTATGTTTTCGCTCCATTTTTTACCCTTTCTACTTCTCTCCTCTTCCCTTCCTTAAGGTCATCATACTTATATTCTATCAAGATACATTCCAATTGTATCTATAACAATATATACGTTCTAGATAACGTAGTAGGCTTGCCACCATGTTCTCGTCTCTCATCAAAAGACACTTTATCCTTTCGAAATTTGTGTTGACTAGGTAAAAATCGGCAATGACCCATGTAACAAAACTTTCTACCATGAGTCAACCAATTAGATCGAGTATCTGTGTTGCAAATTGAACAAGCATATTCACCTTTTGTACTCCACCCCGACAAGTTAGCATATGCAGGAAAATCATTAACTGTTCATAGTAAGGCCACGTGTAGATGAAGCATGTTACTGATTGAGGCATCAAATGTTTGCACACTGTCCTGCTACAACTCTTTTAATTCCTCAATCAAAGGTAGAAAGTAGACATCAATCTTATTACCAAGCCCTTTTGGTCCATCAATAAGTACAAAAAGAATAAAAAATGGTTGTTTCATGCACATCCATGGCGGTAAGTTATATGGCATCAATACGACAGGCCAAGTGCTATGAACTATATTCATTGACCTGAAATGATTGAATCCATCACATGCCAACCCAAGTCTAACATTGCGACTATCACCAGCAAAAATTGGGTATCGTTTGTCAAAAGTCTTCCATGCAAGAGAGTCAGTTGGATACCTGAATACACCGTCATCAGTCCGTCTTTCTAAATGCCATCTCATATGCGAAACAGTTTTTTATGACATGAAGAGCCTCTAAAGCCTTTGCTTCAAAGGAAAATACCTTACTTGTTTTGCAACTATTGGTTTACTACCATTAAAAGCATCATTTGTATCACCTTCATGTTTTTCCATCTAGAACTATTGCATATCGAACATTTATCCATCTTTTCCTCCTCATTTCCGAACAACATGCAACTATTTGGACTTGTATCCCATGTCTTATACGTGAACCCCAAGTCGTCGATTACCTTTTTGGCATCGTAGTATGAACTTGCCAATTTCAACCTAATGGGAAAAGCGTTGTTTAGTAACACAAGCAACATCGTAATAAACTTATCCATCCATCCACAGAGCACCATTATATACAATAATCGCACAAGAAATTACAATTTCGTAAATTTCTCACACCCTGGATATAATTCTCTTTCTGCATCGTGTAGAAGTTTGAACAACTTCGCAGTGGGTTCATTCGTGCCATGTCGGGGATCATTTGTAGGTAGTTCAAGATTTTCAACATTGAAATCTACATTTTGAACTCCAATAGCCTCGTGTATCATCCCAATTCTATAATCCCCAATATTTGAATCATCTAAGGTTTCATTTTCTTGGTTACCATGCCTCGAAACATAGGCTTCCCCATGTTTAGTCCAATTCTTGTACTTCCTTGAAAATCCATTTATAATAAGACGTTCTCACACAACCTCTAGTTTAACAAAATAACGATTTAAACATAACCTAAATGGACAATAAATTGTTGCATCTTTTGCTTGATCGGTGTATGCAAACTTGAGAAATTTCTCAACCCCTCTAAAGTATGCACTTGAAAGCCTTTCTGTTTGTTGAATCAATCCAACTTTTGTCCATATTTCCATTTTCCTCAACTGTTTCATACATCCACATGAAGGTAACTTAGGTATCACAAAAACTAAATTTAATGAGCACCCAATAACTAACATATTCATTTTAGGAGTGCAGTAGAATTAAAGATAGTAAGATGCACATGTGACTAAAAAATGGATAAATTTATAAATAACTTACAACAAACCCAATTTAATTGAAATTGATGGCATGAATGCAAGAAAGTGAGAGAGAAAGTGAATTCACTCATACTCAAGAATCATAAATAATCCTTCCACACTGGCCCAAGAATAAGAAATACACTCGCATTAGAATTCAATAAGAGTAGAAAGAAAGAAAGTGAGAGAGAGGCTTACAGCATAAAAGTATTCACAGGCTAATCTAAATCTTGTAACCTCTAAATCACCTCCAACCTGTCAAAAGAGCCGTGAAGACCTCGTTATATAACACTCTTATGGCTCAGTTTGAAAATAGCACACAACAAAGCATTGAAAGAGAATGGTATTTGTTGTAATACATTTAGTTCAATGAAGACTTTTAATATTTGGCCCCAAGCATCAAGATATGTAAAGGCCATGTAATTGCTAAATATTAATCACAAGATCACACAAGTTCTTGTACTTGGCACAAGTTTTATGAAAACTACCCTAATAAAAATAAAGTTATAAAAAATGTACAAAAAATGAGTTACAAAGACAACAAAATATTTACACCAAATAGACTACTATAGCATTTTTAAAATGAAAAGTAGTTCTTCTTAAAAGTGATCCGTGCCACCAATATATAATAGCATATAAAGAATTGTTCATGTGCAACGCACGTGCGCACTAACTAGGTTTACTAAATTAGGAGATCAAGTAATGAACTTGTACTTCACAGTAAAATAAAAAACACTAAAGCCACAGTCAATTAGTGAAAGGCCAATGCACTCAAGTTGTTAGGTCACCCCATCACTTTGGGAAAATGCACCTTAAGAAACACACATTAAGCATGTGTTACACTGACAAAGCTATACAATGGAGAACTCATGTATTGGGATACAAGGCTTCCTTATATGACTACAGGCCATTTAATCTCCAACATCTTAAAGCATACATCAAGAGCTAAGAAAGGGACCCAGGTTATTGGTTTTCTCAAGCAAAAACTTCAAAACATAAATCAAGAATCGTTGCCAGACATGTCAGATTTCAACACTCAATTTTGATTAATATTTACTGTTTTTCCTGTCATGTATCTTCACATCCTAGGTCACAAATGTAGGAACCAAATAAGTAAAAAAGATTGACAAGGAGATATAACAATGTGTTGTTTTGTGATTGTAAAATAGACCTTAGATGATAAAAATAAAAGGGAAAGGTATTTGAGAATAAGTTTTATAGGGCCTAATTATGGTGTGATGTCTTCCTAAAGTGGCTAAATAATTGGGAATTGGTATCTACCAAAGCCAAATTAACAAAGGTCAATAATGATATACAAAATAAATTAATAAAAGTCGTGCAATACAAATAAGGCAGGAGAATCAGCTGAAAATGACAAGATTAAAAAAATGGAGAAATACAAGAGCAAAGAAAGGAAAAAAGGTCATGTCAAAAAGAAAAATAATAGAATTGACAAAACAAAGTTTAAAAAACAAAAGAAGAAAAACAACCCTTGCCTTCATGTCGCAATTCCCTCTGTACTAGAACCATACTAACATATAAGAAGGGGTCAAAAAATTGAATTGCACTTGATACTGCAATTACATATTCTAAGATTAATAATCACACTACATGATTTGCAGCTTAAGTCCCAACCAGTGTAGGTCAAGGGGTTAAATTAGGTAGTGAGTTTAAGTCGGTCACTTCATCAACATAGCCAGGGGCCACTCAATATGATGAAAGTTATATATGCTATAAAATGAATATGGGCAATCCAATTACGTTGTAATATAAAGTGGGCAACCAATCCACAACAACTAATACTTGTTAAGTTTCCATGCCTTGAGTTGTACTTCCATGAATGAAAATCAGCTAACTATTCTAAATTATGGACAATAAAAATGGTAATACAAGTTATATAGTATGTCTTCTCAAGCAGAAATAAGAAATGAATAACAAGCTAATTAAAGGGCCAAATCATATCTTAACATGCATCAGCAACACAATTAAAATTATCAGTAATATAGTTTCCATTTATAGGTGTTTACAAAGGATGAGATAAGTATATAAAGCTATGAGAACAAACATAAAATAGAAGTTATAGATTTTGAGTGGTAGAGTCCGCGAAACCATCATCGCCCAAATTGAATTGATGAATAAGTCAATTGTTTTTGAGTTTGGATTAGGTGGCAGACAGTCTTCATCACAGTTTTAGAGAAGAAGGCCACGATTAGTGGTGAGTGAGTAGAGCCGCATGTAGCTAACCATGGAGATGGTCTGGTGGGAGACTCTTTCCCCAATCATCCCTCGTCGCCGCCTTCTCCACTACCACCACTCAGATAAGATCAAGTAGTGTCAACCCAGTCATAAATCCCAGATAGAGAAATCAATAAAAAGGATGAAGAAAACATACCCGGAAGATGAGGGACAACTGGAATCTACTACAATACAGAAATTAATTGCCCAAAATGGAAGAGTGATGCACAAAGAAGAGATAAAAAAAAGGTGCTATCGCGACTCTAGTAGACGGTAGTGGCAGCAGCAATTTGAGATCTAGGGTTTACTCAATTTTTAACAAAGAGAAAGAGGGAGAGAGGGGAGTTGATAAAAAAAAGGGGAGTTGATAAGCTAAAGAAAGAATTGATAATATCATGAGTGTGGGAGATGTGTGAATATATGGGAGAGAGAGAGGGTGTAGCTCCTCTGCTCTTAAGAGAAAAAAGCACCGTGTGCCTGTTAGTCGGTGCCATTTTATTAAGTTTACACAATAAAATGTTTTTGTCAAAACAGACCCACAAATTGACGTTGTTTTAATGGGTTTACACGGTGATTCCACAAAATAGACCTCTAAACATTAGATAGAAAAATAATTTACTTCTTTCTACTCTTCAACTTCTCTTCGTTTCTCACTTGCACTTAGTTCTCATCTTCTATGAGTGGCATCGCTTGCAGAACCCCTAATCTGCACAAAAGCATCTTGACTATTTCCAAGTAGCTAAGGTCTACTCTTCTTGGTAGAAACAGGTAAGAATTTTTATAGAAATCGAGCACGAACATTCATTTGGAAAGACAATGTCTTAAATCCCAATTCATTATGAGAATTTCTTTCCATCCCTTACTCAAACTCTTTGCCCCAATGTTGAATCAATTGATAGAAACACCGTAACTCACAAAAATTTTAGCAATGGCTTGTTTCGCTTCTTGAATCGCAATCCTTTGAGAGAATTCTTTGTCTAGGTGATGATCAAATCAACTTTGATGAGCAGAATAAAACTGCTTATGCCACCGCCGGAGTGCCAAATCAAGAAAAAATTCCATGCAATTTTACCGTGAGTCTTGCTGATGCCCGAGTCGATGTTAACATAGAGTCTTGAAGTTCAGAGAGAGTTGAGTCATACTCCTTAAATGGACATATTTATTGATTTTCCTAGAAATTGTAACAGTTGAGAGATGCCATTAACGTTAACGAAGCTCATTCATAGGCAACAAGATCAAGTGGTGCATTGAGGACGAAGAAGTCGGTCTCATCTCCGTCATTACTGCTTCTTCTGAATCTCTTGCTGTTGCACACACGAACAGAGTAGAACCCAGAAGCTTTCAATAGAGGTTGGGAGAGAGAGAGAGAGAAAGAGAGAGTAGGTAGGGGACGTTTTTTTAAGGTGTGAACAATGAAGAAGGCGAACCACAGAACCGTAATTTGGAGCTGTAATTGGGAGTGTTAGTTTTGTGAAAAAAAAAAAAGAATTTCACCTTTTTACTTTTAGTGGAATTTTTTTACCCAAAAAACTTATTCAAATTGTGGTGTTTCGAACTAACAACAAACTGTGTTGTTCTTATGAAACAACATAGGAGTCGTGCCCGAGAGAGAGGTGTGAACTGTCAATTGTGAACTGGAAAAAATTAGGGTTTTTACTCTTTCATCAAATATATTACTAAATTTACTCGGGCAAAAAAATTATATCACTAAAGCAATAGACCCAGCCCACAAAATAATATCATTTTAATAATAGACCCATAAAACGACGTTGTTTTATATAGACTAATTATCACAACAAGTCCTCAATGTAACACAAGTGAAAATGTTTGCGACAAAAAACTCCTACCGCAAAAAATAAATTTTTATTCTATTTGTTGCCACGACATCGGCTTACCATTGCAAATAAATTATTTTAAATGATGGCATAGGAATAGTCGCAAAAAATTAATTTTGCCACAATAAATGTACCGTCGCAAAAAAAAAAAGTGATGCAAAAACCCAAAATTCTTGTAGTGAAACTAGCCCCGTTAGCAGGGGTGGATCAAGAATGACCGGAGTTTTTTTTAACGGGTACGGGAGGTGGAGACTACTCCCCCTACCCCCACTCTAGTCCACTTTCATCCCTAACCACCACCCACCCCGTCATC
>CM042190.1:18493138-18508503 GCA_023539305.1 Ilex asprella | reverse complement strand
ATATATATATATATATATATATATACCTAATGAGAAAACAAACAACCTAATAAACACTCACTTTCAAAGGTATAATTTTCAAATCAAATCACTTAAAAATAATATTCTAATATTAGTATCATTAAATTGTACGTGTACAACGTATCATCATCAGAGAATATAAATGAACAAAAAAGGTTATGATCACAATTTCAAATTGTCATTGCAACTACACAATGATACACGCTCAAAAGAAAGTAATTACATAATAATCATCATAACGTCTCGAGTCACAACTACATATTCTTTTTTTGAAAGGTTATTGGATTTTTTATCTTTAGTCTTTGGAGACAAACCTTCCAAAGCTGTTTTTCAAATCTTCCATTGATTTGTACGTAACAAAAATTACTCAACATTAATAGAAAGCACAAAGAGTATAACATAATAATAATCAACCATAGATCACATAGATCAAGTAGGAATTTATCTACCATATGAATAATCAGCCATTCGATGACATAAGAATTTTTGTAACAATCCATTATATCTATTGCAATTCAATCCTAAAAAGAACATTCATAAATTTAACAGACAACAAAAATAAAGTAAAACAATAATTGAAGTTAACCTGGGGATGTTGAAGTTAGCCCCAAATACAACAGTTATTTTTACCAAATAATCAAACTCAGAATTGGGTACAAAGAGCTTTCATCAATACTGGTCTATGATGGAAAATAAAATATTTCAAGGAAATGGATAAGGATAGGATAACTTACATAGACTTCTCCTAATCTCCTGCTAGCCTAAGCATTCATCTTCATACTAAACTTAGTTGCTAACCACAGTTCCATATGGTTGGCCTCCTCTTCAATCTCGAGATCATGCTATCACACAAAATTTAAATAAATATGCATGTATACATGTGTATAGCTAATCACACAAGTGCAATAGACATTTAAAAACAACTCACACTACCATAACTTATTCGAGCGAAACTTTTCACCCCAGCAATATGGCTCATGTCCTGTTTTGCTCGATTCTCCTTGTTTCTTTTGTTCATTTGCTGCATTCAGGAATTAAAAGCAAGTTTCAAGCTATAGTGGTTACCACTATTGGATAGTTTAACCATTAAAACCTGAAAGTGAAAGACCTTGCTTGCTGAGTTAGTTCCAACTTCCAAGTCGCCAATAAGATACTGTTGCACTTGAGGCTATTATGATCATTCATAAATATAAACCCTAATTTTTATGTGATAAAGAGATGTAGTACTGGACTGGAGGTTGCTTAAAAGTAAGTTACCTGAACTTTTTAAAGATGTTTTTTTGTTTGTTCTCAGTTGAACTTAGAATAAACTTCTATTCTCACTGTGAAGGATATTGTCTTACTAATTCTCATAATGTCCTTCCCGACTATCGGTACATTTCAATTCTCTCCAAGTTGACGGCCAACATCACGACCTTGAACTAGGGGTTGAACATGTAGCTTATGTGTAACTACTCAAAGATACATCAAAGAGAAGAAACTAACAACATAGCATAGAATCTTACCCCATTGAAAAACAGGAAACTCCCACCTTTGTTTGGGAACTGTGATAACATATGATGTAACCTGCAAAGAATTGAGAACTCTTTTAAAAGGAAGAAAAAGAGGGGCAAATGCAATAGATTACTATAGTAAATGTAGAAAATTTCAGAAAACTTGCCAATATGCATGCAGCTAGAGAACATTGCAGAATATCTTCATTAACCACCGTGACATTGAGAAAATATGGAGCTACACACCCTTGAAAACATTGCTGAAAATAACAGTCTTACTGCTTCTCCTCTGTTTTTTATCCTAATGATTTGGTGGAACATAATTCACAAGGCACATCATCTGAAATCAAGAGGTTGTAAGTCTGGTAATCTGGATTTGTGGTAGCGCTGCAGCCCTCAGATTTTAGGCATAAGAAATGAATGAAAACATTGAAAACCAGTGGACACCAATACATAAGAATAACCACACATGTCCGACCAATCTTCATTAACTTTCAAAGATGTTTATCAAACAAACACACAATCAAAGAAAACATAAAGACTCGGTGGGTGATAAGCAGAGCAGGGCACATTGAAAGAGGAGGAAAATAGAAGCTTGATTAAAGGGCATCATAGAATACCCCAATTTAAGAAATTCAAACCTTGGCAAGGATTGACTAGCAAACCTCTTATTTAAGAAATTCAAGGATGGTCAATAGAACTTTTCCAATTTAATAGATCTTACCCTATCACAATGAGAAGAGGTAAGAAGTTGAGGCCTTCTTACACTGAATTATCCAACCAAGGGGGTGAGATTGAGGCCTCCTTGAAATGATACTTACCATTTTGAGGTTTTTTATTTTTTTTTTGCAACAAGTAATATATTCTACACTTAACAAAACCAAAAATGAGCTGAATTTTTTTTGCAGCAAGTCATCATAACTAAGCTTAATCACTGGACAGTGCCTTCTTAACAAAACCACAACAAGAAGGCAACCACTCCTAATGTCCCAAGTCTCGTAGGGTACTAGACTACGTAACATGTTTAAGCAACTAATGAAAATACTCACCCTGTAAAATATATGAGAAGCCATGAGAAATAAATATTCAAAAATAATGAAAAAAGTAAAATTCATTTAAGAGTAATAAGGCATAAAAAAGTATTGCTAGGAACATTGATTTGTTAACACATGTACTCGCATCTACCTATTGACACGCTTATTCACTAAAATTGATATACAGTGGCCAAATAAAAATTAGTGACAAAAAATAAGACATGTTTGTTGCAAGTAATAATGTTATCATAGTGGAGCTTATATTAGCACATAAGGGCCTCCTCACAATGGCATTGTAATATGTTGTTCTTATTTGAAGTTTTTTTATTGTAATTCAACATGTAACACTGAGACTAGAAGACAAGTCAAAAAAAATCAAGCAAGCTGGAAAACGCCACCTTCATAAGGTGTTTCTGATGGCCCCTGAAAACACAACAAAGTCAAGCAACACCATAGCACAATCAATCTTCTCCATCAATCCAAATCCAAAAGCATACATACCTTAATAAGTGATATCCATTTAAATATGTTGGAATCATCACAAACTAATTTAATATCTGGATCAGCCGCTTTCTCCCTCTGAACCTCCTTGTATTCCTTGAAAAGCCTTGCTCTTGATGCCTGAACTTAGCATAAACACCATATATAGGGCACAAGGCAGCGTAAATTAATCACTGTTGCATTTACAAAGAGGAGATATACACAACAAGCCATAAAAAACATCCTAGTACCACAATTAAACACCGACTAACCTGCATCTTTAATTATACTCACTACCTTCTGATTTAATACAATTCAAAACTCGGACAAATTTGAATTCCAAAACCGCTGCATAACCAAAAAAAAACCCTTCAATCAATCACTCGACCACAATCGATCGATCGATCGAGAGAGAGAGAGAGAGAGAGAGAGAAAGAGAAAGAGAGAGAGATAGAAATCAGCAGACGAATACGAAGCTAATTTGAAGTCGTAGCTTAATACCTAATTTCTCAGAATCCAAACATTGTAAACGAATTAGAAAATTAGTTGTTGAATAGCTTCGTCCTCTTCAGATCTGCTCTGCAATCACCGAGAGGATGAGAGAGATAAGGCCTTGTGCCCTAGCCGATCCTTGAGCTAGTGTCTAAGATAGAGGTCGAGAGTTCGCGAGAGAGAGAGAGGGGAGCAAGTGTGTAAGAGAAAGATAGGTTGAGAAAGAGAGAGAGGAGGAGAGTATACTGAATTGAGCTCGTATATAAAGCTTCACGCATAAACCATGAGAGTGCTGAGAATATGCCACAGTAAAAAAATGTAGTGACTAAAAATAATTGCATACCTAGATTATTAGTGATAAAAAAAATTATTGCCACTAAATTATTTTTCCATCAAGAATTAATGACAAATAGTTAGCTTTTAGCCATGACAATAAAACTGTCACTCATTAAATTTATTATATTATATATAGTGACAATACTTATTTTTTAACACTAAAAATTTAAATTTAATTAGTGATTAAATTTAAATTGTTGTCACTGAATATTTGGAATTATTGGTGAATTAGTGATGTGTATTTTGCCGCGACTAGGAACGACAGTCGTGTCAAGTGGAACGATTTCGTGTTGGGTGGAACATTTTCGTATCGAGTTGAACGAGTTTGTGTCAAAAAACCCTCTATTCATACTCTATTCGTTTATATAAACGAGTCGAACTATTACACTCATACACGAATCGTTTATTAGACGGGTTATCCCGTATAACTCATGTGTCACCTGCTAAATAAGATAATAAGTTAGATAATTTCGAGTCCACATAAAAAATTATTAACTCGTCACACATTATACATGTTTAACTTGTTTACTATAATAATAAATCATGGCTGAGTAAAAAAATAAAGACCAAAAATAAACATTAAATGACTACTAAATTTGAATGATTCTAAGATATGGGAAGTGTGAGATGAGACAGAGGCTAAGAGACCTAACTTGTTTTTTAAAATTTTTATTGTACCACTGTTAACGAGTTAAACAGGTTGAAATGAGTTTATGGGTTAAACACGAAACCGATTCGTTTATTTCACGGGTATACCGAGTTAACCCGTTATGACTACACCCAAATTCGCTAAATCCGTGTCGGGTTCATGTAGGTTTCACGAGTCATGCCTAGAATTCACAAGTCTAGCCGCAACATTCAAATTGTCACTAATTATATTTACTACCAAATCTTCGGTGGCAATAATAATTTTTTACCACTAGTTATATATCTTTAGTGGTGATAAATAATTATGATCACTAAATAATTTGAATATCATATCCTTAGTCGCAATAATAATTTTTTGTCATTAAAGATATGTATTTAGTGACAACATTTTTAGCTGTAATTTAAATCTAGCAGCTAAAAGTACTTGTAGTGAGCCGATAAAGAAACTAAAATAAATACATATTCTAAAAAATCTCACATAGTTCTCTGTCATCTAAAATCTCTTTATCTCTTACATAGAGATCTATCTGTTGAAGTTCTTACATTTTCTCTCTCTCTCTCTCATATCTCTCTTTTTTGACATAAATTTTTCTCTCTCATATGCAAATCTCTGTTTCTCTCTCTCACGTATATGTGTGGGTATATATATAGATACATCCAATAGTTGTTATATCGCAATAAAAAGTAGTTATATACAATCGATGACGGAGGCATGAATTTTTTGTTAGGGGGCCAAATACTAATCCAGCTAAAATTTTTGTTCAATGAAAGATCATTCAGTGAGATCCCTTTTGGTAATATTTTTGTTTTTTATTTTTTGTTTTTATTTTGATTTTTAGAGTAAATAAGAAAAAAAAACTCGTTTGATAACCGATTTTTTTTGACACCGTTTTGTAAACGAGCCGTGATTTTCAAAAATCAAAAAAAGATGTTTTCGTTTTTCAAAAATAAAAAATGAAAACATTACCAAACATGACCTGAATTATCATTAATATTTAATTTTTATTCATAATAAAATTGATGAAATTAATTAATTTTTTGTCAAATTAAGAAAATGTAAAAAATTTCAAATCAAGCCATTAAAAAAATAACGATTTAAGCTCAATTGTACCAAATAATCAATCAAGAACAACAGAATCTCATCATGTCTCTGCAAAGTACGAAAAACTAAAAAAAAATTGAGGCAGAGAATTATTTTGTAATGTTTGGATTAATTATATTTTGGACTATGATTCTAATTTCACTTCACTCATCTACAAATCATTTAACCATAAAACATCATTAACCATTCTAATTTGTTGTTGTTTTTTATGAACCGCTAAATTTTGTTATGCATAAATCGTTAAATTTTGGATAAATGTAATCTACATGATTGAATATATTCAAACCAATAATTGAGGGTTAAAAAAATAAGGATAACAATTTTAAAGGTATAAAGTAAAATTTTCAAAGGATGAGAGAGCCACGTAAAATTAAACCAAAAACAAAGTTAGGGGCCCAAAACATAATTTTAAAAACTTCAGGGGGTTATAGCCCCCTTGGCCATTACACAGTTTCACCCCTATGTACAATGGTTGTGTCACTGTATCTATTGTTGTCACTACTATTAAAACGAATCGGATCGGCTGGTTAACCCACTAAACCGGTCAATCAGTATCTCAATCGGTTTGGTACTTAAAATAGATCGTTTGAACAGTTCAACTGTCCAATACCCATTGAAACCGGTTAAAAATTAAAATTTTGAGCAATGCTATGTATCTCAAATTTTTAACCTAAATCTCTATCACAAATCAAGGGAGACCATTGGATCAGTGAACCCCATTTAAAAAAATTGGTAGGGTCCACTGTTCCAATGGCCTCCCTTCATTTGAGATAGATATTTGGGTTGGAGATTTGGGATACATAGTATTTCCTTAAAAGTTTTCATAATACTGGGCTGTTTCACAAAAATCCGGTTCACTTTTTGAACTTAATAAGATATTTAATTCTCATTTGAAAAGTTCCATGCTAGACTTCAAAGCCATTAATATTAGGCCAGTCCTTCCCGGTTCTCTGGGATTCGGATGAGGAATCAAGAATGGTTTTGCACTTTGCTATGTATTAGTATCCAGTTGAGTGAACTACTTCTCTTTTTCTTTCAATTTTCTTCTTTTTTTTTTTTTGGGTCATCAGAATGTTAATTTTTTTATGCTCTATTAAATATATAAATTGTCTAAAAATGATGTTTTTGGGTTTTTATTTCATCTGCTACAACATAAAACAAGGTTTTTTTTTAAAAAAATTCAAAGCCACCCAGTGTGGGTGGGAGGTTTGACATGACCTCTACCTGTATATATGACTAAAAGGACAAAGGGAGAAGGACATACAACATAAAACAAGTTACTTTTATAACTATTATAATTTTTTAGCAAATTTATTATTATTAATAATAATTTTTTATTATTCTATGACCAATCTAATTAATTGACCCAACAATTGAACCAATCGATCATTGATTGTCCATTCTGATTCTAATAACCACGGTTGTTGAAACCATCGTTGTGGCTGTCAATATGGATATCACATATATTGTAATAAAATGTTTTTTTTTCGGAAGGTAAATGTATAAATTAAAATAGGGGAAAATACAAGGTATGCACAAACAAGCAATGACATACCAGAAACAAGGAGAAACCAAACAAGAATTCAAGTGGAAGTGAGACAGACTAAACTCACTTCTAAGTGAATTCCAAAAGGAGAAACATCATGTAAAGTTATACAAAAAATCTTGAACAAGATTCTTGCATATGATAGCCAACTGGATGACCTTTGAAGCAGCAGCTAGTCATCAAGAGAAGAAAACTGTAGTGCCATTACACCTAACAAAGCAAGAGTCCAGAAGATGCAGCATGAAGAAGTCCCAAAGACCAGAAGAGGCTTCAAATGAGAAGCCAGTCCAAGTAAGAGGACACCCACCACAAACAGTGAAACAAAACAACCCAAACCCAAGCTTCAACCCATACACCAACACCTAGCGCACCACCACATGAACCACTAGGGACATCAAGGCCATCAAAACTGAGAGCAAGCGGAAACAACCACAAGGCCACCAATCCTGAGAGCACAACAACGTCAGAAGGCAGTCCCAGTAGTATTAAAACTGGTGCAGCAATTATGTAAATGGGCAAAAGACAACAGGCGAAGAGGACAATCCATGATGTTTACATAAATACATCCAACATGTGGAAATCTTTGCCCCATAAGCTTGCCCACATAAAGTCACCAAAGCACATGCTAACCTCAACACAGAACAAAAAAGGCAGGTAGCATTCAAAGACATCCAGAAGAATCCTGCATAGAGAGACAAGAACGGGGGAAGAAGAGCTATTGAAGGCAATCCAACATACCCCAACAGTGAACAAGGTGCCAATTTTCATCACAAAGCTTGAACTTGAGGGAAGCCATTTTGGATCTAATGGTCATTTGAACATCTTTGGAGACAGAGTTAGAATCCCTGAAGAGATTTATGAATCTTCTGTTGTTTCTCTTCATCCATAACTGATAAAAAGTTGTCGCAAGGCTCAATCTAAGAAGAACCATCAGCATTGATTTTCCAATCCAATTAGAAGCAGCCCATTCAATCAACATGTTCCAGGGTCTAGGCTGAAGAGTGATACATGAAGTTGACAAAATAGAATTCCAAATCCCAGTTGAACATGAGCAGTTAAAGAAGAGGTTATGGTGGGATTCATCAGTATCTCTACAGAGGATGCATTCAGTTCCAAGATGAGATGCATAGGATTGCATTCTATCAAGGGTATTAAGTTTGCATCCAATAACGAGCCATAGAATGAAGTTGAATCTGGGAACAAAATTGTTATTCCAGACCAGTTAATGCCAATTAATCAGAGGGACTTTACTCCTAGTAGCCTCCCATGCAGATTTGGAAGTGAACTTTTGATTAGCAGATGGGGACCACTTCACCACATCCTCCCTACATGAATCCAGCGAATAGGAAGGAAGATTCCTGATGATTTCTTGAGTAGCAGAAGAAGAACAAAAAAACCATTGCCATCTATTATTGGAAATAATGCAGCTAACCATGCAGTTACTTAGCAAATTAGTCTCCTAAATATCCTCCAAGCTGCAAACAAGGCAAGGAGGCCCAAATTTATGTCAGTTATCCGACCAAAGACTGGTCCTATTTCCGTTTCCAATAATATGCACCATAAGAGGTCTCACAGAATGTCTAGCTTTAAGAAGACTGGGCCAATTCCAAGAGCAGGCATGAGAAGTTTTCAAATCCCAAAAACATCTACCTTTGAAATAATAGGCATGGATCCACTAAACCCACAGATTCTGTTTATCAGTGAATAGAAGCCAAATGTATCTTAGCATTAAGGAGGAATTCCATTCCTTGATATGCTTGATCCCCTAACCTTTTTCATATTTTTGCTTACATACTTTATCCCAAGCAACCTTAGCAGCATTGCTCCCCAAAATAGTCTCACTCCAGAAGAATTTTCTCATCATTTGCTCAATCTTATCAATAATTTGTTGAGGGAGAAAGAGGTGGGAAGTCCAGTAGGTTTGAATACTACTAATAACAGACTGGATGAGGAGGAGTCTACCAGCATAAGAAAGATTACTATTGATTCAAGACCCCACTCTTTTCTCAATTCTAACAAGTAATTCATTATAGTGGGAATTCCATAATCTGGAAGAGATAAGGGGGATACCCAGGTACATCACTGGTAAATGCCCCTCAAGAAAGCCAAGAAGACTCTTAATCTGTTCCTTAACATCATCATGAATGCCACACATGTACATCTGGCTCTTGAATGAGGGCAAAGTTAAGAATGCTCATAGAATTAAGGTCACCATAGTAGAATAGCAAGAGATCATCAACAAAGGAGTGTTGGGAGAGCAGGAGTTTCTTGCACCTCTAGTGAAACTTGAACACCCTGGAATCTCTTATTTTAGATTGAATAAGAAGAGACAGGATCTCCATTGCAAATACAAATAAATAAGGAGAGATAGGATCACCCTGCCTTAGAACTTTAGAGCTACGAAAAAAACCCGCCAAATCACCATTAACATTGATAGAGAAGCTAGGGGAGGAGATGCATTGCCAGATCTAGGATCTCATAACAGGAGGGAAATTAAAAGCTTCTAAAGCATCCATCAATAAATTTCAATTGACAGAGTCAAAAGCCTTCTTTAAGTCAACTTTAATAGCACATCTAGGAAATCCCTTGTTTCTATGGTAGTCCCTCAAAAGCTCTTGAGCTAGAAGGATGTTATCACTAATCCTTCTACCAGGGATGAAGGCAGATTGGGACTAGCTGATAAGGTTAGGGAGGACATTTTTAATTCTCGAAGCCAACAGTTTTGAGATGACTTTATAAATAGTATTGCAACAGGCAATATGTCTAAACTCATTCATAGAGGAAGGATTGGGGCATTTGGGGGCTAAAGAAATGATGATTGCATTCATTTCCATAAGGAGTTTACTGGTTGCAAAGAATTCCTTAATGGCCTTGATGACATCATTCCCTACAACAGACCAAGCTTTCTTTAAAAAAATAGACATTATACCCATCAGGTCCAGGGGATTTAAAGTTATTCATAGAGAAAAAAACTGACTTGATTTCCTCATCAGTAAACATTACAGTCATACTAGAGGCTTGTGCTTCAGTCACTTTGTTGTGGACAATGGACTCCAGCATAGATCTTCTACCCACAGTGGAAACAAGAGTGCTGGAGTGTGAAAAGAGATTCTTGAAATTATCAATAGTAACTCTCTTAATCTCCTGGTTCTCTTCAACAATAAACCCATTATCATTCTTAATAGAAATAATTTTCTTCTTATTTCTCCTATTGATCACAGATTTAAAGAAGAATCTTGTGTTTTGGTCACCCTCTTTGAGCCAAAGAATTCTAGATTTCTGTTTATACATTAACCCCTCAGCCTTAGAAGCAGCAATGTATTCAGCTAAAAGAATCTTTCACTCCTCCCACTTAGAGTGGTCATTTGGGTTGGTATCAATGTTTCTCAGGCAGTCATCAAGGTCAAGCTTGGTCTTAACGACCAAATCAGAGATTGACCCTTTTTTCTGTAGATAGATTTGAAGATATTTTTGAGGAGTTTAAGCTTCTTACAAACTTTAAAACTGATGAGAGCCTTGGATAGGTTCACTCCAAGGAACAGCCACAAGGTCTAAAAAATCAGTTCTGTCAGCCAGGTGATTGAAGAATTTGAAAGGGGCATTCCTGTCATTGATAGAATCACCAAGTCTTACAATAATATGAGAGTGATCAGAGATACCTAAAGGCAAGAATTCAGCTTCAGATTGGTGGAAAGAAGAAATCCATCTCTCATTGACAAGAGCTCTATCAAGTTTCCTTGAGATGCAACCAACGCCATGCCTATTGTTTCTCCAAAAATGAAAAATGCCAGAAAACCTGAGGTCATCAAGCTCGGAACTTTGAATGCAATCCTCAAACTCCACCATATCTTGAGTCCAGTGACCGAAACATCCACACGTTTCTTTAGGGTTTCTAATGACATTGAAGTCACCCATGATGATCCAGGGGTCATTTAAATGAAGACTAGCCTGCATAGTAAGATCATGCCAAAACCTTCTTCTTTCAATCCCTTCATTCTTAGCATACACAAAAGATAGATGGAAGTTGAGTTGACTACCCAGCTGCTGAACATGACAATGAACAGTCTGGTCAGATTCAGCCAACTTACTAACAAGAAGGGATTCAGGATTCCAGGCAATCCAAATTCTCCCATAGGGGTGACTCAAGTAATTATCAAAAGTATCCCGGTTCCTGAACAAATTCTCTATAATTATGTTCTTGTTCACCAATCTTACCTTGGTTTCAATAATGCTCATTAGGTCAAGTCGCTGGCCCCTAACAAGCTTTTTTATTTCTTCTTGCTTAGAGGAGTCATGTAGTCCTCTAATATTCCAGCAGGAGATAACAATCATCAAGAAAGAAGAGCTTTGCTGAGCCTGAGACACTCAACCTTCCTGCTCCCCCCATTGCCTTGGAATTTTCTCTTTTTCTTTTGAGGTGCATTGTTATTAAACAAATCAAGCGGAGAGGTCACAAGGATCTCAAGACGCGGGCCAACTACAAGAGCATTGGGTGGAGGGATCAAGGAAGGCTTTGGGCTAATATCCACCATCAAATTGCCACCCTCTTCAATAAGACAATTAAATCTATTATTGCTAGAAGGATTAGCATGTAATTCTGAGTGGGGGGATTGAAAAGGAGGGGAAACAGCTTTCACCTGCGATACATTCTGTAGATCTGCATGTTGAAGACCATGGGTACCATTGCCATTACTACCGATGTAGGTTTGAGAGAGAGGATCAACCATAATAGTTTTTCCTTTATCAACCACTATTGGAATTGGCTCTAGAGGGATCTCAAAAAATGATGCAGTTGGATTAGCAGCAGAAGGAGGAATGGTCTGAGTTGTGGAATAAGGACATTGGGAGACAGAGTGACCAAATATTTGGCAGTGATGGCAAGCTCTTGGCTTCCATTGATATACTACACCAATACTCACTGTGTGCTGAACATCTTCACTTCCCAGCTGAAGGCCGAAAGAATCAATCAGCTCATCCTTTGCACTAACTTCAACACAAATGCGTGCACAACTGATTCTTTTCTTGCTAGAGGTTAGCGAATCAGCATAGAGGGGTCAACCAACAACACTAGCCATGTAGCTCAAACCCTGCTCCGCCCAGAATTGGAGAGGAATGTTATACATCTTAATCTAAAGTGGGATGGAGAAGTGATTTTCTTTTGAAATAACAACATCAGCCTACCACTTTTTTAGAATCAAAGGTCTCCCTTGGAATAACCAAGGGCCTGATTCAACAACCTTAGATCTTGCATCTTCACTTTCAAACTTAAAGAAGAAGAAGCCATGGTCATTAGCAAGAACCGCCAACAAACCCATGCAATTCCATACTTTGTGAGCAATGAATTTCACAGAGGAAAAGGACATTTTCTTTTCTATGAAATATCCTACTAGGCAATTACTCCATTCAGCACAACCTTTATTCTCCACTTCAGGAGGATGGAGAACAATAACCTTATTATCGAGTCTCTTTGGTTGGTAGAATTTCAATATCATCTTCTCGTGAGGAGGTATGGAGTATGAGTTTGGATTTGGGGTGTTTGTCGCTCTACCAAATTTCACAACTTGGTTCCATGGAGTTTTGGGAGCTCCTTTCACTTGCTGGTTATTACCCAACTTATTACACGTAGAAGGGGAGGGGGCATTCACCATCACAGAGACAGATGCCACAAAGTTGGCCCCAGAACCAGAGGGGGGAAAACTAGAAGGGGATGAAATAGAGGAGGTCAATTTGGGGCCAGAAATAGGGCCAATCGACAAAATGCAGTCTGATTCTGGACAGAGAATGCAAGATTCAACACCATTAATGACAGGGGATGGGTTAATGGGGGGAGATTTCGAAGTATCGGTGAGAGCATGAGGTGAGGGATATTTCTCGCCTCCATTAATGTCGGGAACATTAATGGAAGGGCAAGGTCACATGATGGGAGATGCGACTGGAGATCAGCGAGAAGAGGAAGAGGTGAGGTGGAAGGAGGACAAAGAAGGGGCAGAAGAGGAGCAGAGGATGTCCATGTCTGATGGTGGAGGAAGATGAATCTATTACCAATTTACTGCTTTTTCAAAACATATTTACCGATCTACTGCCGTTTTTAACTTATTTACCAAACTACCGCTGTTTTAAAAGCGGAATTGACAATTCTGACTTTATGGGAAAAACGAATTTGGCAAATCCGACTTCATGAAGAAAGCGGATTTGCCAAATCCGACTTCATGAAGAAAGCGAATTTGACAAATCCGACTTCATAGCAATAAGAGAACCCAATTCTGATGGTATTTCTCAAAAAAAAAAAAATTTCCTACTCCTAAAGAAGGGAAGTCCATATTTTTTTTTATCTTTTTATTTATTTATTCATCTCTACAGTAAGATAGGAAGGAAGTTGATTTTTTATTTCATAAATATTTTCCTCCAAAAAATATTACATCACTCAATTATATTATATGTTCAATTATTTAATATTTAATTAATTTATAAGTTAACATAATCTTTATTTCATACATTGTACATATTTTTTTAAATAATTGAACATATAATATAATTGAGTGATGTAATATTTTTTTAAATAATTGACTAATAAAGGTGAGTAATTGATTCACAAATAATATAAAATCAGAGAGACCAAACGTATTCAATAAATAGTCAAATACTCTTTTGGTGATCAACACAATTATATATAAGTCAAATTGGCTTGCACCTTGGATTGGTAAGTCTGCTTTCCATATAAAAGTGGATTTGGTATGTCCGCTTTCCATATAAAGGCAGATTTAGTATGTCCGCTTTTCCTATGAAATCGGATTTACCAAATCCGCTTTCCAAATGAAGTCGAATTTGACAAATCCGCTTTCCCCATGAAGTAGGATTTGCCAAATCCGCTTTCCTCATAAAGTCGGAATTGCCAATTTTGCTTTTAAAACAACGGTAGCTTGATAAATAAGTTAAAAATTGCAGTAGATTGATAAATATGTTTTAAAAGGACGGTAGATTGATAATAGATTCGGAGGAAGATGGGAGGCTGGTGGTGATGGTTTTAGCTTAAATTGGTGATGGGTGGTTGGGATATAGTGTTTCTGTGGCAGTTATTGTGTCCATGTGGATGTTGATATCATTGTGGATGTGTCATTGTGTCTGTCACTGTGCCACTATGATTGTGTCACTATGATTGTGTCACTGAGACTATTACTAGGATTGTGTATGTGTGTGTGATGTGAGAAGAGATAACCGGACCGAAGAGAGAGGAGAGAGGAGAGAGGAGAGATATATTCAATGGTGTTACGTAATCATAGTAGCAAAACCTGCCTGATTAGTTCAGGGTAGAAAAAAAAGGGTCTTATAGATCTGCTTACTAAATAGTGCATACTATGTATCCTTAATGACCTAATAAGTTCGCGTTTGTGCTTAATGGTAAAATGGATTATCATATTATACTTGTTTCTAATTTCTGCATCTTTTAAGTATTAAAACAATGAATATGGACTGAACTAGTTCAATAACTAAAGGCACATACCAAATAAACTCAGTAACTAGAATTGGTAGAATCGTAATTGGGATTTTGCAATCCTACAAGATTCGAATTATGATCTATTAATATCCTATGTGCTAAATATTTTTCAAAAGGCTTAGATCGATTCGTCTAATATAATCCAATGATTTGTATCAAAATTTTGATAACCATGCTGGAAATAAACAACGTCAGTTACATTATGGCCTGTTGTTCTAACCATCCTCGAGTTTGAGTTTTGTATTATAGTCTTCCATTAAGATTTCAGGTGAGATATCAAGCCAGCAAAAAACACATTTTCTCTTCTGATATCGACGTTATTTGTTGGAAAATAAACTTGGCTTACAGTTTTACTATGTTATTATTGTGTCTTAATTAGGTGTGTTAGACGACTAGTAGTATGTTAAGATATATATCATGTTGTGGGAGAGCGCATTGTATTAGAGGTGAGTTAATTCTCTGAGTAGTGGAAAAAGTGAGTCTTAAAGTTTTAGTGGTTACAAGAGCAAATGTAGATAATGATACCTTAATGTAATGTTAATAGTTATTGTATGGCCTATATAAGTAGGGTATATGAACTAGTATTAGAAGTAAGTAAAATTGTGTGAGTATGTAAAGAGTTACTAACGGGTCTTTGGTCCAATGATACTCCTTACTTTGCGAAGGCTTTGCATTCTTGAGGTCAAGGGTTCAAGCCCCATTCCCTCTTCCCCCTCCC